>JARYHS010011408.1:192493983-192550563 GCA_031002005.1 Vandiemenella viatica
GGGATACTTCCTTCAAAAGGCCATGGCCGAATTCCTTCCCATTCCTAGCCCCCCGTCCTTTCCCGTCTCTAAAGACCTCGCTGTTAGAGAGACGTTAAGCCGATATTTTTTTTTTTTTTACCATGGCTTGACCCTTGTTATTTTTGCTGCGGTCATAGTTCGCGCGTTGCATGGAACTTAGCTCACATTTTCTCTCTTGGTGTGGGCGCTGGGGTCCATTGCGGTTTACTCTGGGCAGTTCGTGTCCATGGTCTGCCCTGCTGTACAATGTGCTGCCTCTGGGTTGACCTGGCTGGATGCTGTGTGCATGGCAGTGGCAATGGTCCAGTTGGAGGGGAGCCCTCTTCTCCTCCTTTCTCTGGTGCTGGCGGCTGGCTGAGTACTTCGGTTTGTCTTTTGCAGGCCTGACGGAGTTGCGTTACCTCCGAGTTGGACAACCACCGTATCTCGCCGCGTGCAGACCTCCGCAGTTGCAGCAAACCGGCCTCCTAGCAGCTCATTTATAGACATCGCACACTTCCGGGATACGATGCAACCCAGCCGACGCCTCCATAAGGAGCCGTTCTTCTACTTAGCATCGGTGGCGCAACTTTTATCCCTCGCTCTTCTAAAGTACAATCGACTGGAACGAAATGTATAAAATACTGAACTGGGAACATATCGTCCAAAATATGAAGCTTACAGATTAATAGTAAAAGGAGCTGGATTTGGAGTCACTGGAAGACAGGAGGAGGATGAAGAGTGTGCTGGGAGTGTACAAGGCGCATGTTGGAGACGGGGCTTGGAGGGATAATGGTCGAAAAAGTAAAAGTAGTGAATGGAAATGAAAAGATGACCACGGTCACAAGCTGTCATTAGATAAGGGAGTGGGGAAACTTTGTGTGTAAGAGTGTAAGGGATTGGAACAAATTACGAAGGAAAGTGATAAATAATTAATCAAAAAGACTGAAGGAATTTAAAATTAAAATTCCAAAATGTTACATGTAGACTGGTGGATAAATTTAACACTTAAAGTATATAACATAATAATAAAAAATAGTAAGAAAGGGATAACTAGATGACTAGTGAAATTGTCGCCGGAGCGTGTGCTCTGTTGCAATTAAATTCAATTCAAATTTTCTCGTAGTTACACCGTTTGCATGTGTACTTTTTGATTGCTTTACAGACAGCTGACATGCGTTGGATAAGAAAGAGATAGAGAGGGAAGAAAATCTTCATAATGAATAACTTGTCTCCCTGTAGATCATCATCGGGATGAGTGCGGGGATTTTCAGGTGAGGAGACAGTAAAGAGAAGAATCTTCACAGTTTCCACAACAGCCGGATACAGCCAGGCCAGAAAATTTGAGTGCTGTTTTTGTTAACACATGACAGATTTTGCCATTTTTATATAAGCCATAGACACATCCAATTTATCAGTATTAACAAGAAATTTTGAAATGAAATTATGAATTTTAAAATGTCAACGAAATCTGATTTCCTACATCAATAATAAACACTGTATGTGGCTGTGGAAGGATATTCTTCATAAAATGTTCCTGGTGGGCACGCAATTTTCGTTTCATTTTCTTAAAATGATTTACATCTTCAAAACATTTGCGTATTTCTCAAAGAAAAATTTGGTGAAATCGTTTAAAAATAAATTTGTAATGCTACAACATCGAATAGTAACAAAAAAATATTTCTCGGGTGATGGGATCGAACCTTGGAATCCCGTTCAGGAACAAAGCTCCTTAACACGCACGGCTAACCCGACGTTATTAACAATTGGTCTTCCGCACAGATATGTGATTCAGACACAAGTATTACACTTTTTTATCTCAGTTTTTAATTAAACGGAAGCACATCAGGCAGAACTGCTTTAGGGCAAGAAACCAGAGTTGACGTTCTATTTACCATACTTATTCGTTCTACGATAGCGATTTCGACGCTGAAGACCTCTCCTAGTCAGTTCTAATTAGCAACGTTCCAAAGACTGTTATCATGTAGATAGAGACCAAGGACAGGACTATCGCCTTAATGATGGGCTTGAGATTTCTAGATTATCTTCATCTCAAAATGTGTCTATCTTCAGTTTTTTCCGATTCTACTGAGAAGTTATTTTGAATGGTTTTAACCGATTTAGTTGAACCATGCTGTATCACCATGTACAGTTTCTTCGAAGTAGAGGATGATGTTATAGAGTTAAGTGTTAGTTTATTTCGGAATACGTTCTTTGGCTACGCCCCAGAGGTTGGTTTTGGTGCTGAAACACAATAAAAGGAATTAAACAGTTAATCAGACATACATTTATAAAGTAACACAAACGTTTTTTGAGTATGAGATATACGAAACTACATCTGAAATCCTTATCATGATCTTTACCATCTAGGCCTCTCCAAGTCGTCCTTCACTTAAGGGCTCTTAAGCAAGTAGAGAACAACTGTTCACACTTCACATTCTTTAGCTGAAGAACTTGCAAAGTGTTATTAAATATCGATTTCAACGAGATAGTAGGGGTCTAATTGTAATTCTAATGTTGTGTATTTTATTTCAGACTCTTGTGTGCACAAAATGATCTTTCCTTGCTCATTTAAGAAAAGTACGGACACCTTCATGAGCGAAGAGTGTCAGTAGCCATTATGATCCTACCAGGAAAGTACTGCATGCAGTTGGTGCAATTGTGTGACATCCTCCAACGTTACGGTAGTTTGTCCAAGGATTTATTCGACCGTTTATCAGCCCTCTTAGGCTGTTTTGGAGTGTAGCGCATTTTTTACGGCTTTACGCCTCAATGGCGTCGATGTGGCTAGGGGATGTACGTAATTCGGTTATTGCCTCGAGCGAACCCAAATCTGGACAGCCGAGTCCAAAACGTTACCGTTCACCCACCACGCTCGGTGTCTTTCTCAAGGTTTCCAGTAGGGTTTTAACGGATGTCATCTTTACGGATGCGAATGCGGATGTGGATGATCAGTGCTAGACATCCGCGGATGCGGATGTTATGCGGAAGTGGATACGGTGGTGGAAAAATAAATTTATGATTTAAGAACGAAGACTTTCCCGGCGTATGACTGCAATGTAGTCTTCACGGGTGTACCGCCGGATAGTGTTGTGGAAACACAATATTTCGACGGCTGGCTCTGCCGTCTTCTTCAGGTGTAGATACATCGCCGAGGCCACGCGGACATGTATATAAGGAAGAGCGGCACCCGAACGATCTCAGTATCTGTGGGTCAGCCGGATACTGAGATCGTTCGGGTGCCAGATGTCTCTACACCTGAAGAAGACGGCAGAGCCAGCCGTCGAAATATTGTTTCCACAACACTATCCGGCGGTACATCCGTGAAGACTACATTGCAAATTTATGATTATTTAAATTTTTATATTTTATCAAAAATAAATTTAAAATCAAAATAGTATAAATTTTATCTTTTTTTATAAGTAAAGTCTATTTCTATATAATATTGCCATATTTATTTATTTCTTGCCTCATCTTTCAGCAAAAAAAGTGATTATTTCACAAGTGACTAAATTATTTACACAACTACGTACGCGTCTAAAAACCAATCTTTGTCATATGAATTTTGTGTAGTTTGTGACGCGACTAATTCAAGCGTCAAACACAAGGCCACGCCACCGCACATCACCGTGCTCGCTTTATTTTTTATTATTATTTTTTTTTTATGGCTATATGCTTTGACGACGTCGAAGTTGAGGTCATTAGTGGCGGGAAAGGATGTGGGCTAGGAAGGGGAAGAGATTAGCCCATGGCATTTTATATGAAGCATTCGCCTGGAGTGTTTTGGGGAAACCATGGAAAACCGAAATCTGGATGCCCGTAAGGAGATTCGTACCCGCGTCCTCCCGAATACGAGGCCAGAGCGTTACCGCTCACCCACCCATTTTCCCACCGCTCTAGTGGTGCATTCACAATACAACTTGTAGGACCTACGATGATCTGATTTTCGATAAAGAACTCTTGATGGGCCGTGAAAGGGGTTACAGGACTACATGTAGGACGTGTTGGATGTTGTTGGACTCCCAGGCTACAATAACGGGTCTTTCCTGTCCAAAGAACTATGAATATTGTAGGAAGCTATTGGAGGAAAAATCCTGCGAGTGTGCAATAAGGAGACTGGTGTCCCGCGAGAAAGTATGAGTGGAAAGATTGTTTGGAACATTTTGTTGGATTCCTTCTATTAGCATGAAGGGCTAAGCGCATCCTACACGGATGTCCTATAAGTTGGACCGTTGAATAGGCCGCTTTACTTTAGTTGCAAGTTCAAACTTGTAAATACGTCGCTTAGGCCGCGTTTACACGATGCGAGTTGACTGGAACGACAGTTAGCCGGACCGTCGGTGGTGGGGGTAAAAAGAGAGTGTACTAGCATGCTAGTAATAATTTGAGGACAGTCCACTGTCAGGACAGTTCTCTAGTCCGATATTGTGATCTCGTTGAAAATAGTATGTCCATATTACAGAAAGGAATTAATATCGTAGCTAATTTGTTGATTATAATGTTGAATGATATCAAGAATAACATAACAAAACGTAGAAATGGTTAAAACAGTGGATATTAAAAACAAATGCCTCAGCACCTTTTTAAAAAAAATAAGTTGCAAGTGAAAATATAGAGCTCCATCATTTAAGACTAAATCTCAATTTGCAGAGCTATTGTGAAATATTTTTTCCGATACATAAAAAATGATACCGTTATGAAACAATTTTTTTTATAGCAGAGTATCCTTGTTCTTATAATTTTTATTCTTAAAATTCCACGGAATTTCCTCACTTTCATGCAGTTCTAAAGATTTAAATGCCCCTGCTTCACTCCGCTTACGCGACTTGTTAGTTCTCGCCATTTTGATTGTTGAACTTGCACGCCAAAAGATGGTCGTGAACCGAGTCCACTATCCTCAGTCAACTGTCTGTCTTGTACCTGTTGACACTGTAACGGGACGTTATCACGCCACGCTACAATTTATATTTTTATTAAGTTGTGTTTAATTTTAATTTATTCAGATTAAAATTAATTAAAATTGATCTCGGGCAGCCCAAAAATTGTATATGATTAAATAAATATGCAAGGGTATTTCATTTGAGAAGGCTCAGCGAAAAATGTGTGAGCATAAGATTTGTTTAAGCGAAGGATCGCACATCTGAGGCTAGGGACGGAAGTGAAACGGTAATTCCCAGTGAACGGACACAATGGGGCCGCCTCGCTGTCGCCACCCAAGGCCAGTCACTAACCCCAACGGTTCGCACAGCAAACATGTGAAGGTCAACCTCTCCCCCACCCCAACAAGGATGGACGCGGAGAGGACGCTGGCAAAAATGCCGCGAATCTGAGTGTGCAACGATACCACGTGATTTCCAACCTGCCTATGAAAATCATCGACAGGGTCTTCACAAGTTAATTCAGGGAGTTTTTTTTTCTTCCCGCCATGTTCCTTCGCTGAGAGGGACGCCATCGCCTTCCGAAGAGGAGGGAGTTACTTCTTGCCAGACCACGGTCTCGGATAGTCGACTGCTGACTTCTCGCCAGGCCAGAACGGTTGTGCTTGGTCAGTACAGTGGCTGGTGATCTTTCTATCGCGCTGGGGCTGATAGCGCGACGGACTTCAGTGTTGCTGCCTATGCTATGGTAAAGTGTTAACGCCAGGTCTTGCATCGTTGTGTTCTTATGAGACTGCGAATGACCCGTAAGCGACTTGAGAAAGAGACTTGTGTTCTTTGAGCAAATTTTGACCCTGAGCTAGCCGACATTTTGTTGAACATTGTGGGAACCTTTGCATATCGCGAGTTCCTTGTTTTTTCTCCTTGTTATTTGACGGCGCCCGAGACGCATGTTCATTTTATGTATTCATTTTGATTGCTGACTGTTTTTGTTGTAGCGTATTGTGAACATTGTTCCCGCTTACTAACTATAACTTCGTCAGAAGATTTTCAATTAAAGTAAAATTCATATAATTGTTTGCTTGAATGAATCGTCCAGTTGTAATCGCTAGGCTTGCATTGATATGTTAGTGATTATTGTGTTAATGGTAACGTTAAATATGCCTAGCGGTGTAGTAGCCAAATGAATATAATAAATTGTCTATGTCAGTTTCATTGTGATCTGACAAGGTTAAGATTCTTGCCAACCCAATAATTGATTTATTATTCTTATAAATTAATAAAATTCATAAAATCCCCCCCTCACTTTATCCATCCTATTACAACACGAGGAGAGTGGACTATTCAGTGCTGCGCGCGCAGCAAGACAGTACGCTCGTTCCAGTCAACCACTCAGTTCATTGTTACTTTTATTGGAAGATTGTCAGAAAAAATACAACTTTGTTGTTAGCTAAGCGACGATGGGCAGAATCTCATATAAAGAGAAAAGAATAATATATATTGAAATGTAAACTAAACATCCGTTATACATCGGCATTAAAAATCGTGGATGCGATAGCGGATGGGGGATTTCACGCGAAAGTTCAGCACTTGCGGATGAGTATATCAGTTACATCCCTAGTTTCCACCATTAATTGTAACTTGTATTAGTTTTGTTCATATATCGTATCAATCTGGTGCCTGTAATTTACGTAACTTCATAATTTCTTGTGGAAAATAACTTTATCCTCTTCGAGCACGGTCGCCTTTCTTCTTTAGTTTATTTTTTGTTATAGAAAGCGTCTAACTATGAAAAGATACATAAACCAATCAATTAATTATTTCACATTTTTCCACCAACACCAGCAGAATCCAAAGAAACCGTTCTGTATATATCGAACTTCTTCCTGATATTTTCCGGTTCGTATATGGAATCGGCGAACACAAGATAACGACACAACCATGTCGCTCTTAGCAACCAACCTAATCTACTAAAACTAAAATTCAAAGAATATATGTATATAAGTATGCTTCCATACGATGGAATAATCTATAAAATATGTGATAGTCACAAACTGTCAGTATGCCTTCTACACAGAACTTTCTTTTTTCCGATTCCTCTGTCCCTCAAATTACAACTGTGAAACTACATATTTCACAAACAAAAATACTATCCCCTACAGACGACCTGATTTGGTCGGCCTGACCATATCATCCGTAAAATCAGGTCTCGCATCCACACGAGGCCTGATCTGCAGTCTGCTTTAGACAGTCGGTGCAAACGCACGGTATCATGCCGCCTGTTTTGTCGAAACAACAGACAGTTGCACTCGTTTTATAGCGTTAAGTGTTAATTTAGAAAACAAGAGAAGAATATGAGCTAAAGAATGGCTTAAGAAAAGAAATGAATTTAGCCAAATGAAGTTAATTAGAGAACTTGACAGTGATTATTATCGCAGTTATTAACGAATGGATTGCGAAAGTTTCATGGAGCTATTAAATTTAGTGAAACCTCTTATCACCATCATGAGAGAATCTGTTACAGCGGAATAACAATTAATTGCAACTCTTAAAGTATTTGGCAACGGGTAGGGAGCATGTTGATCTCAAGGTCAGCACTGCAATCTCTGCACAATTACTGTCACAAATAATTCCTGAAACATGTGAAGCAATTTGAAAGGTTTTAAAAAACTTTATGTAGATAAGAATTTGTTTAATATAACTTCTTTATTAAACAAATATGACAAGGAAAACTATTATTTTTAATTTTCAGAAGAAGTATTTTTAATTTTACTAATCATATTAATATCATTTTTTCATGATCAAAAATTCTTTCAAAACTGTCCCTTCGCCTTCAAATACAGCATTTGGTTGTTGAGAACATTGTGCCGGAAAACTGTTATATTCTTTAACAGATGTTTGTGGTGGTGATGCCAACTCTGGTGAAACTGTTCGTAATGTATAGCTGTTGCGATTGGGAATGGGTGCACAGTGAAAAGATGGATTATATTCGGGATGTAATATTACCGTGGTATTATCACTACTTGGGGTGTCAGGTCTTGTATTGGTTACAAGTGTTTGCCTTGGTGAATTCGACTTATGGGAATGGGACATAGTGTTTTTAGTAGAAATAGGTTTGGTTAAATTATTTTGTGGTGGTGGGACTGAACGGTTATCTTTTGCATTACATGAATATGATTCCGGAGTTGGTATGTAAGGATGTTATTGTTAACATTAATCGAAGATTGTGTAGTTAACTGTTCCAGTTTGCCATAAAACATAACTACCGAAATTAACTTTTCAACGACACATCTTTGAAACTGAGTCATTTCTTTCATTGTAATCCCATTGCCATGGGCGCCGGGAGGGGGGTGCAAGGGGGTGCACTTGCACCCCCCTGACATCCCGGGATCCGCAGTAGTAGAGCTAAAAAAAAAGGTCGCCCAGCCCGGAAATTTTTGGGCCGATAGGGGGGAGGGCACCAATGCAGCCCTGATGCACCCCCCTAGAAGCAATCCTGCCAGCGCCCATGCCCATTGCTCTACAAAAACTATCAGTGGAATTTTCCGCAGCAGAAATTAACCTTTGAGCTGTATCAATTAGCTGTTCTTGTTTCTTCTGAAGGTCAGTCAAACGTATTTTACTTTTGTGTACTTCTTTTTCAGATGCCTAAAACAGAAAATGAATGGTTAAATATAGCCAGACAATATGAAAGAATGTGGCAATTTAATCACTACATCTGCTCGATGGACGGCAAGCATATTGTTATTTTAAAACCAACGAGAAGTGGATCAAGGGGACATTTAGCGTCGCACTGTTTGCAGTCGTTAACGCCAATTATGAGTTCCTTTACGTGCATTCCGGCTCCAACGGGAGTGTACCAGATGAAGGCATTTTAAAATGCACAAAGTTTTATAAGAAATTAATTGCAGATGAGCTGCAGCTGCCTAAAACAAATACATTGGCTCCATATGTTCTCATTGGCGACAATGCATTTGATCTGAATGAACATATCATAAAACCCTACCCACAGAAAAGAATAACACATGAAATATTTAATTACGGACTTTCCAAGAGCTAGAAGGGTCGTGGAAAACGTTTTCGGCATTTTGGCATCACGTTTCCGAGTATTCCAGAAACCTATACAGGTGGATATTAAAAATGTTGATAAAATAATAATGACCAGTTGTCTCTTGCATAATTATTTGAAAAAAAAAATTCTGTTAATTATATTACAAATTCATGTATTGATAACGATGTTGAAAATGAGACATTACAACCAGGGCAATGGCGGCAACAGAATGAATTATTGCCATTTCAAAGAAAAGCTAAAGACACGGAAAATCTTTGTATGCTTCCAATAATTCTGCTAACACCCTTCGTTCAGTGACAGCTTCCTCCATTGTGACGTCACAAATGTTTACTGTTCGGAGGTCTCTGAGCAACTGAGGTGAAATCGGCCTGACTAAAATCATGTCACGCTCTACACGACCTGATCTGGTCAGGCCCCGACCAGATCGGCCGACTCTGCCACCCGACAAGGATTTATCAGGCGACAAGCCTACACACCACACGATATCGCTCCTGATCTGACCGTATCAGGTGTCAGATCAGGTCGTGTGTAGGGGGCTTACACACAGGGGCGTAGCTATCGAAGGGATAGGCCAGTGTTTCCCAACCTTTTTTGGGTCATGTCCCACTTTTAATTTTTTTTGGCCCCCCATACCTAATTTTTAATTAAAAAAATATTTTGCTAACATCAAACGAAACTATACCTAATAATTATTTACAGCACTGCTTTAAGAATTTGCTTTTTTGCTATATTTTGTATCTATATTTAGCATTGCATTTAAATAAACCGAAGAGAAAGCGGTAAAGTCGTATCAAGTCAATTTCTAAATTGCCCCCCTAAAAATACCAAATTGCCCCCCTGTGGGGCGTGGGCCCCACGTTGGGAAACACTGGGATAGGCGGTGCCGTGCACCGGGGCTCCAAACTCAATAGGGCCCCCAAGCGCAGCTCAGGAGGCCCAAAGGCAGCTCAGGGGGCCCCCTAAATATTAAAGTTCAGGGAACCCCCTGCCAGCAACCTCACAAGACTTGGTAGAACTAAAAAAAAAAAAAAGGTCGCCCATCTAGCCTGAGAGGGCCCAAGATATTTTTTTGCACCGGGGCCATTGTTAACCTAGCTACGCCACTGGATACACAGAACATATTTACACTATCTAATGTTAGTGTGCTGGTAGTAGGGCTGTGACTTGTGTAGTTGTGACATCGTCAGTTAATCTTTCCGGAATAACCTGCAACAGTCAAATACTCGCCTCGACTGACCGCTACTTAATCGAATATCGATACTGTGCTGCCAACGCAGATGGGGACCGCTACGAACGGAGCTACTGAGTCACGGTCGAACAGATCCAGGAACGAAGACGCTCAGACAGCTGTTGTCCCTGATCTGGAGCAACTCCGTGGCCAGGCGGTGAGTCACGTGACAGCAGGGAGGCGGGGCCAGGCCGCTGGCGGTGTGGTTGAGTTCAGTGGCGCGCCTGCCTTCACCGAGACAGCTGTGCGCGATCGTGGCTTCGAGGAACGCAACAGGTAGGAACGCGAAGCAACAGGTGTCTACGAATAAGCTCTCCACAGCGGAGAAGTTCGGTTACATCAACGCTTATAATGACAGAAATACCTTACGGAGAATTCTGCGGTACCCTAATTATTATTTTTCGAATCCACGTCGATACTCGGGATGGCAGGTATTCTGGTATAATAAATACTAGCTCCTACCCACCTCTTCGTACGCGTGGACTTAGCATTTTCTTGCTAGAATTGGATATAGAAAGCTGTAAGTAAGTAAAAGGTGTCCCAAAAAGTACGGAGTCGGAATAATATCGCCGGGAAGCCCTCACCATTCCATTCTACCATTGACCCCGTCTCATGAAGAAAACCAATTTGCAACATTAACTGAATGCGGGGAAAATAGAAGCCTGAGTGACCAATATGACATTACAGAGACTTACACAAGCTATCCGTCTATCTGTCACCGTTCGGTCAGTTTTCAAAATTTCATGACAATATATATTATTTAATACCAAAAAAGTATCGTATGACCTTTATAATGATAGATAATATTTCCTTGCTAAATTTCATCGAGATCGATTCACCCGTTTAGTCATGAAAAGTTATCAGAGACAGAGCTACTTTCGCATTTATAATATTAGAGTAGATATACATGACAGCAGTAAAACTTGGCCTGTGAAAGAGTCTTTCACAGAAATTTAAATACTAACTTCCAGGAAATAAAAATTAATCATCGGAATCGACATGTAGAGCTACAGGTTTTGGTGTACCTGCAATGAACAGCAAACATCTGAGTAAAACATTATGCTTTGTGATCAGCTGTGTCACGTTAAACAAGTTACATACTTAGCCACCGGCGTATTTCTCTTCTAGCGTCTTGCACTTTAAACTGCGCGGCGGCAGATGTGACCTTGACATCGACCATCGCGCAGGTGATCTTTCGTACATTTCAGTATTCGCTAAAGGCGAATGCAATTCCTTCGAAGGCTCTCCATGTTGCACATTGTATAACCAAACGAAAATAGCAAAGGATCGAAAACACAGAAATCCACTCCATCGTATGCCAACACTTCGTATTTGAGTCAATAAACAAAAGGAATATAAAAATAACAAGATACAGAAAATTAGCTTTCGTACATCGACTCTCGTGAAACAATGAGCCTGCAACGGAAACTAGATAATTGTTTGATCTGTCTTGTAAATGTTTATGGCGGTTACGAATGAAAATAAATATGCTATGTTGTTGCAGGTCTTTATTTAACTAGTAATAAATAAATAAATTGTGATTGTTAGCATTGTGTACCTCAATCACTAGGGGAAAATACTTAAAAGGTATCGTAATTCCAAAGTTCTAATTTTACTCTTATAAAGGAAGCATAAGGAAATAAATTTAAAGTGTTTCGAATGAACTCTGTCGAATAAAGCAAAGCCTTGATTCTCGTCGTGGCTCTTAAGAATTTGTCTATTGTTTCCACTGGGTAGTTAGAACAAGGGATTGTCAGTTCCTGGAGCATTTGGGGCTAGGAGGGGAGGGAGGGGAGGAAGGAGCTCAAGTATTTCCCTCTGTCTGCAATTAATGTAACTTAAGTAACTGTTCTGATAATGAATCTGTTTCAGTTATTACAAATTTAGTGAATCGTTTTGTAATTTACATTTTCGTGTATTTATATATATATTACGGATGTATTACTATTTTTTCAACACGTTAATCGAAAGATCTTAATACTTTTCACCCCCCTCTCCCCCTTGTTCCACGCTTCCCCGCCACAATTTCAGCGCTTAACCTGAAACCTGATTACTATGTATATGGTGTGTCAATATCAACATAGAATGATAATTACAAACAGATGCAACGCACGGTGATAGCTAAATGTTTTGATTCCTTGTGGGAAAGTTGGTTTAGGATTAAGACTTCTTGTTTACTACAGCTGTTTCCTATCTCAATCAGTTTGCATCTGCGCCAGATCACTCGTGTTTAACAATGTAAATGTAAACATGGAGGAAACCGCATGCTGTAAACAAGAGATGGCGTCTTAATTTGCTATTGGTCTAATGTTGAGCATATTAGAGAGGGGTAGGAGGAAATTACACTATCTCAAGCTATCAAAAAATGACACTAATCTCTCGAAGTTTGGATTAATTACTTCAATACCAATTAAATTGAATATGCCGAAATCTAAGTGTGTTGCGCAGCTTTCAGATGCAGCCAGCGCTGCAAATTTAATAAATCTTTTGAAATGTTGCTTTATTCCTTTGTTGTAATGTTTTCTTAGCATTTCTGCTTCTCTCCGTTGTAAAATGTCTCAAATTTACAAACGGGATATTTAAGTTCGAGCTGTATTTCTACGACGCCCGCGATGTTGTATGGGGGATAAATTTAACATTCCAACTATAAAAGAAAATTTTAATATATGACTAGGGAAATTGCCACCGGAGCGTTAGCTCCATTGCAATTGAAATTAATAATAGAGGCAATCAGTGACAATAGATTGTTTCCGTTGTAGCCTAAACAAATATGGCATTTCCAAGCTGGACTTCGCGGAATGAAATTTTCGAAAAAAAATTTCTCTTGGTCCAGGGCGTATCTCAACCCAACCACAAAATCTATGAGAAAACAAAATTGTTTAGGTTGATATAATCCCTGAACCGACAATTTTTGCGGTTTGGTGGTATTTCCCAAACGTACAACCATCTCATATTTCGGCATTTTTAATTGAATTGTGGAGACTTTTCCGTAAAATGTGAGTGGGGAACGTGAATAATACATTACATCGAAACAGTTCATTCAAATTTCAGGAGGTTAGTACCACTTTTTGACAGGTGGATAAATTTCGACCACCCATAATGGTATATAAGTTTATTATTTCATTTTTGAACAAGGAAATTGTCTTATTTTATCTTTCCAAATCTGAAGGTTGATTCATGACTTATATTGGTAGATGGTCCAAAAAAAGGGTGAGAGCTTTATCATCAGATTAAGCTTCGCTGTAAATCTAAAACAAAAGTGGCGAAAGTTGCAAAACTCACTGTACTCTTCGGTATGATCAAAAATTAATCTTTTATATCGTAAATATAAACATTTAGTTTCCAAATTAGATGGTAAATGTTGTTAGTGGAAAATCCTTTAAGTAGACTCGCTGTTAAATGCTGCAGAACCGAACTATGGATATAAATGTGTATATTATATCTTGTTTTTCATCTGGGATACACCAAAATGGCGAAAGGTAACTTCCTCTCTGCTTAATAAAGTAAGTCGTCTTGGAAACAATCAAGTTAAATTATACGTCTAAAGTTTTACACTATTTAACATTTACTTCAAAGATTGTATGAATTAATACATTTTTTTATATATATTAAATTAAAACATTCTTCCCTTCTCAAAGTCAACTGATTGTTGCATACATCTTCAGCGTAAATAATCAGAGCACTTTTCTGCGATCAACGCTATTCATGATTCTGCAGTCCAGATTTACAGGCTAGCCAACTTATTGATACCCTTATGCCGTCCACCTTGCATATTATCATATTAACATACATTATTTTATATTTATTAGTTCTTTTGTAGTTGCCTCACAATGTACGTGATGATAAAAATGACATTTTCCCCAAATTCATATACCACTAACATCTTTGCACTTTTTTTAATTTTTTTTTTTACTTGCGACTTAGAAGCAAATCTTTTAGGTCTGGACTCGTAGAGACCTAATAGCTGCCCATACACACACACATTTGCGCGCGAGTAAGCTCGCCAAACATTTACGCGCGGATATTCTCGCGACGAGCCTATACTTGTCAGAGCCCATACACAGGAACATCAGTTCCACACATTTGTCGTTCAGCTGGCTCGCCGCGCTCAAATTGTTGTGTTTATGGTACTGGTCTACGGGTTTATCCGTCATGATTTCCTGGCTCGCGGCTCACTGGGAATTCCAAAACATCGCGAGCCAAGTGTAGTGAGGTTATGTTACAAGCGACGTGACAATATTGAAAAGAATCATGTTTTTAATTTCCACACAAAAAAATATATTTATTCGTGCAGCAGCTTATATTAGAGCTGTAAAAAAGAAAAAGAAACGGACAGTATGACAAAAAAAGTGGTTGCAGGAAGATTATAAACACGATCATATACTGCTACTTGTACTATTTGAAAAGCATTTTCTTCGATTTCTTCAGTATTCCATAAATGCACAGATACATCTTCCCCTTCATAATTTGGGCTTCCTATATTGCTGAAACTGTCCAATGGTTCGTATTGATTTCTCATAAACAGTAGTAAGTCGTAGTAATATCGTAAATTAGTTTTGTAGATTTTGTCTTCGACTATTCCACTTCTTGTCGAATTTTCATTTTTTTATATATTTTATATAGTACTCCGCAAAGAGTGGATTTTCTTTTCTTACTAATGCACTGTCAACTTGTATATTATATATATTACAAACCTCTATCAATGCACAATATCCTAATTTTTTTAAACTTCTGTTCGCATACTGTTTTGGTTTCACCTTTCACAATGGAGTATGTTACTGATATGTCACAATTAAATGAGCTACAAATTCTCTGCTCATCTTACTTAACTTGTTAGACACTAACCAAGTCTTATGTGCCGCGAGTAAATTGTTAAGTGAGATATCTGTGTGTATGGTTACCGTCGCGCTTGCTCGCCACGTTCAAATACGTAACGATTATTATTGGCTTGTGATGCGGCTCGTCGTTAGACAATTAACACACACATTTTATCGTCTATATGGATCGCCACGGAATTGCTGGCGCACAAATGTGTGTGTGTATGCCTAGCTAATGGTACACGGTCAGCTGATTAAATAAACACATTTTTGTGTTGCTGAAATACACTGAGCGTATCGTCTGTAGTGAAGTATTGCTGGTGCTTGTAATAAGCAACTTTCCTTCAACTGACAATTATTTTTATTAGTATTGTGCTGCAACTCAAAGTGTATACTCTTTTATGAAAACTGTGGAGCATGCAAGGGAATAGAATCCTTTAATAGGACGACAGATGTTGCAAACTTATTGTTGGGATGGTAGAGTAAAAGTAAGAACTATTAGCGAGTAAAAACAGAAAGGATCATTGAAAAAAATCGTAACATGGCGGTTCTACAAAGATGTTTTCACTTTTACGGTAAGAACTGAGCGGAGAGTTGATCGTCAAGCCGTGATATTGGACCAGATACGATTTACTCTTTGTACGACAGTAATAGTGGGAACAAAAATCCAGTTTTTTAAATGGTATCAACGCTTCTTTCTCTACTTATAAGAAGATAATAAACGAGTCGCTAAGAAGATTTGCTGGTGGTAAACTTTCCTGAAGGATTGTCATTAACGACACATTAACTTTTACGATTTGACTGCAGGGCTATACTCGCCTTTCTTTTCGTTTATCAAACACTGTTCGCATCAATCTACGAGTTTGACAGAAAGCAATTGTTCCTATTTCTGTGAATAAATACCAGATTTGTTTTCCTTTCCTTGCATTTAATAACGAAGATCATAGAGGCGTTTTGACTGTGCAGTGAATGCGTCGTCTTGATTATTCCAGATCTCTGATTGCAATTTAAAATGCTAGGATATAATGAATATCCAGCCACCAATCAAAACATGGAACTAACCTGTTCAAATTTGGAAGGGCTACTAGATTTGTCTCCTTACATTACTATAGATCACAATCAGTGGCTGATATGATAAAGGAACTGGAATGGGATTCCTTGGAAGACTGGAATAAGGTTAAGAGAATGCTGGCAACGTATACGGCGTATATTGGTGATGAGGCGTGGAAAGGTATTGCTAGAAGAATTGGGAGTGAAGTATGGAAGTGAAAAGATGACCATGACCACAAGCTGGCACTCGATTTCAGGCACAAGGGTGTAGGAAGATTTTTTTCGTAGGCAAGAGGGCGAGGGATTGGAATAAATTAACAAGGGAGGTGAGGGGTAATTTAGGAAAAACGATGAAAATTTTAAAATTAAAATTCGTAGAGGACAAAAGTAGACGGGTATAAGACAGGGGAAACAAGGGTTTGTAGAGAAATTGCCACCAGAGCATTTGCTCCATCACAATTAAGTTAAATTTAATCAACTGCTTCACTCAAGTGTTGAAGTATGTCATTCCTTTGCAGCTTCCAGCAATACCAATCGGGAATATCCTGAAATATACATTAAATGCTTCATTGTAATATATTCTTAACGTCGCGGAGAGCCACATGGAAGAAACTTGTGAATTTTACAATATTACACTGTAACTGCTTTTACGTTGCCGAGTGCCGCGACTATCACAAAAATTATCGGTAAGTGTAAGCGAAGACATATCGATATAACATCGAATGATAAGCGCCACGGTTTGGCACGGCATAGGCGGAGGAATTTAATCGAAATCTGCAGCTGCATAAAGTAGACCCATAAGCTATTAGATTATTTCATTCCTTCCATGAATGATTGCACTAGGAGACTACGCAAGCAAGTAAATGAGTATAAATACTGAAATATGGCTGATTATGTATAATTTGTGAATATCATATATTACTTGCATTTTTGGGAGCATCTTTGGCAGTAAACAATAAACCGGATGAAACAGACCTGAGATTAATTAGAGTTGACGATGTACATGATTACTAAAAGAGGAGTGACATGGATAAGATGGCGATACGGAACAAGCTGAAAAAAAAGCAGCTAAAATCTTATAAATAGTTGGACGTTAAGTGAAAAGATTTTTGTATAATAGTAACGTGTATGTAAACATTGTGTCCAGTAACTTGTGCTATCTGAGAAGTTAACTGTGTTGTAATTAAACCTGGAAAATTTGCGGACATATAACTAACGGTTCTCTTAAAGTAAAAGTAACAAGAATTTCGTATAAAAAAAATAGCAAATGGGGAGAGATTAACTATATTATAATTATAAACGGAAATGATGACAAAGAATATTTCTCATTTGGAAGGACGTTATTTAGGAGGATGCAAGAAGCTAAAAGTACTATAAGCATTAATTACCCAAGACGTGGTCTACTATAGTAAACGGTCAGTATATAAAAACTTGCGCAGTGTCGTAGCTTCCGAGGAGGTCATAACATCGCAAAACAGAATTAATGCATGATTTAAACTAACTTTTTCTTCTGATTCGGGCAGTATTACAACATAACACAAGCGACAGAAAGGCATGACTGACTTTAAACATTGGATTAGTTTGATATGGTCGCTGCACCAGTAATAAACGTAATTACATTGCGTCGAGAATAAGCCTTATGAAAACACCTTATATGTCACTGCTTGAAAACTTGGTGGATTTTAGTAAGGAATGTCGCAGAAGCGCAAATAATGTAATAAGAGTTGACCGAAGTTTGAAGATGTCAGCATCATTTTTTAATCTGTGCCAGAAGTCACTCAGGACGCCAATGGTAAGCCATTACCATCAGTGCTTGGCCTACCAGTACATTAGCATTGCTGAAGTTTGAAATTCACGTCCAACAGTTTGGCGAGACGTGTTCAGTGTAGCTCCTTAGTACTCGAGGAAGAACCGGTTCGAAACCATATCGTGGTTTCGGCATTACAGTAGTCCTAATTTAAGTTCATGGGCTCAGTTCTACATCCACAGAGACGAATGCTGAAGTGGTTCTCAGGTTCTATCTAATGAACTACATATTGCCTTATTTTTATTATTATTATTTTCTTATGGCTTTACTCCTCGTCGGCGACGAGATCATTAGATGCGGGAAAGGACTGGGAATGAGAAGGTATTCAACCATCGCCTTTTGAAGGAACCATGTTTCCATTCGCCTGGTGCAATTTGGGGAAATCCTAAATCTGGATTACCCGATAGGGATTCGAAACCGCGTCTTCCCCAATGCGAGGTCAGAGCGTAACCGCTCACCCACCGCGATCGGTACGTTGCACTAACACAACAAAGCAAAACGCATTGAACAAAAAATCACGAGGGTCGTAATGAGATGGCAGGATCGCTATCCTCATAATTAGGCTCTTTAACGACAGAACGTTAAGCTCGAGCGGAAGAAAAACTCACTGGTGACATGACATCAAAAAATATTTTATATACTGTAGAGCTGGTGTGAGAACAGTGGTCGCTATGATTAAAAAAAGTCCTTATTTAAGGTGTGATGTAATCGAGAATGCACAAGTAGCTTTAAAACATCTGTGACGCAACCATATAGAACATAATAGACTGAAAATGTGTACACCTATTGTCTTATGTTACCTCCTTTCTATGAAATAGTACATTGATTCTATCTGAGAAAATGACACTTATACAGTCACTTCCAATATTTTTTTACTTCTCCCGATAGAGGTACCTGTTTCAGCAATATTATAAGAGATATTGTTCTCATTATTTTCCACCATTAAATGTATATAAATATCTCTAACTAGTTGAAAAATAGTGAAAATAAAAGTAAACATAAAATTTATACCTTACTTTAATCTTAGAAGCAGTAAACTGTTCTAAAACTTTCAGTATAACTATCCCTAAATCCTCTAAAAGGGTAAAAGGATGCACAAATTTTCATAAACATTTGTCCCTTCAATCTATAAGTCCTCCCTGAAAATTTCACCTCTGTATTCCTTTTTTTTCAGTTCTTATTTTCAACTATTCCTTCCACTAACAAATTAACCAATCCAGCATGTCTCAACAAATGGCCTATCCGCCTGTCTCTTCTTTCTGTAAGCTTCTTCCACAAACTTCTTTCCTCACCCAACACTTCCAAAACTCGTTCATTTCGTACTTTGTCTGTCCACTTATTTTCAGCATTCTTCTGTAACACCACATTTCAAATGCTTCAATTTTCTTTCTTTCTGGTATTACTTATAGATGTTAAAAAAAGTTGTTCCCGCGTACTAAAAAATAGACATCTGAGAAAATGGCGCTCAAAGTTTAGGAAGATTTTTTACATGCATTTGTTATATTTGGTACTTTCAATTGAGTTAAAAGCCTAAAACTTTCACTTAATACAGATAAATAACCGTGCAATCTGACAAAATAATTTTCCAAAAATCATTTTTTTAAGCTCTGATCAGTTACATTCCCTCCTAATCAGCGAAGTTATGTTTTCGGAGGCTTGTCATTACTAATAACCTAGTAAAATTCTTCGCGTGTGGACTGTAAATCTCCTTCTCCTTCACCACCTTTTGCCTACATTTTGGGTTCGGTTGCCTTCGACGAGTTTTAATAATCGTTGGCATGGTCAAATTTGGAGCTTTGATTGTATGGCCGCATGTCCTTGCTGATCATTTTGTACCCACTGGCACAGGGGCGGATCCAGGATTTTGTTTTGGGGGGGGGGGGGGGGAGGGCTTGAGCGGACTTTGGTTTTATGGGGGGCTTGGCTTGAGTGAATTTTGGTTTAGAGGGCTTGCGTTCAGTGGATTTTGTTTTTTTTTTGGGGGGGGGGGCTTGAGTCGGGAAAAAGGTAGTATTTATAGCCTCCTCGAGCCTCAAATCCATAGAACTAAAAAAAAAAAGAAAAAAAAAAGATCTCGAAACTAGAATGTCAGGGGTGGACCTAGATACGTTTGGGGGGGCTTGAGCCCCCTAACCCCCCCCCCCCCCCCGGATCCGCCCCTGCTGACTGGCAGTTCGTACTAAATACTAATGGGGGAAGATGAGTGTTGCCATCTGTCTGAAACGTGTAACTATGTTCAATGTGTGATACGTGTATTTTTTTGTTTGTGTAATATGTAGCTTATGATACGGAGATTGGAGACCGTCCAGGCATTCGCCTTGATGGCTACTATTACTATTATTACTCCGCGACTCACTAAAAGTGGATGCCGGAGGGTGCATTGCACTATCCTAACGTGTAACAATTTGTGCACAGGAAAGGATATACCGGATATGGTAGGAGGCTATTCTGGGCTATTTTGAGGAATCACCCCGGCATTCGCCTGGAGCGATCTGAGAAAACCATGGAAAATACAGATCAGGCTGGCCGGAGTGATTTATCGAGCACTACCCCTGTCAGATTTTAAGTTTACTCGCCTGGTAAATCCTTCCTATTCCATTCCCTAATCGCTCGTGGAAAATATGAATATAGAAAATAATCGGATCTGGCCCCGATTTCTCTTATCTTATTTTCTCAGTAATTTCTAGATATGCATGTTGCTGGTATCAATATTTGTTTGCTGTCATACTGCAATAGATCAGTCTTGAATTTTTCAATTACCTTCTGCCGAGAGCAACGCCTTCGATGTTCCAGATCTTCCAGACCTATTTCCTTCAACATAGCACTTACGCTTTCCTTCCAGCTATATACGAGTACGTATACCTGTCACAAATCGGGCGGTTATTCCTTTGACATTTCTGTTGCCTCCATTAACCTCTTCTGATGGGGGCCCCATACAGAACAACAATATTTTAAGTGAGGATGCACAAGAACTTTGTATTCAATCGATTTAACTACCGGTGTACACTGTTTTAAATTACGACCTAGAAATAGGAACATATGATTTGCTTTCACAATTACCTTCTCAATGTTTATTCTACAACAAGTTATTACTAATTGTACACCTAGGTATTTAGACGAATCTACCGTTCTAAGGACAGATCCATTAAATGTATATTCAGAGTTAATTGGATTTTAATGGCTATGGAAAACCGCCTAAAACCCGTAGTCAGGACGGACGGTACACGGGAGACCTGGGCTCGTGCCCGGTCCGTTGTACCTCCTTGATACAGTGTGCGGCGCCTCAGCACACTGAACCACACTGGTGGGTTGACTGTGGTCTGTGAGCACCATTTTGAAACTTCTGATTGAGACTGCAAAACAAGGATGCGGTTCCTTAATAACCTTCGTTTGATCACCTATTCCAGGCAGCAGTGGGCAACAACTTTATTGCTTCCTAAACTTTAGAAACAATGGATCCGTATATTCTGGATCTGACACTGATAAAGTATTGCTATATTTTTGACATAGTTACGTCCCGGCTCCAAATATTTCCTCAGCGACTTTCCAATGCTTTTGTCTACTTCTCGTAAAGGAAGTTGTCAAAAAATTATGTGACAGTTCATATGGCGTTCATGTGGCGTATTCATCTGACCTGAAATGGGCAGTAAGCTTTTAAAATTGGGAAATTATTGGAAGTCTGAAGGAGCCAGATCGAGTGAATAATGGGTAGAGGTGAATTCTATAAACGGCTGCATCCCTGAAACCTGTATCTTCAGTGGTACTAGATAGATGACTAAATTTCATTTCCAGACTCAAATTAAACCACTGCCAGTTTCAAGGTCAATTATACTAAAATAACATTATCTTGTGTACATAAAAAAAATATTTTAATAACAATATGTGTTGTTTCAGTGGCTATTTGGCTGAAGAAAAAATCTCATAAAATTTAAGTGGTGAGGGGGGGGGGGAGAAGGGGTGGAGGAGGGGGGGAAGGTAGGTGTCGGAGATAGTATCGCAAGTGTTGACTTGAGGGTAGATGTACAGAACTTTTTCGTCTCCTGTTACTAACACTGGGACGTATTCTCGCAACTTGGGAACTTCCCATCGAGTCCATCATATCCTTTACAAAACAATGTTGAAATGTGGGCACGATTCTGCGCCATCATATTTAAGAAATGGTCTGACCAAAGTTCAGTGACCCAGTTTAATCTCTTCTCTGGTACATCCCCTCATCTCTCTCTCTCATTATTGCCAAATTTTATGTTAAGTATTTCAAGTATTCAACAAACTATTCCTTCTCCATCCTATAACCATAGCCAACTGTTAGTCTTCATCTTTTTACTTCATAAGCTATCTCTTCTTTGCATTTACCTTCATCATATTTTGACCTACCCAATAGGCAGGATTTACCTCACCCCATTGTTTTCGTCATACCTTGCGAATGTCCTCTAGTGATATCTCCCTTATACAAAGATTCAGTTGCAGCAGCAATTTATTTCTTTTCTACTTCATATTAAACTTGCACCACACGCTTTTCCAGCATCTGTAACAAAGATTTCTTTCACGATGTTGTAATATTGTAATACATCCCGCAGAGGGCTATAGATTGTATGATTTCTTAGAGCTTCAAAAATACGTAAATTACTACCAGAAGTACTATGACATACAAAAAACTTGGCATCTAAAACAAATTTCACATGCAATGACTCCAGCAAGGACATTTATATATACACTGATACACTACGAATACATGGGAGAGGATACATAATGATGATATATGCGTATCAAAGTTTCCCTTCGTATATTCGAATGTGCCATAAAGGTTCGAGGGAGAAAAAAATCGGTATACTACGATTTGCTGATGACATTGTCCTGTTAGCAGAACAGAAAAAGGATAATGAGAAGTTACTGAATGTAACGAACTATTTACACTAAATATAAACAAAAGTGAGACAAAAATACGAAATGTAGCAGATAAATAGTAATTATAAATAGTAGATTAAATATAAAAATAGGATCGGATGCATAGAGGAAGTAAGGGAATTCTGCTACTTAGGAAGTAAAATTAAAACTGATGACCGAAGCAGGAATGATGTTAAAAGCAGAATAACACCAGTTAAAAGATCGTCCATGAAAAAGAGAAATCTTTTAGTTTCAAATATTAATCCAGGAATCAGAAAGAACTTTTTAAAGCATGAACTTCAGGAATACAAGAAAGAAGGAAAATTGAAGTATTTGAAATGTGGATCTACATAAGTATACTGAAAATTAAGTGAAAAGTTTTGGAGATGACGGGTGAGGAAAGAAGTCTTACAGAAAGAAGAGACATGCGCAATTGGTTAATTTGTTAGAAAACAGTCCAAGGTAAGAAATGTTGAAGACAGAGATCGGAATATATGAAGCAGATAACCGAAGATATAGGTTTTAAGTGGTATATTGATATGAAGAGGTTAGCGCTAGATAGAAAGGGATGTAGGATTGCATAAAGCTAGTCGAGAGATCGGTGTCAGGAAAAAAGAAGTCCGATTTCTAGGAGTACGTTTAGTCCTGGATGGAAGCCATATTTCGCTACACTTAACCATGAAATATGATGACTGTATTCACTATGATGAACTAGCCTCAAAGCCCAACAAAAATTACGGGTTGAATGGAGTCTTCTGGCAAGACATTTATTCGCAGTAGCTTAATTGTTTGTTGATGTTTTTTATGGTATTCGGCAACTGAGGCCTTCAGCCAGCTCAAAGTGATTATCATAGCTTCCAGTGAATCATTCATCTAGTAAGTCATCTAAGCATGGACACCACAGGACGGACAGGACATTCACACAGACACACAACACTTAAAACCCATGCCTCGGCCGGACTCGAACCGGCGACCTTCGGCATGCGGGGCTAGTACTCTAGCCCCTACGCTATCGAGGCCGGCAAAGCTTAATTGTTATAAAACAACGCGCAATAAGATTCCTCGCTCCTTACGCTGTTTCCAAAAGTTTGGTTTAATCCTTGTCAAGGTTGCATTTCGACCTAATCACAAACTCTGCTAATATTGCAAATAGAAATCAAAGTTCTATCGCACGCTAATTAATACATTCACTGTATCGCGATATAAACTTGATTATAAATTCTCCACGAGTTCCTGCATCTTCTTACTTCGTGGTTCAATTCCATATTACAAAGTTTGAACGGCTGATATGTGGCTGAAATATGGCTTCAGTGAATGCAAAGAAAATTAAAATAAAACTTAACAACTTTCGTAATGCCACGGAATATCAGTTTTAATACTTGTCCAGACCGCATAAATCGCGATCAATGAGGAACTATTTTCATTGAAGAGAAGTAACGTTGCACTCATGAAAATAAATTATTTCTTTAAAAAAATTAAATTTCTTATGCCCTCTGCTGTAACTTCAAATGACAGTTGTCATTGTGATCTAGGTTAAATTTCAATCTAATCAAAATTTCCGCTAACACTGTTGCTCTAAAATTAAAACATTTATCTCACATATGTATGGGTTAAGAATTTATAGAAAACATCTGCTTCTAACGAAAATAAATACATGGTTTCCCCAAATCGCTCCAGGCGAATACCAGGATGCTTCCATAAAAAAAAGGCAATGACCGAATTCCTCCCCGTTCCTTGTCCTCAGTCCTTTCTGGCCTGTAATGACATCGACGTCGACGAGGCGTAAATCCATAAGCAAAAAGAAAGAATATAAATAAACCAAAAAAACCTAATAATGTTAATGTGTTAATTTAAGCGCAATGCATAATTTTCTTTCAATGTTTTGGCAAGTCATTTATTTACTGATGTTTAACTAAATAGAAATGCCATTAAATATCGCTCATAACTTGTACTATGTAGTCTGTGGTCGTCGTTAGTTGGGCAGTGGAGGCGGGAAGCGTGACGTCACAGCTACATCGTGACCAAGATTGGCGTTTTATTATAATAGTTGTTTATTTTCTTTCGTGGGGCTGTTTTCAGATCCGTAGCCCGTCAATCAGGCACTCGGCACGGTTCATAAATTTTCAAGTCAGAGATTGTACTCCTCGTTCCTAAACTTGTTCCGTGTTTCTGCTTGAGCGCTGCTAAGACAGAGAATGGAACCATAACAAACTTGCTGCTTCTTGTTCTAGACCCATTTCTGTAAAATACATTCTTTTTTTTAAACTGCTTAACGTCTCTTAACAGCAAGGTCTTTAGAGACGGTAAAGAATGGGAGGCAAGGAATGGGAAGGAATTCGGCCATGGTCTTTTAAAGGAAGCCATGGAAAACCCAAATCTGGATGCCCGGATGGGGATTCGAACCACCGTCCTCCCGTATGAGAGGCCAGAACGCTAACCGTTACACCACCACTCTCGGTAAAATACATTCTATGATTGTTTTAACTATGATTGCAGTAATCTTATTAGGGGTGACTGTGATAGTGTGTGTGTTTTTCAGTTTAATTTTGTTTGTGTTCTATGAAATGAGAGATGAAGAAGGGAGAGTGCGAAAGCAGGGGCCACCCCGTTCAGGTGTACTCTACCGAAAGATATCAGGTAGGCCGCCAGACTTAACGTCCCCATCCCACACACAAATCTCAGTGTCGTACGATACACTTATCCCAGGACATTGATGCACAATCTGGTGGTTAGGAATCGTGTACCATCGCCTCTGCTACCTGCGGGCCAAGTCCACCACCAGGACTGGAACCAGCTAACCCCGTGTCAGCGCCAGACACCATCACATTGCCACAGCCAACTGAGACAACGGGGCGGACACTATCACTAATACAATAATTTATAGCTGTAAAAGTAACGAGAAATTGTGTACCGGTATGTATTCGTTACTAAATCAATCAGTACTTGTTTCTATCGAATCGTTACTCTTTACTTTTGGTACAATCGAGTGCTGGCATGAAGCATTGTATCTAGTCACACCGCGTACGGGGCCAATTCGTTACTGTCACATCATCTCGTTACTCGTTACTTTTGACAGATACTTTTCTCAGATTTGTGCAGAGAGAAGCGTGCACATTTGTTCCATTAAACTTGGATAAATAATTGTGATTTTCATTATTATTATTATTATTGTTAGAATTGTTATAATAACACTTTTGGACATTTGATTTTTGTAACGTTTGTAACTGGATTAAAAGTTTATAAATCTCGAAAAAATGATTTAATTTTTCACCTGCCATTTTAGCTATAAGGGGTACGCGAGGTTGATTTCTTTCTTGAGGTGGTACTTGGGAGAAACTGTTTGAGAAACATAATAAAATTCCACTTCTTGCACAACAGGCAAAGGGAGGTAAACATTAGTCATTAAAGCAGACTCGCAGAGAGAAAATGAAAATCGCATCTCTGACTGGCATTATTACGGTTTTTCTCTGTGCCCTCCGTTTTTGTAATAATTACAATTACTTCCGCAAAGCCCGTCAAAATATTTTAATTGTTATGAAAAATTTCTAAGAAAAGCATAATTACTAGAAAAAACGAATAATGATTATTAATTTGTTTAATATATTTCGTTGTTTATTACATTTCGTCTAAACTTTCTTTGAGATTTTAATAAACTTTCCCGTTTCTTAAGTTATGTCAAAAAATTATCAGGTTATGTTTTGAGTTGGTTCTAGTAATTGCTACAGACAATAGATCGTAACCACCAGATACTCTCCTCCTTACATGTCGTAAATGACAAATAACAACATGTAAATTTGAACAAACTTTGAACATATTTCCTGTTAGCATTGCAATTTTTATATCTTCCTTCGTATTCATGTGAAATAACTCCAACTGACAATTTCCGTTTAGCATGCATTGCAATTACACTTCCTTTTAACAATATCAGTGCAAGTAATATTGAATGCAGTTATTTATTTGAGATTTCATGGTTAGCTAAGCAGCGCAGTGTAACTAACACTTCGGTCTTCTTCGCTTGCCGAAGGTTGGCGAACTATTGAGTTCACGTCCAGTCTCCAGGCACAACACATTTTATTATGATTAGATATCAGCTGTACGCATATAAACCGTGCAGCTGGGAAAATCGTTTCCATCACAGCAATTTCCCAAGCCACCTGAACCGGATAGGGATTCGAGAATCTCCTCTTCGTGATTGTCAAGACCAGGCTATTGGAGACATAAATTATATAATATTCTCATGCAAAAAAATTAAACCTCATCAGGAAAAAATAAGTGAACTAGCCAGAATGGGAGTCCCTCTACCCACAAATTTAATCTTACTCCTAGCCAGCGATGTTAAAGGGGTATATAGATGTATAATAGCATTTTTTTTATGGTGCTATTGAATTTTAAGGGTCTGAAACTATTGCATATCTGAAGATTGTTCTTAGGAACTTTAATTGTATATTAAATGTGTGTGTGGGCGGTATGTATGTTGTAATTAATGTGTACCAACGTATAATACATAAGGTGGCTGTATGGTCTCTGTTACCGAAGGCCAACAAAAAAAAAAAAAAACAAAAAACAAAAAAAACAAAAAAAAACAAAAAAAAACAACAACAAATAAACAAAAACAAAAAAATGGCTTACTGCAGGAAGCCGGACCACTAAGTAAAAGCTAAGAAATTATTCACGGTTGCTGTTGCTTTCGATTCGGCGGGTCGTGGTGTTTGATACTTTCGAGTGATGAATGATCTCTTGACAGAACGCACGGCACAGGTTCCGTAACGGCATAGCCAGCGGAACGCCACGCTGTGGGAGCTCTGTAATGGCCCCACGCACGCCTTCACATGTGCTGCCACGTCTCTCAGCAACGGTACTCCTATAACTCGTCTGGTCACAATTGCTAACGTGATACTCACGATTCTCTAAGTAAACAAATTTCCATTTATCGGTAACTATCTTTTCAGTGTTTTTACTTTTTATGAGAGATGTTGACCGTTATTAATTGCTTGATTCAAACTGGGTATCATTCACATGGGGATTTATACTTCGAAACTCACATTATGATTAGTATTTGGATGTTTTGAAACCTTGGAAGACGGCTATATACACTGCCTGACAAAAAATGTGAAGCACCCAGTAGAGGAGAAGGAAAGGAAATGTAAGTTCACATGCTGACGGAATGCGATGTCATTTCAGTGATCACAAGTTACGAAGAACTTGGAAATATGAGCATAATTATCAGTATGACGTTGGATCTCCTCAGTCTTGCATGCGTGCACTCAGTCAGTTTGGAAGGGTGTCATAAAGCCGTTGTATCCTCTCCTTAGCCAAGCTGGCCAACAATGTTGTATCTGGCCCTTGACATCTTGGATACTGACACTGGGACGGAGTTGACGTCCGAGCTAGTCCCACATTTGTTCTATCTGGGACAGGTCAGGGAATCTTGCTGGTCACGGGATTACCTCGAGCTAGTGCCACATTTTTTCTAAATGGGACAGATCAGGGCATCTTGCTGGCCACGGGAGTACCTCAACGTCACGCAGACAGTCCACAAAGACACGTTCCGTGTGTAAGAGCACTATCCTCTTGAAAAATGGCACCACGATACTGTCACATGAGAGGTAACACATGAGGACGCAGGATGTCCGTGACGTACCGTCGTGCCGTCAGATTTCCCTCGGTCATCACCAGCCGTGACCTGAAGTCATAGTCTATGCCTCCCCACACCATGACGCCAGGAGTAACACCGCTGTGCCTCTCAAAAACAGTGGAAGAATGGGACCTCTCCACAGGTAGTCTCCATACTCGCCGACTAGGTAGTGCAAAATCGCTGAACACAACCTTTGTCTGCTGGTATCTCATAGTTTAACATTACTATTGTAACCTGCCACAACGTTATAAAATTCATGGAATCTCCATAAATTAATAGAAAAGCTATTTTTTATTTCGTTTGTTTTGACAGCTCATCTAGAGGTTAAACTGGACCTCTTACTCTTCTTAATAAAGACAATGTTATAGAGAAAATAGCAATAATAGTAGTAATAATTATACATATAAATCAGGATGAATAGAATAGCAGCTGACTAAGGAAATGAATGAGAGTTTGAATATCTATGCCTGTCACAGCCCTGAGACCTAACCGATTTTATGAAATGTTATATTTAAGAATTGTGTATAGCAAGCTGGGAGATAATTATGGTTTTGTATATTTTCCGTGTAATTGTGAATTTGTGTAAATAAACACTGTGTTATGGAAAGAAACTATGGAAATCCCGTTTAATATGTCAAAGTACTGTATTATGCATGGAACATTGATAAAAAGTTTGTAATTCTAATTGTTGATGTGAGCTACGATATTTGAAGGACAGTTTGAGTTGGTTCGAACTGGTTTATGTAGATAATTTACTGTGGAAACACTTGTAAATATCTTTAACTTTCATTTCCGTGTGTTTCGTGATGGTTGTGAATGGTTTTGTATTAATTCTATTTGTTTTTGTATGGATTTAATTGTTTGAGTATTGTTAGAATTCGAGAAACATCGGGTGTCTTTCTCTGTGTTATTCTGGAAACTTGTGTATCGTCTATATAAGCGATCGACAGAGACGAGTTAGCTGGGTGTCAGTAGTCTTGGAAGTGTGTGAGCTTAATCGCTGGAGCATTTGTTTATGTTTGTACTTAATATCTTTGGATGTAGTTGATGCCTTGCTGTGTAATTTAAATATAAGGACGCACGTGAAAAATAAAAAGTCGAAAGTGATTATCTTCGAGTAGTTATTTCATGCCAAGTACCTAACAAACCTAATGAATAAAAGTTCCAAGGATGTATTTAAGTGAAAAATCCAAGTTATTAATAAGTACCTTCAATGTGTATAAAGTGAATACTTTCACTGTCCCACTTGTTTGGAAACCTCGATAGATGTCTTCAAATGTCCGGATAGTCAGTCCAACGCTACGTCGTCTCCCAGCTTTTACAGCCTGGATGGCAACCCCGGCCGTAACTCTCTCTCCTGGAAAGCTATACCATTTCCGGATTCAGCGCCGCTATAGTGACTTTTTCTCTCTAAAATACTACCCAGCAAGAGATGGATGAGCGGTAAGGCTCTGGCCTCTACTTCGGGAGAGGGCGGGTTGGAATCTCCGTCCGGCAATAGATATGTTTTCCCCAAATCACTCCTGGTGAATGCCAGGATTGTTCCTTCAAGAGTCCACGACCGAATTTCATGCGCGCAGCCACACTTGCGGGTACTAATGGCGTCGTATTATTCGTAGCAATGAAATTAATTTTTGAAGTGAAAACTTCTATAGCTGCGTTAGGGGATGATTGGACGGAGGTAAATCTATTAGTTCGCGATCTCCCGCGTCACTGACATGCCACCTGTTGTGCGTTTGAATGCCACCTGTTACGCGTATGATATGCACGTTGGACGCTTTTCTAATGGCCAAAATTTTATGAGTTAGCGTCATCAATATGCTACAACAGCAGTATGGCTATAAGTATGACATATTGCGCTAGGACAGCCGTGAAAGTATAGATTATACATGTATCTTCTAATATAAAAATGAATGTTTTTTTGCCAATGTTCTTCAGACAAACATCCGATTTTGATGAAACTTTGCATACATAAACAAATAGAAAAGCACTGTTTACGTTGGATTTACAGAAACCGTAACCCTCTCCTCCTTCCCCCCCCCCCCCCCCCCTCACCTTAATTTCTGTGACCGTTGTTCATACAAACCTACAGTTTTTATCCGGTTTTGATAGTAGTTAGCAAAAGAATACTTCAAAACAATGCGGTCTGTAGCTCAGCGGTTAAGTTACTTACTTCAGAAACAGGGGCGTAGCTACTATGGGGCTAGGCGGTGCAGTGTACTGGGGCCCCTACGCTCAGGGGGCCCCCAAGCATACCTCAAGGGGCCCCAAAGCGCATCTCTGGGGGCCCCCAAGTGCAGTTTAGAGGGCCCACGAGCCCTCTCGGGAAACTGGCGACCTTTTTTTTTTTAGCTCTATCGTCGTCTAAGGGAGCCCCTGAGACACAGGAAGACCCCCACTAAGGGCCCTCACTGCTCAGGGGGCCCCCAACCACTGCTCATGGGGCCCCTAAGGACAACTCAAGGGCCCCCATCCTCAGCTCAGGGGGCCTATACCAGCACACGAAGCAAAAAAAAAAAGGTCGCCCGTCTGGCCTGAGGGCCCAAAATAAATTTTTTGCACCGGGGCCCTTGTTGACCTAGCTACGCCACTGTTCAGAAAGTCTCTCTCTCCGCTCGCGGGTTGAAATTCCGTGGTGAGCATGAATTATTAGGAGTTGTATTTGATTACACGAACTACGCCCGAACGTTCATTGGCTCCGATTCAAAGTTAAACAGCAGGCCCGTAGAGAAAGGAATTGGCCTTCCTGCCTCTGACACAATAGCTTGGTACATCTCCTTCGGGAAGATTCGACCAACCTTCGCGTTGTGGACAAAGTTAGATTTTTAGTTTTTGAAGTGAAAACTTCTTTAGGTGCGTTTGGCGATTTTTGGATGTGTAAAATCACAGATATGGTAATGTTGACAGTATATCTGTTGCGGTCTGGTGGCTCAGTGGTTAAGGTGTCTGATTGGGCCACGAAAGGTCCCCTGTTCGAATCTGTCTCGGCGGGGATTTTCATAGATCCTTAACCCGATCTTCACCTCTGACACAGTTTTCTGTGTAATGTGAAGTACGGCAGAACGCTTCCGTGGATAAACTGTGGGTCCCTACCTGGTACCTCTACCGGGTTAAGGCAGCTAAGACATCTGCGGAATGCGCTGCCACTAGAACCCTGTCTCCAGATCATTAAGTCGACACGGAATTATGATTTAGCATATCTGTAGCTAAAAGTAAGACGTGTGTGCATATGATATTGATTGTCTCAAGTTTGCAATTCTGTCGGCAGTCCACACTCACTAGCAACTACTTCTTTCTTTCCTTCTCTAGTATTGAGTTAAATGTGGCATGATCGGTTTAATTCTGACCTTAAAAGACGATGTAAACGACGTTGCGAACGACGGATAGTTATAAATAACAACTAAATTCTTTGCACCATGTGCTGTGACATGGAATGCCAAAACTGCGTTTAAACCTCTGCTAATATTCCTCCCCCTGCCCATTAGTGAGTTCACTGCATCCGATCTAAAATTGGCCCGAGCCACCTACCCGACAAGGTCCACGTGGAGAATACGTGTAGCCGGCTTCAAACGGGGTGATGGGTCCTGGACACGCGAACCCTGATGGGATCGGACAAAGGGGAAAGAACACGGCACGCCAATCAGGAAGTTCCTTTATAGCTCAATGCTGTGAAAACTCGGCCAGCTACAGACTCATTAGAAATATTAAATCACAACACAATTAAACCATATGCTATGATCCATTTGCAGATATAACTTTGCAAATAACCGTTTCAACAAATGCAGAAGAGTACTAGTACACTGTATTTGACTGAAGTTTTCTCTAGGAACTTTACTTCCACACTTAATTAAATAGACAGCCGTTTATACTTTGTTATGCCTGAAATAGAGAGGGGAAAATGTTGATTTGAAGATGGGTCTGTTAACTCCACAGTAAAGTGTAAATTCGTGTAATTAGAAAGTAGGTAAGTACGGAAATTGCCACCGGGGAATATATCGATCGCAATTAATTAATAATAAATAAAAAAATCAATAATAACCCTTCTCTCAACCGCTTTTTAATTTGTTTGTCTCATGAATCTTTATTTTCTTTCTTCAAATAACACTTTCAAGTGTAAAGTAAATCAGTTATCTATATGCTTAATTATCTTCAATCTTTTTTTACTCATACTTCTTTCATCCTCTGCGAGCACCTATCCTTCTCTTCCTGTGTTCAGTTTCCTCCACTGATTAAATTTTTTCTTCTTTCCTTGATTTTTTTGTTTGTTTCATCTCTAAATGTCTTCTGTCATTTAGTGAGTCTGTGTTAATCTCAGCATTTCGTATATCTTTCTCTGTTTCCATGAACCATATGGGTTTGGATTTGTAGCTGTTTATCAATTCAAATATCTGTTTGATTAATCTTTCGTTATTCATTCCGTGCGTGCCCATTGTAGCCCTTTAGTCATTATATCTGTTGGTATTTCAATTTTTAAAATGTATTTCTTTATTTGATCTAACTTTTTGTTCAGATTCACTGTCAGGCCGTAGTATTTTTCTCAAAATTCTTCTTTCGCTTTTCTCTACTGTTTCGAGATGACCAGTTCTATTTCGTTTATGTATTTCTGCTGCAGAAGGTAGTTTTAGGCTAACTACTGTTTGATAGTGGCTTGATTTTGTACTCCAGGATAGTGATTTTTTTTATTATGTATGTTCCTTTTTAACTGATTTCTCTATATTTTATTGCTACGCTTTTATTGCGGCATTCCATATCCATTCCCCAAATATTTAAAGCAATCTATTTATTTTGAGATTTTGGGTCGCATCGATGGTATTTGACATAAATTGTGTTTTTTTTTTAAAGATATTTTCAATCCTGCTTTAGTTCCTTGATTCTGCAGTTCTTTGATTTGTTCTAGAGCGTTTTAAAGTGCGGCGGTGATTAATGCCACGTCGTCTGCAAAAGCTAAGCAGTCTACAGAGATCTTATATGGGTCTTCTTTTTTTATTACAATAACCTCCTTGATCCTATGAAAGTTTTAATCTTTTGTGTATTTATTTCATGTATTAATTCCTTCGTTTTAACATCTTCAAAACATCATGATTCCATTCTCGTTATTTACGATCGTGGTTTTGATTTTTAATAGTAACGCTAGAATACTCGTTATCCTTTTTTCCTCAGGCTCAAATTTTCCATCTTATATTTCTTATACCGTTTACTATCAGAGTATATAACGTTGGTACACGTGATTTCTAACTTCTTATAATAGTGTTACATGTCATCTTTACTCTGAGGTATAAACCTGTTGCTTTGATAAACATTTAAATATCTTAGTCTTTTGACATCGGTTTGTTTAAGCTTGAAATTCCTGGATATTTCAGTCGTAAGAAGGAAATTTCATCTAATTCAACTACTATGAGTTTATATCGTTCATGGATTACTAAAAAGTATGTTAAGGCTTGTAATGGGATGGTCGGTTGGAGGAAGATTCAATGCTGACCTTGCATAATTTAAAATCACTACCTTCTGCAAAGCATGCATATTAATTTTCAGAAACAGAGGTGAAACCATTACTTCTGTTTTTAGCATTGGAAAACGATTCTAAAATTATGGTTTATTTGGTACTCGTGAATGCTTACAGAGATATATTCGTCGTTAATCTTAAACATCTGTCTGTCCATTTTATCCTCGGCATGTATGACAGAAAGACAAAATTTATTAAATTTCCGATCACATGGGGAAATAAACACACAGGATTGGTCGCGCAAAAGCCTCCCTTCTTTGCTGGCGACAACAATTTCCTCTCATTTGCTAAAACTACTCGGCTGCTGTCGGTATTCCTCCGGATATACATAGAGTGAACGACCCATCCAAAACCGCAAATTCCAGTGGCAATCCTTTCTCACCGGGATGTACACTCGTCTCGCTAGAGATAAGCCCCCGCCATAGTCTTTGACCTACCTGACACTGACAGTCACTTCGTGCTTAAGCCGGGGTTAACAGAACTCTCTTAGCTGTTTGCTTTGCGGATTCCTGCCTCCATCTCGATACAAATTAATTTCCATTTATTTCATACATTTTAGTGAAACTAAAAATCAATAATAATTAATTTAAATTTGTAGGAGATGAACCAAACTCTTCATCTCACTACAAGCTTGATCATCTGTGTCATCAAAATCGACATTCTCTTTTTCCCAGCTCCAACGAGTCTGAATAGTTCCAGTTCATACATCTTCTCTATTTATTCAGTCAGTATACACATTGTTTTATGTGATTAAAACAGGTGTTCCATCGTTACCTATGTTATATTATCTTTTCATTTCTCCGAAGTTGTTTGAACTTTCTGTTTGCTACGTCTGTTCAGCGTACAAATATTTCTTTGTCTGTCATCTGCCATATGTGCTTTCTCCCGTTTCCATCAAATTTCTATATGCTCCTGTAATCGAAGGTTTTCAGCGTACTTCTTCAGTTACGTCCAAAGATTCATCTGATTAATTATCACTCTTTTTAGGATGTAACATCCTTCATTTCAATTTCCTTCACAATTTTGTTCTCTGTTTATCATTACGCAGACGTCTTCTTGATATCTTTGCCCACGTCTAGTCTGTGTTGCTTCCTTGTTTCTCCTGAATTTCAATCTGCCTTTGATAATTGCCTATAGCGTGATGCATTTCATTACGTTGTTTCTGGCAAGAAAGGGGTAAACCGTTACAGCAAACTGTAATGTGTGCAAACAAGGTCCACGTGAGAGGTTTACCTTTGAAATTACTCGACAAGTCAGATACATGTTGCTGGACTTGCAAAATTAAATTTTACTATAGTTCACATATCCAATGTACTTGACTTTGATATGTTGCAGAGGTGTTACAAAGGGAATAAACACGAAAAGTCATGAGAACGTCAACTTCTCTTAGAAGACGGAATGAACCAGGCAAGGCACGACCACTAACAGACCGCGACTATCGAACAAGTTTCTAATTACGCGGAAGTTAGTCACACTTTCCCGTCAACTATCCATTCTCTAGGCTTCATCAGTATTGCTGCGGTTGTTTCGCGAATACTGTTTAGAGAAAATGTTGCCGGAAAGAATATACAGTTTCGTTGAATGCCGAATCGTTCTACACTGATGATACAAATCATTATAACCACCTTCTTAATAGCTTGTTGGTCCACTTTTGGAACCGAATGCAGCAGCGATTCAGCGTGGCATGGATTCGACAAGTCTTTGGTAGATTTCCGGAGGTATCTGGCGTAGGTAGGTCATGTAATTCCCTTAAATTACGAGCCTGTGGTTTGTGGGCGCGGAGCTAATGTGTCCTATCGAGTTGATATTAGGCGAATTTGGTGGCCAAGACATCAACGTGAGGTCACTACTATGTTCCTCAAATCACTGTAGCACGATTCTGGCCTTGTGACAGCGAGGGATATTCTGCTGGGAGATGCCATCGTCGTCTTGGCAGACATGAAGGGATGCAGGTGGTCCGAAATAATTTTCACTTAGTCCAAGCTGTCATGGTCCCTTCTATCACTACACAGGTCCCATGGAGGCCCATAGCATAATATTGCCCCCCCCCCCAAAAAGGCCTGAATGTCTCCAGCAGCCGTTCCCTGGAAGGCGGCGTATCCGGACACCACCATCGAACTGGTGTCGCAAGAGACGTGATTCATCCGACCAGGCGACACGTTCCCATTGCTCCACGGTCCAGTCTCGATGGACTCGTGCACACTGCAATCGTAATTGACGATATCGTTGGGTCAACATGGGAACACGTAGGGGCCGTCTGGTGTGGAGCCACATGTTTAGCAATGTTCGCTGAACGGTGTGCTCCGAAACACTTTGCCTTCAGATCTGCCACAGATCGCCCCCTATCCTGCTTTAAAAAGTGGGAAAGTCTCCGACCTCCACGTTTTATAATGAGGCGTGGAAGTCCACCGAAGCCTATTTGTGGTTTCAGTCTTTCAACAACTTTCCATAGATACTCACTACCAGGCCCGGCGCTACGATTCTCGGGCCCCGGGTAAGCGATCTTGGCCCCCCCCCCCCCCCACCGAAAATATTTTTACTTTACACTTTTTTTTTTTTTTGATAGCTCAGAAGTATTTAATACAAAAATGTTTAAAATTATTGGTGCAGATTTTAAAATTTGTGTTTGATTTCTATTTATTTAGGTACCCAAGCCGGCGGGCCCCACTTTGGTAGTCCGGGCCCCGGGTACTTTTGCCCTGCTTAACCCCCCCTAACGCCGGCCCTGCTCACTACACTAACACTCGAATAGTCGACCAGCCTCGCAGTTCTCGAGATGTTCGTTGCCAGCCAGGTTTTTCCATCCTTTTCGTCACTAGAATTACTACACATGCGTCTCTGTTTCTCTTGTAGGGAAAGTTCGGATAGCACCGGACACTTAAAATTAATTGCAAATAAAAATAAAATAAAGACATTTTCTGTGTAGTCCCGGACAGAGTAATAAATGGTGGCATAATCGTTTTCTGGCCTTACAAAAATCACAATAATAATGGATATCTGAAGAATCTAAATAAACACAATCTTCATGGGCCCTGTCTTTACTTCATAGCACTGAATCCAGTCTAAAAAACTTTCCACGTACGATGCATTAGGTCTATTTTACTTGATTTTCTTCGAAAAGGCTTTGAATATTTTTCATTGTATTCAACGTCTTTACCGTATTATTCTTTCGCTTCAGCCTTTTTACTGCCTTACTTTTTTTTCCGTCCATATATTTTATATGGTGGAAATGTTAAAATCTCGCCCTTTTGTATTTTTCAAACCCTCGTTACTATGTGTTTATTTAACACAACATATTAAATAATCCACCACGAAATTTGAGAGAAGCGACGAAAAACTTCTGCCAGGAACAAAGCACACACTAGTGTGAAACTCGCTGGAATCAGTTTTTACGCTATATGGCGCATATTATGCTATATGGCGCATATTTACAATAAAGTTTTTCCGACGCAGGATGGCTGGTTTGTGAGAACTTTAAATATCCGGGGCTACCCCGCCTTCTCCTATAGTTTTCTTATCGCATGACACGCCCACAATGTCACCAGACGGCATTTAATCTCGAGGTGGCCAGTGGTCAGAATGTTTGGTCCACCGGTGTATTTTATGTTGGATCAAACAGCTTCGAATTATACGACATGTTATATTTGCATTTGGAAATTGACGTGGTCGTTACGTCATAATCATCTCGTTTCATCGCTTTTACACGAAATGTCAATGGATAAACTTTTTACGTACTGTGTAACTTGAATCACAACAAAATACAAAATCTGGAAATATGATCATGAGAGATTTAGTGGAATGCAACTTCATAGGTCATTGGTGGTATACATTGTTTCTTCTTTCAAACCAAAGTTTATCAGGAAATGAGGACTAAAAATTTCCCAGTTGCGAAACTGTCTTAGTTCCGGGACGTTTGGTAAACAGATGTTGACGAGATTCCAGACAAAAGGTTATTCGTCAAGAAAGACAAGTTTGTCCTGTATCTCAGGACTGCCATTGGAAATTTTTTGTTAAAAATTGCAAAAGCACAATATTATCTAACAAAAATTTCCGGAAATGGACTGAAATCTTAGCTGTGTAGTATGCTTCATCCGTAAATATTTTCTGGTTTGTCCAGACGATTACAGGTATAGTGTTCTAGGTTCCAAGGCTACGTACAGAAAATGTGCAGTCTTTTTGACATCAGTCTTGCTACTATTTTGATGCAATCCTCCATCTTTTTTCTATCTTGAGCGAACGTGTTCTTCTCAACATACCCCTTACAACCTACGTCTCCAATTATCTGCTTCATATATTCTAATCTGTTTTCCTCTACAGTTCTGTTTCCTCCACTAACAAATCCCCGTATGTCTTGAAATGTTACCCACTATCCTGCCTCTTCTCTCTGTAAGACTCTTCCCTAAATCTTTCTTCACCCATCATTTCTAAAACAAGTCCATTCCTTACGTCGTCTATCTGCTTAATTCCCACCATCTTTCAGTAGCATCATGAACATACATCAATAGCACCACATTCCAAATGCTTCAGACTTCATTTTTTCTCGTATAATAATAAAATACTGAGCGTGATGGGTGAGCGGTAACGGTCTGTCTTCGTGGTCGTAGGTTCGAATCCCCGTCCGTCCATCCAAATTTGGTTTTTCTTGGTTTCCCGAAATCGGTCCGGGCGAATACTAGAATGGTTACTTCAAAAGGCCGTAGCCGAATTCTTCCCGTTTCTTCCGCTTCTAATGATATCATCGTGGAGTAGGTGTAAAGCTATAAGTCAGAAAAAATAATCTTAAGTCTCATGTTATAGCGTAAATGGGTACAAATTATTTTTAAGAGGAGAGGTAATACTCTTAAGCTTCGTTGTGGAACAACTGAGACGACTTTCAGCTTACCAGAGGTTTCCCCATGTACTGTACACTGACGTGCTGTAAGCCTCTACTTAGATAATCACTTATCCATTCACAAATCTATTCCGGTACAGTGTTTCATGCTCATGACCATGATAAGAAATACTTACTCTGTACTCATCTTGTGTTATCATCAGTCTCTCGATTGGTTTGAAGTAATCCTCCACCTCTTTCTATCTTGCGCTAACCTCTTCATCTCGACATATCCCTTACAACCTAGATGCTCAATTATCTGCTTCATATATTCTAATTATTCTCTACCTTTACAGTTTCTTTCCTTCGACTATTCCCTACACCAACAAATTAACCAATCCCGCGTGTCCTAATATGTGACCTACCATCCTGTCTCTTCTTTCTGTTAGACTCTTCCTCAAACTTCTTTTCTCACTATAACCTACACCTTTCTGCGTGTCTCTTTCCTTAACAGAAACTATTACTTTTTACGTTTTCTATCTCAATTAACAATATTCAAATTTCTTTCTCTGGTCATTTGACAACGGTGACAAGTAATTCTACAGCATTGTCTTTTACCCTATATTGTTTCTTGCTAGGGATCTTTTTATACTAAGATGTATTTCCACGTTCGTCATTCCTCTTATAATTCCTTTCCATCCTTCTTATCACCTGAAATTAGCTTTTAAACTATACCTGGAATTATTTTACGATTTCTCCTTTTAATAAAATCAATTATACAATAAATTTTTTCTAGAATTCTTCATGTATTATTCCACACTACACAACTTAATCACCGAACTAAATCTAGAGAAAAGAATTGAAGCTTTTGAAATGTACTTGTATCGTCGTCTCTTACGCACATCTCGGGTGCTGAAAATCTCAAACGAAGTACTTCATCTGATGGAGAAACAAAAAGAACTGCTGCTCACTGTAAATCAAAGGAAAAACTCAATATGTAGGACACATTATGAAAGGTATCAGCTATTGCTACTCATCGTGAAGGGAAGATCCGGGGGAATAGAACTGGTGGAAGGAGAAGGAATTCGTGGCTGAAGGACATTAGGATATGGTACAACTGCACGTCAGAAGAGGCTTTCCATGCAGCAATGCCACGTCCAGAGTAGCTATGTGGACCACCAACATCCGACAGGAGTAGGCGACTTAACAAGAAGAAGAAGATACATAACTTTACACAGTATGAACAAATAACATTTCACAACTTCAATAACATCGATATTCTCTTTGGCCGCCAGCCGTACAAATTATTCATAATACTGTATATAATCCTTTTGTAGCCCGGTAACTCCCTACTGGCACCATTTCTATTTATGATTTCAGATCTGCCAGATCTGCTCAATCACTTCCATCCCATCCATCCATCTATATTCTTCTATATTATCTGTGTAATTTCCATGACCAGTCCACACATTATTTCTTTGCTGTCAAAAATTCTTAACAAAAACATCTTATTAATATTATACAACATCAATTTACATTCATTATAGGCAAAATAAACATTATTCAATCTTATTTCCTAACATTTTATAATTTAACAAGACGTACGACTGTAAAATCACGCATTATTTCCAAAACACGTTAATTTCGCACGTAATTTTATCATTCTTCTATAGCATCACATTTCAAATGCTTCAGTTCCTTCTCTATAGTATTCCTAAATCCATTAGGATCAGGATTTTAAGAGCAGACGTGTGTAAATACGATTCCTATTGCATGACAGTACCTTGCTTCGTCGTCACCATTGTCAAACAGTACCTTGCTTCGTCGTCACCATTGTCAAACAGTTTCTTAGAAGCCTGATATTCGGGAGCACGCGCCTTCGAATCCTCGTCCGGTCAGCCAGATTTCGGTTTTCCATAGTTTCACCCAAATCACTCGGGGCGAATGCCGGGATGGTCACTTTTAAAAAGACCATGGATGAATTCCTTTCCGTTCCTTCACTCTCAAACCCTTCCTGCCACTAATGACCTTGACGTCGACGAGGCGTAAGCAATAAGGAAATAAAAGCAGTTACAGTACTGTGATTGTATTTGTTTGCAAGACTTCGCACCTACTAATTTCATTTTGTATGTTCTTCTTTATCACCATCTTTTCTTAACATTTTGGGTCTGCTGTCGTTGATGAGTTTTATTTTGGCTTGGTCAAATTTGGAGCTACACTTTTACCACCATATCCTTGCATTTTGTTCCTTTCTGCCAGGTCGTACTACATAATAATGGAGGAAGTGAAGTGTTGCCACCTGTCTGTGAAACATGTAACTATGTTCCGCGTGTTGTGTGTGTGTGTGTGTGTGTGTTTGTGTGTGTGTAGTTTGAGGCGACATTTGCCTTTCTGAAGTGAAATTATAATTTCAGGAGAGCCTCTTTGGCTTTGCTTCTCTTGTTCCAAAAGCTGTGACGAACGCCTTAAGAAGACGAATGTAAATCCATCTGTGAAGTCTGAAACCACGCGTTTTACTTGCGTGCCTGATGATAAAGAATAATTTTTTAATGACATTAGTCCTGAATTTACTGCACGCACTTTATACGTCTGGCTGGTTTATCTTATCGTCTGTGACAAAATATTTCATTTTAATGTGTTTGCCCAACTTTCTTCGAGTCTGCGTGCAAGAAAATCATTTCCGTTGTCCAGCTCATATTGTTCGCTCCTTTGTTTAAATGAATGTTGGGACAAGAGTAACCCCGAGATAAATTCGCTCTAAATGTCAAACAGGAACTAAACAACAATAGGGCTTAAAGCAGTGGTTACTACTTAGTTTTCCCGTAGTACCACTTCAAGAACCAGCTCATCCTCTCGTACCCCTTATAGCTGAAATGATAAATACAACGTGAAACATGTTTTTCTAGATATTAAATTTTAATCCAGTAACAAACGTATCGAGTTTAAATCAAACCCAGAGTTAAAGAAGGTATCGATGGAAGAGAGACTTAAGTCGTCTAGTCTTAAATGATTTGGGGCTGTTAAAAGGATGAAGAATTCGAGATTACCAAAAGCGTATTTGGAAAAAAGAAGGATGACGGGGAAAAAATCCAGTTGGAAGACAAAGACGAAGATAGACGGACCAGCTGAAGGAGGACACAAAAATAAGAGGCTGGAACCGGGAATCTATTATGGACAAAGAAACTTTTCTAGACAGGAGAGACAGTAGAAAACGATAGTATATAACACCAAGGCGGAAACACAGGAAGGCTCGTAAACCACACACTGGAGATGGTACCCAACAATAAGGGACGTCCATAAACTACGTGACTCGGTCAAAAGGGGGGGGAAGGTGTTGGGTAGAAAGATGCGCTGTGCTACGCGGGGTGGGGTAGGGAAGGGGGGGGGGTTCCGAGCCAAGCCACAAGCCACGTAGCTTATCATTCAAATTATTTGTCATAGCTATAATAAGGTATAGAATACACAACAGCATGTGAATATTTATTTCCGTCATTTAATTATCTCCGTATGTAATTTAGGATAGTCTCAAAAGAGAAAACAGTACGAAATGTCTTCTGGAATCAATAGTAAAAAAGCTACGTGCAAAGTGGGGCGAGGGAGGCGGGAGAGGGAAATGCCACGTCAGGCTTCGTGGGGGGAGGGGGAGGGAGTGGGCTTCACAGGAGGCCAAAATGGAGCCACGTAGTTTGTGGACGCTCTCTAAAGACGATGAACAAACTTCACATAAAAATCTACAAATACCAGCAAAAAATATATTTTTTTAAATTCGATTCCCGATTAGCTTATCCAAGAGATAGCCGCGCGTACCCCTTGAAGCAACCTCACCTACGTGTAGGGGTACGAGTACCACTATTTGGGAACCGCTGGTTTAAAAGAATAGATATCTGCGTTTAAAAGTCCGCAGCCAACCGACGTCGGTTTTTACTGCACTCTGTGTTTGGCAGAGGTCGCACTGGTTTCTTGTAGGCGTGGCACCAAGCTGCCGCCCACGACCGTCCCTTGCGGAGGCCGTTCTTAAGGTTGACTTGTGAAACCTGCACTGAACCCGCGGCTGGAGAACTAGCCGACAAAAAAATTCAGGTGCCTAGAAAACATGATTGAATGTGAATATAACTTCGTAACCATACACACCATTGGCCTGTATGTAAATGATTAGTGTTGCAATTCTCTGACAGGTACAGAGTACACTAGTATTGTTCATATTCATTTCGATGCCAGTCTTACAAGGGATTCATAAGCCAACCACATTTATTAAAAAAATAATAATAATTCACTGATCGTACTGAAAAGTCAGCCCTCGAATAACAATTCCCCAAAGCCTTTGGGCCGATGGATAGAGAAACTTGAGTTTGAAATATTACGAGTGAATTATGAGGACTGGCGGTGAAGTGATTTTCAGTACGCTGCGTGACACACCGGGTAGCGAGCGAGACTAGTAAGCGGAAGGTCTGCGGTTCTATTCCCAGTGTAGGAAATTTTTTACTTCTCTCCATTACGCATATCCACGTCATTTAAGATAAAATCGTTCGAATTTATGATAATTAGCGGATTTTTCGTGTTAGGGTTGGATGTTAAATTGTCCTTCTTCGCAAAAAGTTGGTCAATGGGCCATACCCTATACTACCTGTACCTACTTGCGGAATACAACTGTGACGGGGTTTACAGGACGCGTTATGAAACGGAAGGTTGATCGAACTAGCATTCGACCGTTGTATAGTTGTTCTTGAATTATGTTTATAAACTGTCACGAAAATAAAGTATACATTATTACTCTACCCGGCGTTCGTCATTTGTGTTTCAAAATTTATCATAAATATTGTTAGTCAACAAGCAAAAATTCTAAGAATTTTAAATGTAAACGACGTGGGTATATGTATTGGAGAAAAGTAAAATGAATTAAAGAAAAAACAAAAACGGCCCCCGTGGGAATCGAACCGCGTAACCTCTACTTACTAGCCTCACTCGCTACACGGTCAGCCACGCGGGCTATTGAACATCACCTCACAGCCAGTCCTCATAATTATCTCGGAATATTTCAAATTAGATTTTCTCTAAAACTGCTGGCCATCTGACCCAAAGGCTTTATGCGAGGGCTAACCTTTCAGTACGATAAGTAGGAAAAATTACAAAAATGCGGTTGGCGTATCATCCCCTTGTTAGTAGGGTGTATTAGGGGCGCGAACAGAGCGAAGCACACGGAGATGCCGCGTACTCGTGTGATACAGTGTTATCAGCACCTGGCAGAGTTTAAAACGGGTCTTATTGTAGGTCTCAGTTTGGCACGCTAGTCGAATCAAGCAGGGTGCAAATTTGTGGGGAGTTAGGATGTGACGGTGGACTGATGTTCGACTGCCTGGGTAAGGACAGGCATATTCGTCGTCAACGTTCAGGTCGACCACGTCTGACCACCACAAGGGTGCATCGCCGCATTGTGCACAAGGCAAATCGTAACCCCTTCACATCTGTGCCTTCCATCCGAGAACAAGCATTGGACTTCAGTGTCATCCCGCACCAATGATCGGAGACTAACAGCAGCCGGAATCACCATCCAACGTGCAAGCTTTCATTAACTCACAATACGAACGGCTGCGTTCGGTGCTGTTCTGTGGTCGTGAAACAGTGACTTCTGATGGATGGCATCGCATTGTGTTCAGTGATGATTCGTCTGCATGAATGATGGCGATCTAGGGACAGATCCCATTCTTCCAATGCTTTGGAGAGGCTTAGCGGTGTTACTTCTGGCGGGAGCCGTCGGGTATGACTTCAGGTCACGGCTGGTAGTGATCGAGGGAACTCTTACGGGACAACGATACGTCACGGACATCCTGCGACCTCATGTCTTACCTCTCATGTGACAGAACCGTGTTGTCATTTTTCAACCAGACAATTTTCGTCCACACACTGCACGAGTCTCTATGAACTATCTGCGTGATATTGAGGTACTCCCATGCCCAGAAAGATCCCCACATCTGCCCTCTGTAGAACATGTATGGGACCCACACGGACGTCAACTCCGTCCCATTGCCATTATCTAGGATATCAAGGATCAGTTACAACAGATGTGGGCCATCTGGTCTCAGGAAAGATACAACAGCTTTATGACACCCTTCCCAATCGAATGAGTGCATGCGCCCAGGTCAGAGGGGGTGCAACGTAATGCTGATAAGTGGGCTCGTACTGCCAAGTTCTTTGTAAGTTTCACCCAATTTTATATTCCTCAAATCACTCCAGGCGAATGCAGGGTTGCTGCCTTCATAAATGACTTTCCCTTTCCTTGTCCCCAGTCCTTTCCCGCATCTAATGACCTCGACGAGACGTAAAGCCATAAGTAAAAAAAAAAAAAAAAACAATTTTGAAATAATGTCACATACCCTCTCAATATTATCTGCTGGAAGTATTTTGACCGTGTTCTTACTCGGTATCTCTTTCCTTCCTCCATTTCGTCCAGTATTGTTTTCACTAAGGTCTCATGTCTTAAAATTTGTCTAATATTATCCTCCACCTTTTTATCCTCTTCCATATGGTGTTATATTCTCCTGTTCTCTGAAAAACTTCACTAGTAATATTGTCCCTCCATATTGATTATGTACTCTCGAGCATCTAATTGCTTGTAAATGTTGCACTCTTGGAATGTTTCGAAGGTCAAAATGTGGCTGAAAATAAAGACAGAGATTTTGACCATCGCAACATTTTCACACAGCTGGAAGCTCAAGTATATTTTATCGTGTTTGAATACAACTACAAAAATCAAATATTTTGTATAGCCGACTTTTATAGAGGTGACTGAGAATTTCAAGATTTTTTAAAAATATTTCTTTACCTTTCTAAGTGACTTTTCAACATGTAAAGTAAAACCGTAGAGTAGTGGAAAGGTGCAAAACTGTATAATTTAATCCTGAAGCGTACGTCTCGTGTAGTACTTACTTCCCACGAAGCCTTGATTTGTAAATCACCTGAGAATAAATTAAACTCTAAGTTTTGTATAAGATTGTATAGGATTCCCAGAACTTTTGTATAGTCTTGATTGCTCCAATTTCCTTTTAGGATCATACAGCCGCCTTTTGTTATGGTTGAGAATAGTTGAGGCGTTTGTCTGTAGTGTGAAGGCTCACATAGGCTATAGAACTCTTTGTAGTTCGACCTCGAGCACTGGAAGTAATTCACACGCTGACTCACCACACGCCGAGTGTAAACAAGAGACTCCACCTCTACCTCGCAATCACTTCGGAAATGTCGTCGACTTGAAGCAACAAGTGTACGAGATCTCCAAATAGACGTGTCGAATTGCAGTTCGCGCCTCGTATCTTAATCTTGTAATCTGATACGTGTTTTTCGCCAGTTTCAGTGGGGGCTAGCTGATAGACAAATTGAGAGCGCGCATCTTATCGCCGGCGCAGATTAGCTTATCTCGTGATAGGCGCCACCATATTGGGCCGGCTCCGTGGTCAGTGGCACGCTTAGTCAGCGCAACCGTGTCACTGCGCTGCCTGTAACTGCGGAGCTGGCTTTGGTGACCGAGCGTTTGAGTGGGCTGACTAACGGAGAGGTAAGCACGGTCATCGCACCCTACGAGCACGGCGCCTAGCTTCAACTCTAATGGAAGTCGTACTATCTATACTAATCTCATCTCTATACTAATCTTTGTCATTGTGTATTCATGTCCGTCACGCTGTGATATCACCCAGTCTGAATCGAAAACGACCAAACACTACATGCCGGAGGTTATGAGGGTTACTGAATAAAATTTCGGGGACTGCACCACTTTCGGAACCCACGAGAAATTGGTACTAACCTGTCGAAATTTGGTTTAATTGCTTCGTCAATACGTCCTATTCACGTTTTTTGCTCTTGGTTTACAGGAAACTTGCCAGGCATTTGATTAAAAATGCCGAAATATGACAGCGACGAACAACCGTTAGATGCCGCCAGTGTTGAAAAATCAGTGACAGTCTCTTAAAATGTTGGTTTAATCCTTTGTTGTAATGTTTTCTTGCCGCTTCAGCTTTTCTCCGCTGTAGAATCGCACAAAATTGAATAATAGACAATGTTTATCCGAGTTGTAGTACGGTCATGCACGCCATCTTATATCGAAACGAGCAATCAGAGATAATCGATTGCTTCAGTTGTAAAAAAATTCGCCAAATTACCGTGATTGATGCCGCAGATAGAAAATTTAGTTTGGTTTTTTTTTTTTTTATTTTTTTTTCCCCTCTTGCTCCTTCCCACGAACTCTATGACAAAACGAAATTCTTTAGGTTTATACGATCCATGTACCGATAATTTTTATGTTATTTTTGCAGTGTTGATAGGATTTCGCAGTTGCGCAACCTCTCATATTTCTACATTATTATTTAAATTTCTGGCGACTTTTCCGCAAAACAAGAGCGCAAAAACGTGAAGAGGACGTTATATCGAAGCAATTAATCAAAATTTCAACAGATTTAGTACAGCGAATATGTTAATACATGTGTCATTGATGCTTTGAATTTCTATTGTTAATATTTGCGAAGTTTATGGTTAGGTTGCAATGCAACCTTTCACAACATGGCAGCAGAACTTTTTTGCTACAACATAAGACACCAGGAACTGCATTGAGCGTTATTTTATAACAATTAAGCAACTGCGAATAAATGCCAGAACACACCGTTCAACCCTTCATGTTTTACGGGTTTTGAAGCTAGTTATTATTACAACCACCCTCTGATCCCATCCTAAATAACGGCTCTGGCAGAGTGTTTTGGCAATTAATTTCCTCGCAGTAGCTTAACTAAAAAGAATTGTTCTTAAATAACGCTCATAACCTGGTACATATTTCTTATTTACTGTAACAGCGATATCTCTGGCCGGAGAGTATAAGAAAACATATACATCGATTGAATATAAATAAACAAAAAGCAACAAATAACATATGAATTTAAACGCTGTGCATACTTGCCTTCAGTGCTGGGGTAATTCATTTATACGTGGTTGTTTAACTAAATAGAATTTCTACTGAATGTTGAACATTCTTTCAATTTTGCAGTAACATCTCTGGATGCAGTTAGGTAACGAAGGTCGGTCACGTGACGTCATCGTTAGTGACACAATGATAATGACCAAAGTAGCCCTTTATACTGTATACATAGATTATTATTAGACATTATTGCCCTTGAAGATAGTGTTTAAATTCAAATTATTTATGATTATTCATTTTTTCTTTCGTTTTCTCTTCCTAAAACTTCTTCATACGTTTACGGTGTTCCTGTTTCCTCTTATCTGCACTTTTTTACTTGATTTCATAATTTTGTCCCCTATTTTGTGACCTTTCCTTATTGATTTCCGTAAGACTTTGGTTGTCTTCTGTATCCTGAAATTGTAATATGTGTCTTCTGATCATGTCCGGGAGTACATCTGTACGTTCGTATAATCCTTTGGTCGGTTTTCATCCATATGCGTTCTTTATGTATAGTTCCAAAAGTTTCTAAGGATTTTTCCACTTCTGTGATGCCTAAAGACCCAATCGTGTGCGTTTTTTTATGCGTATAGTGTTCTGGTAATACAGCTGTGTTATCTATGAATTTGGCCTGTCTTGATATATTTATTTTGTTATAATTTGCCTAAGTGGGTCTGCATGCCCCGTGAAGTTTTTTTGATCATCCTCGTTTTATGCTTTGTTCGATTCTCCTACTTGTACGTATTCGCCTAGAACCTAGATATTTCAGTTTCTCCTCTATTGTTTGTATTTTGTTTTTCCATGTTCTGCGTTTTTTCATACTTGTAGGCCTGTTTTCGCGGGACTTTGATGTTAAACTGGTTCAGAGAAAGCATTAGGGACAATGAATCAGAAACAGGAGGGTCTAATTCGGAGAACGAGCTTAACAACACAATTAGAAATGACGATAGTAAAAAATTTGATATCCATCCTGAGGAAATCATGAAGGAAATAAGAAAGCTGAAAAAACATAAAGGGGCTGGTGAAGATAATATTACTACAGATATCTTAAAGATAGCCGGATGTGACATTGTACCTTATCTTGAAATATTATTTAAATTGAGTCTAGACACTTGCTGCTTACCACAGGACTGGAAAAGTGCAATAGTAGTACCGGTACATAAGGGAGGGGTGAGAAATAGAGTTGAGAATTACAGGCCAATCAGTTTGACATCAGTGGTAGGTAAATTAATGGAAAGATTGATATGCAACCACATCAGAAATATATGTGAGGAACGTAATTGGTTTTCAAGCAGGCAACATGGTTTCAGGCAAGGATATTCATGCGAATCTCAGTTGGTGGGATATATGCAAGATATTTCAGATGAAATGGACAAGGGAGGCCAAATTGATAGTGTAGCACTAGATCTGTCTAAGGCGTTTGACAGAGTAAGCCATAAAATGGTAGTAAATAAGGTAAAAACCATTGGAGTGGATAAGAAAGTCATTTGCTGGGTAGAAGAATTTTTAAAAGGTAGAAAACAGAAAGTTAGGGTAGGAAATGTAGTATCAAAAGAAGTGGAAGTAAAAATGGGTGTGCCACAGGGTAGCGTATTGGGACCATTGCTATTCATTATTCTAATGAATAATTGTGTTGCCTGTTTACTATCTGAAATTAGATTGTTTGCAGATGACATAATGCTGTATAAAAGAATCAAAACGATAGAGGATTGTAAACAGTTGCAGGGTGATCTGGACAGGATATCTAATTGGGTTAGTAAACATGGAATGAAGATAAATGCAAAGAAGAGTCAGCTTATTAGATACACAAATAAAAAACAAAAGGTTAATTATGAATATAAGGTGGGGAAAGAATTGCTTGCTGAAGACTTGAAATGCAAATATCTTGGAATTACTTTTGATAACAAACTTAACTGGGCAGGACACATAGGACAGGTGGTAGGAAAAGGTTTCAGAGTTCTGCACTTGTTGGAGAGAGTTATGAGGGGATGTACGAGAGAAGTCAAGGAATTGGGTTACAAAACTTTGGTCAGACCATTGCTCGAATATGGTAGTGTAGTATGGGACCCTCATTTTACGTATCAAATACAGGAGTTGGAGAGGGTGCAAAGAAGGGCTGCTAGATTTGTTTCTGGAAATTATCGCAGAATGCAATCAGTGACGGATATGATAAAGGAGCTGGAATGGGATTCATTGCAAGACAGGAGGAGGATGAGGAGGGTCATGGGAGTGTACAGGGCATATACTGGTGATGAGGCATGGAAAGATATTGCAGTAGGTATGAAAAGTAGTGCATGGAAGGGAAAAGATGACCATGACCACAAGCTGGCACTCGATTTCAGGCACAAGGGTGTAGGAAGATTCTCTTTTTTAGGTAAGGGTGTCAGGGATTGGAATGAGTTACCAAGAGAAACGATGAATAATTTACCGAAAACTTTGAAGGAATTTAAAGAAAAAATTTGTAGAGGGCAAATGTAGGTGGGTGCAGGATAGGGGGAAGATAGCTGTGTAGGGAAATTGCCACCGGAGCCTGTGCTCCATTGCAATTAAATTAAATTAAATTAAATTAAATTAAATTAATCTTCCAAAGCTTCTTGTGATTCTCGTCTATTGTTATTGAGTATCGCAAAGTCATCCGCAAATGCCAGGCATCTTATTATTTTTTTCGTATTACTTGTGCTTCATAACTGTATTCTTTTGGCCTCTGACTCTTAGTTAAATGTTAATAAACAAAGCCAATGCAATTGTTTTTATTTAATGCCGTACCCGTTTCGCCCCTCATCGGGGCATCATCAACGACAGATAGACAAGGACACTCCCATCTAACGTAAGGGTACCCATTGTCGACAATGCACCTTTAGTAGACATGAAATTGTATAGAGTTCAAATTTTAAGAAATAAGGTGATCACAAAACCAGCAACACTTCAGGTTTACTCGTCAATCCAAACGGGTCCAAGTCTTGTCAGTCCATGGTGAACAGTTTTGTAGATCGTGTGCTTACAGTACCACAGGCGGAAGGGCATAACTTGTTAGGAAGTGCTTTAACTTTACTTTCTACTGACCGTGAAATCTGATCGGGATGTAATAAATAAGCTTTTTTCTTTTCTGCCATCAGTCTTTCGACTGGTTTGATGCAATCCTCCATTCCTTTCTATCTTGTGCGAACCTCTTTATTTCTACATATCCCTCACAATCCACGTCTTCAATTATCTGCTTCATATATTCTAATCTCTTTACTCTAGAATTCTTCTTACCTTCGACTATTTCCTCCACTAACAAATTAACCAATCCAACATGTCTCAAAATATGACCTACCAGCCTGTCTCATCTTCCTGTAAGCTTCCTCCACAAACTTCTTTCCTCACCCATCATTTCGAAAACTCGTTCATTTCGTACTTTGACTGTCCACTTAATTTAGCATTCTTCTGTATCACCACATTTCAAATACTTCAATTTTCTTTCTTTCCGGTATTCCTAAAGTCCATGTTTCGCTACCATAAAGTGCTGTGCTCCACACATAGAGGTTTAAAGAGTTCTTTCCCGTTACTAGATCAAACTGAAAGATTTCTCTTTTTCATGAAGGCTCTTTTTGCTAGTGCTATCCTGCTTTTAACATCATTCCTTCTTCGGCCATCGGTTGTAATTTTGCTTCCCAAGTAGCAGAATTCACTTACTTCCCCTATTCCATCCGATCATGTTTTTATATAGCAGAAATAAGCATAGGCTATCGTATTTCAAACGAGAAGAGTATTTCCATTACGGATAACCTCTGTTTCGAATTTAAGTACCCAAATTCTTACGCGTTCTTTAAATCGACAGGAATTTGTTATTCACTAAAAATTGAGCTTTAATCATAAACTGATCGATCCTTCGTGCCTTTTACAACAATAATTTATATATATAAACGCTACGGTGCGGCACTAGAAACCTTAAATTGACGCATAGTGTTAGTTTTCGGTACATACGATGTATTCAGTAGCCTGCAGTTGCGTTGAGTATATGGTAGTAAGCATACAGCAAAATCCATCACTAGCTAAGTACTTCATTAAAAGTCGGCAGATATTGCAAAGGGAAATCTGAGGCGCTCTTTTTTTTGAAAGGTTTTATTAGTTGCTTCTGAATCTACAGCATCGCCACAGGGGCCCACTACGTGTGGGATCTGGGACCTGGATTGGTACCCGTGGGACCCTGTCTGTCTGGAATTGTTTCCATTTGGACCAGGCCACTTCTGTCAACTCTTCTATCGACCTCCCAAGGTCAACCCTTGTTCTTCTGACCTTGATGATATTATGGATAGTGTGTAGTACAGATAAAAAAGTAACGATTTCAGGAGCATACTAATTCAGGATGTCAATTATATTCGCAAATGAAAATGTTATTCCTTTGTAAATTACATATTTTTTAATTTACAAACAGCTGTTATGTAAACTGAAGTGCCAAAAATCATACTACACTATTTTCGTTATTACTTTTTGTATAATTTTTTGAAGTGAGGAGCATCCTAGATATCGCCTAGCTGATTAAGGAAAACTTCCGAAACGCCTTGACCGATTCTTTTCGGGATATTGTGTGTATGTTCCTTTAAAGGCAAACTGGGGAATAAGTTCGAGTGAGATTTCGGGCAGAAGGTAACAATTTCTGGTGTCATTTTATTTTGAAACAAGTTATCAGGTATTTTTGATGAAGACTCGTATCTTTCTAAGCGCAAATTAGTGGAGATAATGCATATCTCCTATAAATTAATAACAGCGATAAGCCTTATAGAAATGAACCATTGTACAATTTAGTGTTTCCTGTTGTTCCTTAAAGATAGCCTACCGTTTCCTGTTGCGAATGAGAACTATGATAATAACCTTCAGCCTATGAAAATAACAGTTTTTACACGGGTAAGATTCCTGAATTGATAAGCTTACCATTATCAGTGTAATACTATCATATTTTAACTTATCTAAATCGAGCTTGACGGGTGGGTGATAACGAGCTGACCACTCATTCGGGAGGACCGGGGTTCGAATCCCCATACGGGTATCCAAATTTGGGGTTTGAATGGTTTTCCCAAATCACTTCAGGCAAATGCCGGAATGCTTCCTTCAAAAGGCCATCGCCGAATTCCTTCCAGTTGCTTGTCCCCAATCCCATCCCGTCTCTAATGACCTTGACGTCGACGAGGCGTTAAGTCATGAGTAAAATAAATAAATAAATAAACTTTTCTTACACTTTAAATATTTTCATCTGGTTTTCTATTGAAACAATATCATCGTGAGACAATTAAGGACTTTGGAACATAGTTCTCAACCGACATGGTGCTTGCAATATCGTATGCAATTGTACTACTTGGATCCTTATGCAGTTACATATAATATTGCAAGCACCATGCTTGTTGAGAACACAGATGACAAGCAAAATGTAAATACAAGTTACAATATGATTCCTAGTTTTATTATATGTAAACAAAAATTTCTCAATAAAACTCGGAAACCGATAATATGTTGACTTCATACAAATGTAAATCATGTTATGATTCATATATAACATCAGTTTTATTATATGGAAACAAAAACCGTTCTGTGCGAAAGTTATAAACTGATAACCTATTACAGAAAAAAAGTATAGGCCTACGTTGAAGATACCTCGACTAGAGACGAAACGCGTCCGAGAACAAATAAAATACAACAGTTGCATTGGCATACTCACTAAATAATATTTATTATTTTGTACCAATACTGTGTTCGTTAGGAGAGCCCCTTGAATCAGTGGAGCCTCTTTGCATATTGCATACGGAAGATGGCTTCCTTTCACAGCCAGAGGTGCTGCGGACAGTAATTAATTCATTGTTCTCACAGCTCGGCCTATTCAGATAGTATCGCTCCGGAGCATTAGCATAATTAGAGGCCTCACGGGAGCGGAGCTGATTTCTCCGTAGTGTCGTACTGACAACTCGTAGAGACAATAAGCCCAAGAGAGAGCACGGGAGACCACGAGAAAAAGCGCGAGAATATTGAAATTCTTTGCTTCACAAATTGTGTTCTCGTGACTTCCGTGTCAGCACAAGCTGGCTGCGGTTTCTTCCTTGTCATTACTATTAAGTTTCAGGCAAAGATGGCTCGATTACAATCACCGGTTATAGACTGGCTTCAAAGAACCCGCTTTAATAAAATGTGTTGTGCCTGGAGACTGGGCTCACCTTAATAGATCGTCAATCTTCGGTAAGTTTCGACAATGCCCGAAGTGTTAGTTACACTGATTACTACCACAGCATACGAATTACTGCAATGACATCTTTTGCATGTTTTATAATATTAAAAGGAAGTGTAAATATCAATAAAAAATCAATTTGATTTTATTTGCACTTATATTGTTTAAAAGAAAGTATAATTGCGATCTTCAGGTAAAATATAAGTCTATTGTGGAAGTAACTGCACAGAAATACGAAGAGCTGGTATAAAAAAAAAATTAATAAAAGTAGAAAAAAAAAGTTACAGTGGGACCTTCGTTTAAATGTGTGTTTTTTGTTTACTTACGACTACTGGATGCAGTAAATCATGTAAGGAGAAGAGCATCCTATGTTTAAACTGAATTCTCTGTACCAGTTACAGGAACCAAGTGACAGCATAAACTAATAATTTTTTTTGACAGAAGATAACAAAGAAGTTTATTAAAACTCAGAGAAAGCTTACTTGAATCGTAAGTAATCATGAAATATATCAATCAATAATAGTTGCTTTTTTAAAAATAATACTTTACTTGGAAACTTTTTGATAAGACTAAAAATTTACGTCAAATAAAATCAAATGTAGTTATTTAAAAATCCTAATCAAATACTCCGAGAATCAAATCGGAGAAAAGTTTGGTTATATGACCAAAAATATCGACAAAAAGGTAATAATTAGTCGTTATTCTTTTTCCTTAGAAAATTTTTCCAGAACAAATTCCTATTATTGCGGTAGATAACACCCGTCATTTTCGACGTGCATTTAAACTAGTGTTCTACAATCGGCTCGGGGTTCCAACATTACGAAATTGTGACTAAACCTGAATTAAAGATGGCTGTTAGAAAAGAGCTAGTATAACGCCAAATGTTTCAAGACGTGTAAAAATGTAATTTTGCACATATTTATAATTCGGATCACCCCAAGCATTTGCCACAGATGTTGCCATTGGAGAAGTTTGTGTTATTATCTCTGATATGTTGAGTGTAAAAGTCTCTTTGTATTAATGTTAAGACGAGAGTAGTTCAATTGGTTGTACTTTGAAAAGAATGTTGGACTTGTTCTTTAATGGAAAATAATGGTTTAATATGCGGTTTTAAAATGAAGCCAACGTGAATTTCGTTTGGTTACAAAGTCTATCATTCTTCTGAAGTAAGACTAAATAATAATTTTAAGGATCACCAATCCAGAAGTGAGCCAGAAATAATTTAAATAGCGTAATTTTAAATGGGCCGGTTGATAGGAAGAGCCAAACCGAAATAAATTTTGTTACGCTACAGCGACCAAGAGAAAAACCGCGAGAATATTAAAATTGTCAGCTCAACAAATTGTGTTCTTGGGACTTCCGTGTCAGCACAAGCTGGCTTCAGTTTCTTCCTTGTCATTATTATTAAAGATTACAGGCGAAGATGGCTGGATTACAATCACTGACTTTAAAGTAAGTTCTATAATTGGCTCGTGGTTACAGCATTATTACGTCGTGATCAATCAAAGATTCTGATGATTGTAAAAGGAGCTGTTTCGTGAAATTGAATAGAGAACAGCGTAAAACGGGTGCATTAACTTCTCCTTTTTGTTAAAGGCATACACAGATTATGGCGGAAACGCTTCGGTAAAGAAAGATAATTTTATTTGGGAGCAAGCAGTTTGTAATGAAAGAGAGAAATCATTTAGCTTGCTAATATTGATCTAGGATTTGAAACTGTGTGGAGTACAAAACTTATTGTACTTCAGGAATGCCTACTAGAAAGAAGGAAATTTGAAGTGTCGGTTATACAGAAGGATGCTGAAATTTAGGTGGATATATAAATGGGGTCCCCTTCAAAAGGGGTTAATGGAGGCATTAGAGAAGTCCAAAGAGAGCCGTCCGATTCGTGAAAGGTATTATAGTTGGAGGGAAAGCGTAAGTGTGATGTTGGAGTTAGGTTGGGAAGACCTGGAACACGAAGGCGTTGCTCTCGACAGAAGCTAATTGAAAATTCACTGACATATTTCGGATGACAGCAAACAATATTGCTAGCAGTAACATTCGGATCTCAGAATGAACGTGAAAATAAGATAAGAGAAATCAGGCCAGAACGATTATTTTCTGTATTTATTTTTTCCACGAGCGATTAGGGAATGGATTTATTTACCGGACGAGTAAACTTAAAATCCAACAGGAGTAGGTATAAATAGAGAGAGCGCTCTCAAATTCAAGGTCACAGGTTCTATTGTTCTAATTGGATACATTGTATCATTCTATTGTTCTCCCCCTCCCACCTGTCAATCATTTTCACACATCTATTGTTCTCCCCCCTCCCACCTGTCAATCATTTTCACACCTATTGTTCTCTCCCCTCCCACTTGACTTGAGGGCCACTTGACTAACCACTTGACATGAGGGCCACTTGACTAACCACTTGACTAACCTCAGTTACACCCCTATTGTCCTTGACCACGCACCCCTCTAGGCCGCACCAGGTGTGGACGCAGCCGTTGCCAGACCACTTGAGCGAGCAACTGGACTTTCGGACAGATGTCGACCTGACCTGCCCTCCTTTTTTTTTTCGAACGAGGAATTCGCGGAGGTATTTGCCAGTGCGTGCCGAGGCAAATAACAGGTACATGCCGAGGCAAATAACAGTTACATGCCGAGGCAAATAACAGGTACTGCTGCGGCGGTGGGGCGGGCGCCGCCACGTGGTTCGCCGTCGGTTGGCCACGTGCTGTCGATTTTTATTTATATTGAGCGCTTAATAAATGCGATTTAAAC
>JARYHS010011408.1:192551563-192649134 GCA_031002005.1 Vandiemenella viatica
AATGACCTCGACGTCGACGAGGCATTAAGACACAGGGAAAAGAAAAGAATATAAATAAACAAAAAACCGTAATAATGTTAATTTAAACGCAGTACATAATTTTCTTTCAGTATTTTGCCAATTCATTTATTTACTGACGCTTAACTAAATAGAAATGCCATTAAATATCGCTCATAACCTCTACTATGTAGTCTCTGGTCGTAGTTAGTTGGGCAGTGGAGGCGGGAAGCGTGACGTCACAGCTACATCGTGACCAAGATTGGCGTTTTATTATAATAGTTGTTTATTTTCTTTCGTGGGGCTGTTTTCAGATGCATAGCCTGTCAATCAGGCACTCGGCACGGTTCATAAATTTTCAAGTCAGAGATCGTACTCCTCGTGTCTAAACTTGTTCCGTGTTTCTGCTTGATCGCTTCTAAGGCAGAGAATGGAATCATAACAAACTTGCTGCTTCTTGTTCTAGACCAATTTCTGTAAAATGCGTTCTATGATTGTTTTAGCTATGATTGCAGTAATCTTATTAGGGATGACTGTGATAGTGTGTGTGTGTGTTTTCAGTGTAAACTTGTAGAGTGTTGTTTGTGTTTTATGAAATAAGAGATGAAGACGGGAGAGTGCGATACCAGGGACCGCCCCGTTCAGGTGTACTCTTCCGAAAGATACCAGGTAGGCCGCCAGACTTAACGTCCCCATTCCACACACAAATCTCAGGACTTTGATGCACAATTTGGTGGTTAGGAATCGTGAACCACCCACCACCTCTGCTACCCTGCCGGCCAAGTCCACCATCAGGACTGGAACCAGATAACCCCGAGTCAGCGTCGGACACCATCACGGTGCCACAACCAACTGAGACAACGACCAAACCTACAATGGAAAAGTCAGTTTCAGGCAAATAGAACAAACAAACTACAGTACCATAACGTCTTACCAATTATCCTTGTTAATAGCAAAGTAGAGAGCAGAGAGCAGCTCACGCAGTAGGTGGAGAACTTATTTTACCTGCAGGAAAAATAATATCCAATACTTTGTTTGATGGAAAAACGTCAAAAAGAATAAGTGAAAATCCTTTATCAAATACTACTGTAAAAAGGAGAATCGATTAAATGTCTAATTGGGTCGAGGAAATAATGTCAACTCTGAAGCAAAGTGATTATTTTCACTACAAATTGATGAACGCTCAGATGTTGCTTTTCAGGCAAATTTATTAGCTTTTGTTCGTTTTGATTTCAACGATTCTGTGGAAAACGAAATTTTATTTTGCAAGTCCTTGCCTACAAGAACTGCGGGAGAGGAAATTTATCAATGTGTTGACACTTTTTTTAAAAGAAATGTCCGGCATTTATTCAAGTTTAGTTGCAAAAGTTAAGTCAGTGGCCCCTTTGGTGCAATGGAGCCATTGCTGTCTTCATCGAGAGGCTCTGGTAGTAAAAGGTTTGGATGAGAGGCTAAAGAAGACTCTGGACGATTCTGTGAAAATTGTTAACTTTATCAAAGCACGGCCTAAAAATTAAAGATTGTTTGGAGTGTTATGTGACGAAATGGACAGTAAACACAAACAATTTCTCCTTCTCTGTGAAGTTCGATGGCTGTTGAGAGATAAAGCAGTGTCGAGATTATTTGAACTACGTGACGAACTAAGAATGTTTTTATTGGAGCAGAAAGTGACGATAAATTCATAAGATAATTTATTGAATGTGTTTGCGATGAGAACTGACTAAAACCTCTTGCTACAATGCGCTCTATGTAGTGAACCTGATAATGCAAGGAAACGATATCCGTAGGTATTACGTCCAGGACAAAGTCGATAGAATGATTAAAAAACTCGACCGATGGACCTGCATAGTAGAATAAATAGTTTTGATGCATTTCCTGTCTTGCATGACTTCCTTGAATCAAACGAAATAAAAGTCATCAAGGAAACTGCAAATGTCATCAAAGAGCGCCTTGAAACCTTTTCAAATTTTTCAGTAGGCCTCCTTTATTTTCAAATAAAATTTCCTTTTTTTATTTCAAGTACCCGTGGTGATTTTAAATTTTGTTATATGTTAAAAAGTGAAATGTGTTCTATTCGTTTACTAATAATTGTTTAGGAGTTAGTTTCCAAAAATCGACGATGGTTGCTTTTGGATAAGAAATCCTTTTGAAGAGGAACATTTGAAAGGTCCAAAAATCTCAACGGCTAATAAAAACTCGCTAATAGAGCTATCTTGCGATTCTTCTTTAAAGACAATTTTCAAGGAAAAATCCTTAATTTACTCCTGGATGAATGTACGAGCAAAGTATCCAGAAATCTCTAAATTAGCTGTGAAGTTCTTGATGCCGTTTAATACGACATACTTGTTCGAACGAGCTTTTTCTACTTTATTGTTTTTGAAAAACAATTACAGAAATAAACTATGTGAAGAATGTGACTTAAGGTTAAAATTATTCAGTTTTAACCATGATATCGATGCCCTCATCAGTAAACACCAATGCCAGAAATCTCACTGATTGTAAAGTTGCGTTTTTGTAATAATTAAAGGTATTTTTCATTATCTTTGTAATAAGTGGGAGGCGGCTGCACACCACCCAGCATCACCTCATCGAGTTGACGGCTGAAATTCCAGGACTAGTTACAACTCGATTTGAAAATTAAAATGTCACTGATGTGCCAAGTCATATCTTGGTGGAAAACATCTACAAATTCCATTTTAATGGTTGACTGGTAAGTTTACCATTGTGTTTTCCTGTTTCCAGTCTTCCATCTTTTCATACATTTGGGTGCAGTAAAACACAATGATGAACCTACCAATTAACTACTAAAATTGGGTCTGCATGTGGTTTGCACCAAAAAGCGACTGACAGATCTGTTGCATTTTAATATGCTGATGAGTTACTTCTAATCGTGGAATTTCAGCAGTCACCTTGATGAGCTGATGGTCTGTGCAGTCGCCTCCCGATCTATAATATGTTTGTTGTTTTATGTATTATCAATTCTTGTTTTTGTTGATAGTATATCATTTGTACGAAAATTTACTTTTTCGTAGGATAGGATAGTCGATAGCGTATAGAAATCATACAACAGTTCCCATTCTGATCTTAGATAGACTCTCATATTAGGTGGGTCGCGAAATTTTTTTTTTTTTTTTTTTTTTTTCTTAATTGGGTCGTGTACCATTAAAGGTTGGGAACCGCTGATTTGGAGCTGTAAAAGTAACGAGAAATTGTGTACCAGTATGTATTCGTTACTAACCCAATCAGTACTTGTTACTATCGAATCGTTACTAATTACTTTTGGTACTACAAATGAGCGCTGGCATGAAGTATTGTATCTAGGCGCGCCGCGTGTGGGACCACTTCGTTACTGTCGCATCATCTCGTTACTCATTACTTTTGACAGATACTTTTCTCAGATTTGTGCAGAGAGAAGCGTGCACATTTGTTCCATTAAACTTGGATAAATAATTGTGATTTTCATTATTATTATTTTTAGAATTGTTATAATAACACTTTTGGACATTTGATTTTTTGTAACGTTCGTAACTTGATTAAAAGTATATAAATCTCGAAAAAATGATTTAATTTTTCACCTGCCATTTTAGCTATAAGGGGTACGCGAGGTTGATTTCGTTTTTGAGGTGGTACTTGGGAGAAACTGTTTGAGAAACATAATAAAATTGCACTTCTTGCACAACAGGCAAAGGGAGGTAAACATTAGTAATTAAAGCAGACTCGCAGAGACAAAATGAAAATCGCATCTCTGACTGGCATTATTCCGGTTTTTCTCTGTGCCCTCCGTTTTTGTAATAATTACAATTACTTCCGCAAAGCCCATCAAAATATTTTAATTGTTATGAAAAATTTCTAAGAAAAGCATAATTACGAGAAAAAACGAATAATGATTATTCATTTGTTTAATATATTTCGTTGTTTATTACATTTCGTCTGAACTTTCTTTGAGATTTTAATAAACTTTCCCGTTTCTTAAGTTATGTCAAAAAATTATCAGGTTATGTTTTGAGTTGATTCTAGTAACTGCTACAGACAGTAGATGGTAACCACCAGATGCTCTCCTCCTTACATGAATTTATACATTTAACTGTCGTAAATGACAAATAACAACATGTAAATTTGAACAAACTTTGAATATATTTCCAGTTAGCATTGCAATTTTTATATCTTCCTTCGTATTCATGTGAAATAACTCCAACTAACAATTTCCGTTTAGCAGGCATCACAATTACACTTCCTTTTAACGATATCAGTGCAAGTAATATTGAATGCAGTTATTTATTTGAGATTTCCTGGTTAGCCAAACAGCGCAGTGGTGGCAGTCAGTGTAACGAATACTTCGGTCTTCATCGCTTGCCGAAGGTTGGCGAACTATTGAGTTCACGTACAGTCTCCAGGCACAACACATTCTATTAAAGTGATTAGATATCAACTGTACGCATATAAACCGTGCAGCTGGGAAAATCGTTTCCATCACGAGAATTTCCCAAGCGACCTGAACCGGATAGGGATTCGAGAATCTCCTCTTCGTGATTGTCAAGACCAGGCTATTGGAGACATAAATCATATAATATTCTCATGCAAAAAATTTAAACCTCATCAGGATAAAATAAGTGAACTAACCAGAATGGGAGTCCCTCTACCCACAAATTTAATCTTACTCCTAGCCAGCGATGTTAAAGGGGTATATAGATGTATAATAGCTTTTTTTTTTTTTTTTTTTTTTTTTTTTTTTTTTTTTTTTTTTTTTTTTTTTTTTTTTAAATGGTGCTATTGAATTTTAAAGGTCTGAAACTATTGCATATCTGAAGATTGTTCTTAAATGTGTGTGTGCGGTATGTATGTTGTAATTAACGTGTACCAACGTATAATACATAAGGTGGCTGTACGGTCTCTGTTACCGAAGGCAAAAAAAAAAAAAAAAATGGCTGACTGCAGGAAGCCGGACCACGTTCACGGTTGCTGTTCCTCTCGATACGGCGGGTCGTGGTGTTTGATACTTTCGAGTGATGAATGATCTCTTGACAGAACGCACGGCACAGGTTCCGTAACGGCATAGCCAGCGGAACGCCACGCTGAGGGAGCTCTGTAATGGCCCCACGCACGCCTTCACATGTGCTGCCACGTCTCTCAGCAACGGTACTCCTATAACTTGTCTGGTCACAATTGCTAGCGTGATACTCATGATTCTCTAAGTAAACAAATTTCCATTTATCGGTAAACTATCTTTTCAGTGTTTTTACTTTTATGAGAGATGTTGACCGTTATTAATTGCTGGATTCAAACTGTGTATCATTCACATGGGGATTTATACTTCGAAAGTCGCATTATGATTAGTATTGGGATGTTTTGAAACCTTGGGCGACGGCTATATACACTGCCTGACAAGAAATGCGAAGCACCCAGTAGAGGAGAAGGAAAGGAAATGTAAGTTCACATGTTGACGGAATACGATGTCATTTCAGTGATCACAAAATAGAGTCAAAGTTACGAAGAACTTGGCAGTATGAGCATACTTATCAGTATGACGTTGGATCTCCTCAGTCTTGCATGCGTGCACTCAGTCGGTTTGGAAGGGTGTCATAAAGCCGTTGTATCCTCTCCTTAGCCAACTGGCCCTTGACAGCTTGGATACTGTCACTGGGACGGAGTTGACGTCCGAGCTAGTCCCACATTTGTTCTATCTGGGTCAGGTCAGGGAATCTTGCTGGTCACGGGATTACCTCGAGGTAGTGCCACATTTTTTCTAAATGGGACAGATCAGGGCATCTTGCTGGCCACGGGAGTACCTCAACGTCACGCAGACAGTCCACAAAGACACGTTCCGTGTGTGTAAGAGCACTATCCTCTTGAAAAATGGCACCACGATACTGTCACATGAGAGGTAACACATGATAACGCAGGATGTCCGTGACGTACCGTCGTGCCGTCAGATTTTCCTCGGTCATCACCAGCCGTGACCTGAAGTCATACTCTATGCCTCCCCACACCATGACGCCAGGAGTAACACCGCTGTGCCTCTCAAAAACAGTGGAAGAATAGGACCTCTCCACAGGTCGTCTCCATACTCGCCGACTAGGTAGTGCAAAATCGCTGAACACAACCTTTGTCTGCTGGTATCTCATAGTTTAACATTACTATTGTAACCTGCCACAACGTTATAAAATTCATGGAATCTCCATAAATTAATAGAAAAGCTATTTTTTATTTCGTTTGTTTTGACAGCTCATCTAGAGGTTAAACTGGACCTCTTACTCTTCTTAATAAAGACAATGTTATAGAGAAAATAGCAATAATAGTAGTAATAATTATACATATAAATCAGGATGAATAGAATAGCAGCTGACTAAGGAAATGAATGAGAGTTTGAATATCTATGCCTGTCACAGCCCTGAGACCTAACCGATTTTATGAAATGTTATATTTTAGAATTGTGTATAGCAAGCTGGGAGATAATTATGGTTTTGTATATTTTCCGTGTAATTGTGAATTTGTGTAAATAAACACTGTGTTATGGAAAGAAACTATGGAAATCCCGTTTAATATGTCAAAGTACTGTATTATGCATGGAACATTGATAAAAAGTTTGTAATTCTAATTGTTGATGTGAGCTACGATATTTGAAGGACAGTTTGAGTTGGTTCGAACTGGTTTATGTAGATAATTTACTGTGGAAACACTTGTAAATATCTTTAACTTTCATTTCCGTGTGTTTCGTGATGGTTGTGAATGGTTTTGTATTAATTCTGTTTGTTTTTGTATGGATTTAATTGTTTGAGTATTGTTAGAATTCGAGAAACATCGGGTGTCTTTCTCTGTGTTATTCTGGGAACTTGTGTATCGTCTATATAAGCGATCGACAGAGACGAGTTAGTTGTCAGTCAGTAGTCTTGGAAGTGTATGAGCTTACTCGCTGGAGCCTTTGTTTATGTTTGTACTTAATATCTTTGGATGTAGTTGATGCCTTGCTGTGTAATGTAAATATAAGGGCGCACGGGAAAATAAACAAGTCGAAAGTGATTATCTTCGAGTAGTTATTTCATACCAACCAACTACCTAACAAGCCTAACAAGTTCCAAGGATATATTTAAGTGAAAAATCCAAGTTATTAATAAGGACCTTTGATGTGTATAAAAATGAATACTTTCACTGTCCCACTTGTGTTTGGAAACCTCGATAGATGTCTTCAAATGTCCGGATGGTCAATCCAACGCTACGTCGTCTCCCAGCTTTTACAGCCTGGATTGCAGCCCCGGCCGTAACTCTCTCTCCTCGAAAGCTATACCATTTCCGGATTCAGCGCCGCTATAGTGACTTTTTCTCTTAAATACTACCCAGCGAGAGATGGGTGAACGGTAAGGCTCTGGCCACTACTACGGGAGAAGGCGGGTTCGAATCTCCGACCGGCAATAGATATCTGTTTTTCATGTTTTCACCAAATCATTCCAGGTGAATGCCGGGATTGCTCCTTCAAGAGGCCACGGCCGAATTTCATGCGCGCAGCTGCGCTGGCGGATACTAACGGCGTCGTATTATTCGTAGCAATGAAATTAATTTTTGAAGTGCAAACTTCTATAGGCGCCTTAGGCGATGATTGGACGGGGGTAAATCTGAGTTCGCGATCTCCCGCGTCATTGACATGCCACCTGTTACGCGTATGATATACGCGTTGGACGCTTTTCTAATGGCCAAAATTTTATGAGTTAGCGTCACCAATATGCTATAACAGCAGTATAGCTATAAGTATGACCTATTCCGCTTGGACAGCCGTGAAAGTATAAATTATACATGTATCTTCTAATATAAAAATGAATGTTTTTTTGACAATGTTCTTCAGACAAACATCCGATTTTGATGAAACTTTGTATATATAAACAAATAGAAAAGCACTGTTTACGTTGGATTTACAGAAACCGTAACCCTCTCCTCCTTTCCCCCCCCCCCCTCACCTTAATTTCTGTGACCGTTGTTCATACAAACCTACAGTTTTTATCCGGTTTTGATAGTACTTAGCAAAGGAATACTTCAAAACAATGCGGTCTGTAGCTCAGCGGTTAAGTTACTTACTTCAGAAACAGGGGCGTAGCTACTATGGGGCTAGGCGGTGCAGTGCACCGGGGCCCCTACGCTCAGGGGGCCCCCAAGCATACCTCAAGGGGCCCCAAAGCGCATCTCTGGGGGCCCCCAAGTGCAGTTTAGAGGGCCCACGAGCCCTCTCGGCAAACTGGCGACCTTTTTTTTCTATCGTCGTCTAAGGGGGCCCCTGAGACACAGGAAGACCCCCACTAAGGGCCCTCACTGCTCAGGGGGCCCTCAACCACTGCTCACGGGGCCCCTAAGGACAACTCAAGGGCACCCATCCTCAGCTCAGGGGGCCTATACCAGCACACGAAGAAAAAAAAAAGGTCGCCCGTCTGGCCTGAGGGCCCAAAATAAATTTTTTGCACCGGGGCCCTTGTTGACCTAGCTACGCCACTGTTCAGAAAGTTTCTCTCTCCGCTCGCGGGTTGAAATTCCGTGGTGAGCATGAATTATTAGGAGTTGTATTTGATTACCCGAACGTTCAGTGGCTCCGATTCAAAGTTAAACAGCAGGCCCGTAGAGAAAGGAATTATCCTTCCTGCCTCTGACACAATAGCTTGGTACATCTGCTTCGGGAAGATCGACCAACCTTTGCGTTGTGGACAAAGTTAGATTTTTAGTTTTTGATGTGAAAACTTCTTTAGGTGCGTTTGGCGATTTTTGGATGGGTAAAATCCTATGAGTTCGCGTCACAGATATGGTAATGTTGACAGTATATCTGTTGTGGTCTGGTGGCTCAGTGGTTAAGGTGTCTATTGGGCCACGAAAGGTCCTCGGTTCGAATCTGTCTCGGCGGGGATTTTCATAGATCCTTAACCCGATCTTCAACCCTGACACAGTTTTCTGTGTAATGTGAAGTACGGCAGAACGCTTCCGTGGATAAACTGTGGGTCCCTACCTGGTACCTCTACCGGGTTAACGCGGGTAAGACATATGCGGAATGCGCTGCTACTAGAACCCTGTCTCCAGATCATTAAGTCGACACGGAATTATGATGATTTAGCATATCTGTAGCTAAAAGTAAGACGTGTGTGCATATGATATTGATTGTCTCAAGTTTGCAATTCTGTCGGCAGTCCACACTCACTAGCAACTACTTCTTTCTTTCCTTCTCTAGTATTGAGTTAAATGTGGCCTGATCGGTTTAATTCTGACCTTAAAAGACGATGTAAACGACGTTGCGAACGACGGATAGTTATAAATAACTAAATTCTTTGCACCATGTGCTGTGACATGGAATGCCAAAACTGCATTTAAACCTCAGCTAATATTCCTCCACCTGCCCATTAATGAGTTCACTGCATCCAATCTAAAATTGGCCCGAGCCACCTACCCGACAAGGTTCACTTGGAGAATAGGTGTAGCCGCCGTCAAACGGTCTGATGGGTCCTGGACACGCGAACCCTGATGGGATCGGACAAAGGGGAAAGAACACGGCACGCCCATCAGGAAGTTCCTTTATAGCTCAATGCCGTGAAAACTCGGCCAGCTACAGACTCATTAGAAATATTAAATCGCAACACAATTAAACCGTATGTTATAATCCATTTGGAGATCTAACTTTGCAAATTATCGTTACTTTCAACAAATACAGAAGAGTATTAGCATACTGTATTGGACTGAAGTTTTCTCCAGGAACTTTACTTCCACACTTAATTAAATAGACAACCGTTTATACTTTATTATGCCTGAAATAGAGAGGGGAAAATGTTGATTTGAAGATGGGTCTGTTAGCTTCGTGTAATTAGAAAGTAAGTAAGTACGGAAATTGCCACCGGGGCATATGATCGCAATTAATTAATAATAAATAAAAAAATCAATTATCGCCCTTCTCTCAACCGCTTTTTAATTTAAGTTTGTCTCGCTCTTTCTTCAAATAACACTTTCAAGTGTACAATAAAGGAGTTATCTTTATGCTTAATTATCTTCAATCTTTTTTTTTACTCATAATTCTTTTATCCTCTGCGAGCATCTATCCTTCTATTCCTGTGTTCAATTTCCTCCACTGATTAATTTTTTTTTTTTTTAATCCTGATTTTTTTTTTTTTTTTAGTTTGATCTCTAAAACGTCTTCTGTCATTTAGTAGTCTTTGTTAGTTACAGCGTTTCGTATATCTTTCTCTGTTTCCATGAACCATATGGGTTTGGATTTGTAGCTGTTTATCAAGTAAAATTTCTGTTTGATTAATATTTCGTTATTCATTCAGTGGGTGCCCATTGTTGTCCTTTAGTCATTATATCTGTTAGTATTTAAATTTTAAAATGTATTTCTTTATTTGATCTTAATTTTTGTTCAGATTCATTGCCAGGCCGTAACATTTTTCTCAAAATTCTTCTTTCACTTTTCTCTACTGTTTCGACATGGCCATTTCTATTTCGTTTATGTATTTCTGCTGCAGAAGGTAGTTCTACGCTAACTACTGTTTGATAGTGGCTTGATTTTTTTACTCCAGTATAGTGATTTTTTTTTTTATTATGTATGTTCCTTTTTAACTGAAATGATTTCTCCATATTTTATTGCTACTCTTTTATTGCGGTATTCCATATCCATTCCCCAAATATTTAAATCAATCTGTTTATTTTGAGATTTTGGGTCACACCGATGATATTTGACACTGTGTTTTTTCAAAAGATATTTTCAAGTGTGGCTGTGATTAATGCCAGGTCTTTTGCAAAATTTAAGCAGTCTGCAGAGATATTATTTGGGTTTCTTTTTTTATTACAATAACCTCTTTGATCCCATGTAAGTTTTAATCTTTTGTATATTTATTTCATATTTTCCTTCCTTTTAACATCTTCAAAACATCACGATTCCATTCTCGTTATTCACGATCGTGGTTTTGATTTTAATAGTAACGCTAGAATACTCGTTACACTCTCTTCCTCGGACTCAAATTATCCATCTTATATTTCTTATACCGTTTACTATCAGAGTATATAACGTTGATACACGTGATTTCTAACTTATCATAAGAGTGTTACATGTCATCTTTACTCTGAGGTATAAACTTGTTGCTTTGATAAACATTTAAATATCTTAGTCTTTTGACATCGGTTTGTTTAAGCTTTAAATCCCTAGATATTTCAGTCGTAAGGAGGAAATTTCATCTAATTCAACTACTCTGAGTTTATATCGTTCATGGATTACTAAATAGTATGCTAAAGCTTGTAGTCGGATGGTCGGTTGGAGGAAGATTCATTGCTTACCTTGCATAATTTAAAATCATTACCTTCCACTACCTTCTGCAAAGTATTCGTACTAATTTTCGGAAACAGAGGTAAACCGATTACTTCTGTTTTTAACATTGGAAAATGATTCTAAAATCATGGTTTATTTGGTACTCGTGAATGCTTACAGAGATATATGTGTCGTTAATTCAAAATAAAATTCAATGCAATACCTTGTCTTACAGTTGCAAAATAACAAACAAACCATTATCGTTACTTGAAGCTGAGAAATTATAATACATGTACATAAACTTTACAAAGATTTACAAATTTCATATGCAACTGAAGCAAAAATTCTATTATGCATCTTGAGAGCGATTCTTGTTTTTACAATGATAACAAGTAAATATCAGATATGATTGGATTTTACAAGGCGCCAGGGAATCATTTTGTTCCCACAAAGAACAGTTATTGAAAGTTTCCAAACATGGAAGTCTCTCTTTCAATGCAATATAGAAAAAAGAAAACAAAAAGCATACGGCTTTCAGATACAAGTAGCTCAGTGATTTATGTCCAGTGGCACAAGAAATCTCTCATTAGACCGTTAAATGGCTGTCTCTAATGATTCGTCGGAGTACACACTGTTTCGTGGATGACTAATTACCGTTACTGCACGGACGGCACAAAGCGTCGCAACAAGGGCGCTATCGTCACCTGTCCAGGTACTGAAAGGCACTCCTCACGTCAGCAAGCACATGTGACAACATCGATCGGACTTGGGGCTAAGTCATCCAAGCCTCCAGAACAGTCATCAATACTGCTCTGGCGAGTAGTTGTCCAGGGCCCTCGTCCAGGACGAAGTGAAGTCTTCTCATCATCAAAAACGCCCCTCTCTTCTTCTCCAGTAGTCCACACCCATTTTCTCCTAGGCGTCTATGACAAAAAGACAAAATTTATAAAATTTCCAATCACATGGGGAAATAAACACACAGGATTGATCCCGCAAAAGCCTCCCTTCTTTGCTGGCGAAAACATTTTCCTCTAATTTGCTAAAACTATTCGGGTGCTATCGGTATTCCTCGGGATATACATCGAGTGAACGACCCATCCACCCATCCAAAACCGCACATTCCAGTGCCGATCCTTTCTCACCGGGATTTACACTCTCCTCGCTAGAGATAAGCCCCCGCCATAGTCTTTGGCCTAGCTGACACTGACGGTCACTTCCTGCTTAAGCCAGACTAACAGAACTCTCTTAGCTGTTTGCTTTGCGGCTTCCTGGCTCCATCTCGATACAAATGAATTTCCATTTATTTCGTACGTTTTAGTGAAACTAAAAATCAGTAATCAATTTAAATTTGTAGGAGATGAACCATACTCTTCATCTCGCAACAAGCTTTATCATCTGTGTCATCAAAATCGACAGTGTTCTCTTTTTCCCAGCTCCCACGAGTCTGAATAGTTCAGTCATACACTTTCTCTATTTATTCAGTCAGTATACACGTTGTTTTATGAGATTAAAACAGGTGTTCCATCGTTACCTGTGTCATATTATCTTTTCATTTCTCCGAAGTTGTTTGAACTTTCTGTTTGCTACATCTGTTCAGCCTACAACTACTTCTTTGTCTGTCTGCCGCCATTTGTGTTTTCTCGCCTGTTTCCATTAAAATTTCTATATGCTCCGGTGATCGAAGGTTTTCAAGCGTACTTCTTTAGTTACATCCAAAGATTCTTCACCTGTTCAATTATCTCTCTTTTTAGGGTGTAACGCCCTTCATTTCAATTTCCTTCACAGTTTTGTTCTCTGTTTGCCATTACGCAGACATCATCTTGATATCTTTGCCCACGTCTAATCTGTGTTGCTTCCTTGTTTCGCCTGAATTTCAATCTGTCTTTGATAATTGCCGAGAGCGTGATGCATTTCATTACAAGTGTTCATTGACAAGAAAGGGGTAAACTGTTACAGCAAACTGTAGTGTGTGTAAACAAGGTCTGCGTGACAGAGAGGCTTACCTTTGAAATTACTCGACAAGTCAGATATATGTTGCAGGACTTGCAAGATTAAGTCACATACCCAATGTACTTGACTCTTCGATATGTTGCAGAGGTGTTAAAAAGGGAATAAACACGAAAAGTCATGAGAACGTCAACTTCTCTTAGAAGACGGAATGAACCAAGCAAGGCACGACCACTAACAGACCGCGACTACCGAACAAGTTTCTAATTACGCGGAAGTTAGGCACACTTTCCCGTCAACTATCCATTCGCTAGGCTTCATCAGCATAGCTTCGGTTATCTCGCGAATACTGTTTAGAGAAAATGTTGCTGGGAAGAATATACCGTTTCGATGAATGCCTAATCGTTCTACACTGATGATACCACCTTCTTAATAGCGTGTTGGTCCATTTTTGGACCGCAATACAGCAGCGATTCGGCGTGGCATGGATTCGACAAGTCGTTGGTAGGTTTCTGGAGGTATCTGGCGTAGGTAGGTCACGTAATTCCCTTAAATTTGTAGTTTGTGGACGCGGAGCTAATATGTCCTATCGAGTTGATATTAGGCGAATTGGCCAAGACATCAACGTGAGCTCACTACCATGTTCCTCAAATCACTGTAGCACGATTCTGGCTTTCTGACACAGAGGGATATTCTGCTGGGAGATGCCATCGTCGTCGTGGAAGACATGAAGTGATGCAGGTGGTTCGCAATAATTTTCACTTAGTACAAGCTGTCATGGTCCCTTCTATCACTACACAGGTCCCATGGAAGCCCGGTTGAATGTCCCCAATAGCATAATATTGCCCCCCCCCCCTCCCCAAAGGCCTGAATGTCTCCAGCAGCCGTTTCCTGGAAGGCGGCGTATGCGGAAACCACCATCGACCTGGTGTTGCAAGAGACGTGATTCATCCGACCAGGCGACACGTTTCCATTGATCCACGATCCAGTCTCGATGGACTCGGTGCACACTGCAATCATAATTGACGATATCGTTGGGTCCACATGGGAACGTAGGTGCCGTCTGGTGTGGAGCCCCATGTTCAGCAATGTTCGCTGAACGATGTGTTCCGAAACACTTTGCCGTCAGATCTGCCACAGATCACTCTCTACCCTGCTTTAAAGAGTTGAAAGTCTCCGACATCCACGTTTTATAACGAGGCGTAGAAGTCCACCACCTTGAAGCCTATTTGTGATTTCACTTCACAATCTTTCAACAACTTTCCATAGATGCCCACTACACTAGCACACGAATAGTCGACCAGCCTCGCCATTCCCGTGATGTTCGTTGCCACCCAGGTTTTTTCCATCCTTTTCATCACTAGAATTACTACCCATGCGTCTCTGTTTCTCTTGTAGGGAAAGTTGGGATAGCACCGGACACTTAAAATTAAATGCAAATAAAAATAAAATAAACACATTTTCTGTCTTTATTTTAAACTGGGAACTCCTGCAATCATATTAGTTAGAAGTTAGTAATGATAACATTTTTTTCAGTGAATTAAATTGAAAACACTTTCACCTTAATTTTAAGTTCTTGGGTAGCACCGGACACAGTAATAAATGGTGGCATAATCGTTTTCCGGCCTTACAAAAATCACAATAATAATGGATAGATGAAGAATCTATATAAACACAATCTTCATGGGCCCTGTGTTTACTCCATAGCACTAAATCCAGTCTTCTTCAAAAATTTCTCTATGTACGATGCATTCGGTCTGTTTTACTTGATTTTCTTCGAAAAGACTTTGACTATTTTATAGCGCCTTTACCTTACTATTCTTTCACTTCGCCCTTTTTACTGCCTTACTTTTTTGTCCGTCCTCTCCACATTTTTTATATGGTGAAAATGTTAAAATCTTGCCCATTTGTATTTTTTCAAGCACTCGTTACTATGCGTTTAACTAAGCACACACTAGTGTGGAACCCACAGGCCGCAGTTGCATTTGTTTTTACACTACATGGCGCATATTTACAATAAAGTTTTACCGACGCAGAGTGGCTGATTTGTGAGAACTTTAAATGTCCGCGGCTACCCTGCCTTCTCCAATAGTTTCCTTCCCGCATGACACGCCCGAAATGTCACCAGACGGCATTTAATCTCGAGGTGGACAGTGGTCAGAATGTTTGGCTCATCAGTGTATGTTACGTTGGATTAAACAGCTTCGAAGTGTGCGACATGTTATATTTGAATTTGAAAATTGACGTGGTCGTTACGTCATATTCATCTCGTTTCATTGCTTTTACACGAATTGTCAATAGATTAATTTTTTATTAATTTTTACGTACTGTGTAACTTGAATCACAACAAAATGCAAAATCTGGAAATATATTCATGAGAGATTTAGCGGAATGCAACTTCAGAGGTCATTCGTGGTATACATTGTTTCTTCTTTCAACCCGAAGTTTATCAGGAAATGAGAACTGAAAATTTCCCAGTTACGAAACTGTCTTAGTTCCGAGATGATTGGTAAACAGATTTTGACGAGCTTCCAGACAAACGTTTATTCGAGAAAAAAGGCAAGTTTGTCCTGCATCTCAGGACTGCCATCGGGAATTTTTTGTTAAAAATTGCAAAAGCACAAAATTATCTAACAATTTCCGGAAAGAGACTGAAATCTTAGTTGTGTAGTATGCTTCGTCCGTAAATATTTTCTGATTTGTCCAGACGATTACAGATATAGTCTTCTACTAGGTTCCAAGGCTACTTAGTGGGCATCCACAAATTACGTGAGGTGATTTTCCGGATTTCTCGACCCCCCCCCTCCCCCCTGGTGAGATTTCGTGAGATCTGGCCGGACCCCCCCCCCCCCCTACTCTGGTGAGATCTGGTCCGTGAGAACCCCACCTAGAAATCGCCCCGGAAACTTTTGTAGACTTTTTGATTTTAAGGTCACACCCTAACTTTTTTGACGAAATACCCTCCTAAAATCGACTTTGGCGCAAATTGTAGACCTTTTGTGAGATTTCCGTAGACCCCCCCCCTCCCCCCTGGTGAGATCTGGCGAGATTTCGACGGACTCCCCCCCCCCCCCATTTCACCTCACGTAATTAATGGATGTCCCCTTACAGCAAATTTGCGTTCTTTTTGACATCAGTCTTGCTATTATCTTGAGCGAACGTGTTCTTCTCAACGTACCCCTCACAACCTACGTCTCCAATTATCTGCTTCATATATTCTAATCTCTGTCTTTCTCTACAGTTCTTACCTTCGACTGTTTCCTCCACTAACAAATCCCACATGTCTTGAAATGTTATCCACCATCCTACCTCTTCCTCAAATATCTTTCTTCACCCATCATTTCTAAAACAAGTCCATTCCATACGTTATCTGTCTGCTTAATTTCCAGCATCCTTCAGTAGCATCATGAGCATCCGTCAATAGCACCACATTCCAAATGCTTCAGACTTCTTTTTTTTCTGGTAAAATAATAAAATACTGAGCGTGGTGGGTGAGCGATAACGGTCTGGCTTCGCGGTCGTGGGTTCGAATCCCCGTCCATCCATCCAGATTTCGGTTTTACATGGTTTCCCGAAATCGTTGCAGGCGAATGCGAGGATGGTTACTTCAAAAGGCCATAGCCGAATTCTTCCCCTTTCTTCCGCTTCTAATGATATAGCTTTACGCCTACTGCGCGATGATAAGTCAGAAAAAATAATCTTAAGTCTTATGTTATAGTGTAAATGGGTACATAAAGAGTTAAGAGAGAGCTAATACTCTTAAGCTTCGCTGTGGAACAACTGAGACGACATTCAGCTTACCAGAGACTTTCTCATGTACTGTACAGTGACGTGCTATATGCCTCCACTTAGGGGAATCACTTATCCATTCACAAATCTATTGCGATACAGTGTTTCATGCTTATGTCCATGATAAGAAATACTTACTCTGTGCTCAACTTGTGTTGTCATCAGTCTCTCGATTTATTTGAAGTAATCCTCCACGTCTTTCTATCTTGCGCTAACCTCTTCATCTCGACATAGCCCTTACAACCCAGCTGCTCAATTATCTGCTTCATATATTCTAATTTTTGACTACCTCTACAGTTTTTTTCCTTCGATTGATACATACACTAACAAATTAACCAATCCCACGTGTCCTAAAATGTGACCCATCATCCTGTCTCTTCTTTCTGTTAGACTCTCCCTCAGACTTCTTTTCTCACTGTAACCTACACCTTTCGGAGTATCCCTGAATTCAGAATTCTTTTGCATAAATTATTACTTTTTCTTTCTATCCCAATTAACAATATTCAAATTCTCTCTCTGCTCATTTGACGACGATTACAAATAATTCTACAGCATTGTCTTTTAACTTATATTGTTCCTTAACATCCTCTGTCAGGGATATTTTTACACTAAGATGTATTTCCACGTTCGTCATTCCTCTTATAATTCCTTTCCATCCTTCCTCACCTGAAATTAATTTTTTAACTTTACCTAGAATTATTTTACGATTTCTCCTTTTAAATAAAATCAGTTATACTGTAAAATTTTTTTAGAATTCTTCCTATATTATTCCACACTATATATAACTTAGTTCACCGAACTGAATCTAGAGAAAAGAATTGAAGCTTTTGAAATGTATTTGTATCGTCGTCTCTTACGCATATCTTTGGTGCTTAAAATCTCAAACGAAGAAGTACTTCATTGGATGGAGATTCAAAAACAACTGCTTATCACTATACAGCAAACGAAGACTCAATATCTAGGACACATTATGAGAGGCGCGAGATAGCAGCTATTCCTACTCATCGTTGAAGTTAAGAGACAGGGGAAAAAATCTGTTGGAAGGAGAAGGAATTGGTGGCTGAAGGACATTCGGAGACGGTTCAACTCCACATCAGAAGAGGCTATCCATGCTGCAGTTTCACGCCAACATCTAATAGATAAGGCGACTTAAGAAGAAGAAGATACATAGCTTTACACAGTGTGAACAATTAACATTTCACAACTTCAATAACATCGATAATCTCTTTGGCTGCCAGCCGTGCATAATACATTATCCTTTCGTAACCCGGCAACTCCTTACCGGCACGATTTACAATTTCATATTCGCCAGATCTGCTCAATCCCTTCCATTCCATCTATCAATCTTTATTCTTCTATATTATCTTTGTAATCTCCATGACCAGTGTGCAAATTATTTCTTTGCTATCAAAAATTCTTAACAAAAACCTCTTATTTTTACTACATACCATCAATTTACATTCATTATACACAAACATTATTCAGTCTTATTTCCTAACATTTTATATGACTGTTAAATCATGCATCATTTCCAAAACATTTTAATGTCGCACATAATGTTCACCATTCTTCTACAGCATCACATTTCAAATACTTCAGTTTTTCTTCTCTATAGTATTCCTAAATCCATTAGGATTTTAAGAGCACACATGTGTAAATGCGATTCCTACTTCATGACAGTACTGTACCTTGCTTCGTCGTCACCATTATCAAGCAGTTTCTTAGTAGCCCGATATTCGGGAGCATGCAGGTTCGAATCCTCGTCCGGTCAGCCAGATTTCTGTTTTCCATATTTTCCTCCAAATCACTCGGGGCGAATGCCGGGATGGTGCCTTTTAAAAAGGCCATGGATGAATTCCTTTCCGTTCTTTCACTCTCAAACCCTTCCTGCCATTAATGACCTTGACGTCGACGAGGCGTAAAGCAGTAAGGAAACAAAAAGCTGTTACTGTCTTTGTATTTGTTTGCCAGACTTCGCAACTACTAATTTCATTTTGTTTGTTATTCATCACCATCTTTTCCTATCGTTTTGGGTCTGCTGTCGTTGATGACTCATGGTTGACTTGGTCAAATTTGGAGCTATGCTTTTCGCCGAGCATTTTGTTCCTTACTGACAGGTCGTACTACATAATAATGGAGGAACTGAAGTGTTGCCACCTGTCTGTGAAACGTATAACTATGTTCCGCGTGTTCCAAGTGTGATTTTTTTTTTTTTTTGCTTAGTTTGAGGCGGCATTTGCCTTGCTGAGGTGAGATTCTAATTTCAGAAGAGCCTCTTTGGCTTTGCGTCTGATGTTCCAAAAGTTATGAAGAATTCCTTAAGGAGACGAATGTAAAGCTATCTGTGAAGTCTGCGACCACGCGGTTTACTTGCGTGCCTGATGCTAAAGAATATTTTTTTATGACATCAGTCCTGAATTTATCGTATAGTCTGTGACAAAAATTTCATTTAATTGTGTTTGTACAACTTCCTTAGTCTGCCTATATATAAATTTGCTAGAAATTCGTTTCCGTTGTCCAGCTCATATTGTTCGCTCCTTTGTTTAGATGAGTGTTGGGGCGAGAGTGACCCCGACATAAATTCGCTCTAAAGGTCAAACAGGAACAAAACAACAAAAAGGCTTAAAGCAGTGATTACCACTTAGTTTTCCCGTAGTACCACTTCAAGAAGCAGCTCATCGTCCCGTACCCCTTATAGCTGAAATGATATATATAGATAGATTTATTAAATTTTAGTCCAGTAACAAATGTCACAAGTATCGATGGAAGAGAGACTTAAGTCGTCTAGACTTTAATGATTTGGGCATGTTAAAAGAATGAAGAATTCGTGGCTACCGAAAGCTTATTTAGAAAAAAAAGGATGACGGGAAAAAAATCCAGATGGAAGGCCAAGAAGAAAATAGACCAACTAAATGAGGACACAAAGAGAAGAGGCTGGAAACGGGAATCTATTATGGACAAGGAAACTTTTCTAGACGGGAGAGACAGTGGATAACAATAGTTTCTAACACCACCGCGGAAACACAGGAAGGCTCGTAAACCACTGGAGATGGTACCCAACAATAAAGGAACGTCCACAAAATACGTGGCTCGGTCAAAGTGGGGAAGGTGAGCCACGTAAAAAAAAGGGGGAGGTTTCAGAGACAATCCACGTAGCTTATCATTCAAATTATTTATCATAGTTAAAATGAGGTACAGAACACACAACAGCATGTGAATATTTATTTCCCTCAGTTAATTATCTCCGTATGTAATTTACGATAGTATCACAAGAGAAAACAGTACGAAATGTATTCTGGAATCAATAGAAAAAAAGCTACGTGCAACGTGGGGCGAGGGAGGCGGTAGAGGGAAATGCCACGTCTGGCTTCGTGGGGGGGAGGGGAGGGAGGGGTTTTCACAGGAGGCCAAAATTGAGCCACATGGTTTATGGACGCTCCCTAATGACGATGAACAAACGTCACATAAAAATCAACAAATATAGGGAAAAAAATATTTAAAAAAAATTCGATTCGCGATTAGCTTAGCCAAGAGATAGCCGCGCGTATCCCTTGAAGCAACCCCACATACGTGTAGGGGTACGAGTATCACTAATTGGGAACCACTGGTTTAAAAGAATAGATATCTGCGTTTAAAAGTCCGCAGCCAACCGACGTCGGTTTTTACTGCACTCTGTGTTTGGCAGAGGTCACACTGGTTTCTTGTAGGCGTGGCACCAAGCTGCCGCCCACGACCGTCCCTTGCGGAGGCCGTTCTTAAGGTTGACTTGTGAAACCTGCACTAAACCCGCAGCGGGACAACTAGTCAACAAAAAATTCAGGTGCCTAGAAAACATGATTGAATGTCAATGTAACTTCGTGACCATACACACCTATGACCAGTATGTAAATGATTAGTGTTGCAATTCTCTGTGACAGGTACAGGGTACACTAGTATTGTTCATATTCACTGTTGATGCCAGTCTTGCAAGGGATTGATAAGCCAACCACTTTTTTTTTTAAATTTCACTGATCGTACTGAAAGGTCAGCCCTCGAATAACAGTTCCCCAAAACCTTTGGGCCGATGGCCAGAAGTTTTACAGAAAATCGAGTTTGAAATATTACTAGCGAATTATGAGGACTGGCGGTGACGTGATTTTCAATAAGCCGCGTGGCACACCGGGTAGTGAGCGAGACTAGTAAGCGGAGGGCCTGGGGTTCGATTGCCAGCGTAGGAAATTTTTTACTTCTCTCCAGTACGCATATCCACGTCATTTACATATAAAATCGTTCAAATTTATGATGATCAGAGGATTTTTCGTGTTTGGGTAGGATATTAATTTGTCCTTCTTCGAAAAAAGTTGGGGATCGACGGGCCATACCCTATACTACCTACCTGCGGAGCACAGCTATATGACGGGGTTTACAGGACGCGTTTGAAACGGAAGGTTGATCGAACTAGCATTCGACCGTTGTATAGTTGTTGTTAAGTTATGTTTATAAACTGTCACTAAAATAAAGTATACTTTAAAACTCTACCCTAAGTTCGTCATTTTGTACCAAAATTTAATTTATCATAAATTTTGTTAGTTAACAAGCAAAAATTCCAACAATTCCACATGTTAACGACGTGGATATACGTACTGGAAAAAAGTAAAATGAATTAAAGAAAAAACAAAAACGGCCCTCATGGGAATTGAACCGCGTACCCTCTACTTACTAGCCTCGCTCGCTACACTGTCAGTCAGCGCGGCCTATTGAACATCACCTCACAGCCAGTCCTCATAATTCGCTCGGAATATTTCAAATTCGATTTTCTCTAAAACTGCTGGCCATCTGACCCAAAGAATTGGTGAATTGTTACACGAGCTCTGAACTTTCAGTACGATAAGTGCAAAAAATTACAAAAATGCGGGTGGCGTATCATCCCCTTGTTAATAGCGTGCATTAGGGGGCGCGAACAGAGCGAAGCACACGGAGATGCCGCGTACTCGTGTGATATAGCGTTATCAGCACCTGACACAGTTTGTAAGGGGCCTCATTGTGGGTCTCAGTTTGGCACGCTGGTCGAATCAAGTAGGGTGCAAATTTGTGGGGAGTTAGGATGTGACAGTGGACTGACGGTGGACTGCCTGGGAAAGAAGGATAGGCATACTCGTCGTCAACGTTCCGGTCGACCACGTCTGACCACCACAAGGGAGCATCGCCGCATTGTGCACCAGGCAAATCGTAACCCCTTCACAACTGACCCTTCCATCCGACAACAAGTAATGGACTCCCTCCAACATTCTGTGTCATCCCGCACCAATGGTCAGAGACTAACAGCAGCCGGAATCACTATCCAATGTGTAAGCTTCCATTAACTCACAAAACGAACGGCTGCGTTTGGAGTGGTGCTGTGGCCGTGAAACCGTGACTACTGATTGATGACGTCGCATTGTGTTCAGCGATGATTCGTGGTTCTGTGTTACCTCGGATGCCCATCGTCTGCATGAATGATGGCGACCTTTGGAGAGGTCCCATTCTTCCAATGCCTTGGAGAGGCTCATCGGTGTTACTCCTGGCGTCATAGTGTGGGGAGCCATCGGGTAAGACTTCAGGTCACGACTGGTAGTGATAGAGGGAACTCTGACGGCACAACGGTACGTCACGGACATCCTACCTCCTCATGTCTTACCTCTCATGTGACAGAACCGTGTTTTCATTTTTGAACCAGACAATTTTCGTCCACACACTGCACGAGTCTCTATGAACTATCTGCGTGATATTGAGGTATTCCCATTCCCAGCAAGATCCCCACATCTGCCTTATTTAGATCATTTGTGGGATCCAGTTGGACGACAACTCCTTCCCATTGCCAGTATCCAGGATATGAAGGACCAGTTACAACAGATGTGGGCCGTCTCGTCTCAGGAAAGATACAATGGCTTTATGACACCCTTATAACCTACCTATGTTTCTTTTAATCCTAGCAGGTGTGCTGGATATAACCAGTCTGTCAGTTGGCTGGTTCTGATGTTTAAAAAAAACCCTATATAAACAAAACAATCCAACAACAAGAAATATTTAATAAACCAAGATAGGTAAAAGCTATAGAATTTTTAACACACTCCTCGCTTTCTGTATCACCTCAGCGATACCAACCAGACACACATACCGCGTGACTTTTTCTCTCTCCTATGGCCGCGCCCGCGGATCAAAGATTATTGTAACTTAATACTACCCTATGACATTACAATATGAATAGTCTGTGGAATTCGTGAGCGAGTACATGTATTCATTTTTTTTTAACTTGTGGTTTTACGCCTTGTCGACATCGAGGTCATTAGAGGCGGGTCGGCCATGGCCTTTTGAAGGAAGCATCACGGCATTCGTCTGGAGTGATTTGGGGAAACCATGGAAAACCCAAATCTGGATGCCCGGACGGGAATTCGAACCGGCGTCCTCCCGAATGCGAGGCCAGAACGTTAACCGTTCACCCACCACACTCGGTACATGTATTCAAATTATTACATTGTCCATTGATTTACTAAAAGTTAATAATTCCAAAAAAAACCTATTTACTATACACTTGGCGTCGTAGCATATATGTTACACCCTTCACAACCGAATCAGTGCATGCGTCGAGGCCAGAGGGGGTGCAACGTAATGCTGATAAGTAGGCTCATACTGCCATGTTCTTTGTAAATATGACTCGATTTTATGTTCCTCAAATCACTCCAGGAGAATGCCGTGTTGCTGCCTTCATAAATGACATCCCCTTTCCTTGTCCCCAGTACTTTCCCGCATCTAATGACCTCGACGTCGACGAGGCGTAAAGCCATTAAAAAAAATCAATTTTGAAATAATGTCACATACTCCCTCAACATTATCTGCTGGAAGTATTTTGACCGTGTTCTTACTCGGTATATCTTTCCTTCTACCATTTCGTCCAGTATTGTTTTCACTAAGGTCTCATGTCTTAAAATTTGTCCCATTAATATTCTCCTCCACCTTTTTATACTCTTCCATATGGTGTTATATTCTCCTGTTCTCTGAAAAACTTCACTAGTAATATTGTCCCTCCATATTGATTATATACTCTCGAGCATCTAGTTGCTTGTAAATGTTGCACTCTTGGAATGTTTCGAAGGTCAAAATGTGGCTGAAAATAAAGACAGAGATTTTGACCATCGCAACATTTTCACACAGCTGCAAGCTCAACAATATTTTATCGTTGAAGTAGTAGTTTGAATAAAACTACAAAAATCATATTTTTTTATAGTCGACTTTTGTAGAGGTGAATGAGAATATCAAGATTTTTAAAAATATTTCTTTACCTTTCTAAGTGACTTTTCAACATGTAAAGTAAAATCTTAGAGTAGTGGAAAGGTGCAAAACTGTATAATTTATTCCTGAAGCGTACGTATCGTATAGTACTTACTTCCCACGAAGCCTTGATTTGTAAATCACATGATAATAAATTAAGCTCTAAGTTTTGTATAGGTTTGATTGCCAGAACTTTTGTTTGGTCTTGATTGCTCCAATTTCCTTTTAGGATCATACAGCCGCCTTTTGTTATGGTTGAGAATAGTTGAGGCGTTTGTCTGTAGTGTGAAGGCTCAGACTATAGAACTCTTTGTAGTTCGACCTCGAGCACTGGAAGTAATTCACACGCTGACTCACCACACGCCGAGTGTAAACAGGAGACTCCACCTCTACCTCGCAATCACTTCGGAAACGTCGTCGACTTGAGGCAACAAGTGTGAGAGATCTCCAAATACACGTGTTGAATTGCAGTTCGCGCCTCGTATCTTAATCTTGTAATCTGATACGTGTTCTTCGCCAGTGTCAGTGGGGGCTAGCTGATAGACAAATTGAGAGCGCGCATCTTATCGCCGGCGCAGATTAGCTTATCTCGTGATAGGCGCCACCATATTGGGCCGGCTCCGTGGTCAGTGGCACGCTTAGTCAGCGCAACCGTGTCACTCACTGTGCTGCCTGGAACTGCGGAGCTGGCTTTGGTGACCGAGCGTCTGAGTGGGCTGACTAACGGAGCAGGTAAGCACGGTCATCGCACCCTACAAGCACGGCGCCTAGCTCCAGCTCTAATGGAAGTCGTACTATCTATACTAATCTCACCTCTAGTACACTATACTAATCTTTGTCATTGTGTCTTCATGTCCGTCACGCTGTGATACCACCCAGCCTGAATCGACAACGACCAGACACTACAAGGCGGAGGTTATGAGGGTTACTGAATAAAATTTCGGGGACTGCACCACTTTCGGAACCCACGAGAAATAGGTACTAACATGTCGAAATTTGGTTGAATTGCTTCGTCAATACGTCCTATTCACGTTTTTTGCTCTTGGTTTACAGGAAACTTGCCAGGAATTGATTAAAAATGCCGAAATATGACAGCGACGCACAGCCGTTAGATGCCGCCAGTGTTGAAAAATCAGTGATAGTCTCTTAAAATGTTGGTTTAATCCTTTGTTGTAATGTTTTCTTGCCGTTTCAGCTTTTCTCCGCTGTAGAAACGCACAAAATTGAATAATAGACAATGTTTATTCGAGTTGTAGTACGGTCATGCACGCCATCTTATATCGAAACGAGTAATCAGAGATAATCGATTGCTTCAGTTGTAAACAAATACGCCAAATTACCGTGATCGATGCCGCAGATAGAAAATTTCGTATTTTTTTTTTCTTTTCCTTTGCTCCTTCCCACGAACTCTGACAAAACTAAATTCCTTAGGTTGATACGATCCATGTACCGATAATTTTTGCAGTGTTGATAGCATTTCTCAGTTGCGCAGCCTCTCATATTTCTGCATTCTTATTTTTAATTTCTGGCGACTTTCCCGCAAAACAAGAGCGCAAAAACGTGAGGAGGACGTTATATCGAAGCAATTAATCAAAATTTCAACAGATTTAGTACAGCGAATATGTTAATACATGTGTCATTGATGCTTTGAATTTCTATTGTTAATATTTGCGAAGTTTATGGTTAGATTGCAATGCAACCTGGCACAACATGGCAGCAGAACTTTTTTGCTACAACATAAGACACGAGGAACTGCATTGAGCGTTATTTTATAACGATTAAGCAACTGCGAATAAATGCCAGAACACACCGTTCAACCCTTCATGTTTTACGGGTTTTGAAGCTAGTTATTATTACAACCACCCTCTGATCCCATCCTAAATAACGGCTCTGGCAGAGTGTTTTGGCAATTAATTTCCTCGCAGTAGCTTAACTAAAAAGGATCGTTCTTAAATAACGCTCATAACCTTTTACATATTTCTTATTTTCTGTAACAGCGATATCTCTGGCCGGGAATATAAGAAACATATACATCGATTGAATATAAATAAACAAAAAGCAACAAATAATATATGAATTTAAACGCTGTGCATACTTGCCTTCAGTGCTGGGGTAATTTATACGTGGTTGTTTAACTAAATAGAATTTCTACTGAATGTTGAACATTCTCTCAATTTGCAGTAACATCTTTGGATGCAGTTAGGTAACGAAGGTCGGTCACGTGACGTCATCGTTAGTGACACAATGATAATGACCAAAGTAGCCCTTTATACTGTATACATAGATTATTATTAGACATTATTGCCCTTGAGGATAGTGTTTAAATTCAAATTATTTATGATTATTCATTTTTTCTTTCGTTTTCTCTTCCTAAAACTTCTTCAAACGTTTACGGTGTTCCTGTTTCCTCTTATCTGCACTTTGTTCCTTGTTTTCATAATTTTGTGCCTGAATTGTCCCCTATTTTGTGGCATTTCCTTATTGATTCCCGTAAGACTTTGGTTGTCTTCTGTTTCCTGAAATTGTAATATGTGTCTTCTGATCATGTCCGGGAGTACATCTGTACACTCTTTGGCAAAAAAATTGACTGTCCGCGCCTGAGTCTAAGTCGCTTATTTCGCACAATGTGGCATCATTGCGCGTATTCAACTCAGCGCCATCTGTTATTCATTTCCTTAAGTGAAGCCTCGAACAAAGCAGGAAGACTCCGCCCGCCCATTGCGATTCTTCTTGGTAGTCCATTTATCATTCCCCACATTTCAGTAAAAAGCTATTGACCGATCTCGAAACAGGTAACGCATTTTCCTGTCCCTGCATTGACTATAATATTAGCCAAGATATCGCCGACCATACCTCAATCGGACGAAATTCAGTTCCAGCTACACTTTTCTTAAATTCTGATCGTGAAACATATCGTTAAAGTTGTAATTAACAAGATTGCAATAAAGCGCAGTAAAAATGAGGTTCAGTTATACATTTTATTCCAAATAATTAGCGTAAAATTATAACGATATTTATTTATATATTGATGTGGCTAATTAGTTGCAATAATGCAACACATAATGGGGTGTGTGGTCCGAGAAGTGGGTGTAAATGTTCAAAGATCCAGAGTTTTTAGTTCTACAAAACTATTGAAACGATTATAAAGAGATTATTTCGGATAATTGTCTAATGCCAGTTGAATGTAACTGACTTCCGAGGCAGGGTAAGGTTGTTTACCCACTGCACGAGCCGTCTGTGAACATGAGCTCCGTTTGCTTGTGGCTAACCATCTAGTCTTGTAAACGCGTGGTCCTCGGTTCGAGTCTAGTTTTTCCAATTATTTTAGTTTCTTTGACATTACAAGTGAGAAACTCTACAGCAACAACTCCAATCAAACTCTCTGCCTTTACGGAACTAAAGTCAACTAAACTCATCACATTATATTGGATGAGCAATATTTTACATTCCACAAACACACCTTTAACCGCCAATGAGGCCTCATAGGCGGTTAACTAATCAAAAAAATGTTTTCATCGGAGTTTGTTTTTAAACAATTTGATGTAAAATATAATAATGTTTACTTTTACATATATGATATGTATTTTACAAGAAGTGAGAAGGGGATAGTCAATGTAAAAATGCTAGACTTGATGTGGGATCGAACCCAGTACCCTCACCTCCGCAGGCCAATGCTTAACCGTTCAACCATTTTGCATTACGGGTAAATCTACCTCCTCCATTATACAATAAAAGTAAACATATATATATAAAGATACAACATTTCAAGTTGAATAGTTAATGATGATCTATATAAAGAATCAAACTGTTATAACAGAAATAATCAGTCAAATAAAAATATGATAGATAGACGGGGAAGGAAAGTAAATTTCTATTTAGGCAATGTGTCTGTTCTCTTGATACCGCCTAGCTGTAAGATACGTTTCCTTGAATAGGAAATTACCACAGCACTGCCAGAAGTCAGAAATCGTGGCAACACTGGAATAAGGAGATGTGGCAACGTCTAAGAGGAAGTAAGTGCCAACTTCCTATTTCCTTCGGCCAAGAAGAATACCTTTATAACACTAAATAACACGTAATAATTTATCACGATCGACTCTTTTGGAAAGATTGAGCAATCATTTATTTTTTCTCCATCTTCACAATTCGGCACACGCATTATTGTAGATGCAGTGACAGTTTATAAAAATAATGGAGCGTGGTGGAATAAGCGCTGACGCGCTGGCCTCTCATTCGGGAGGTTGCGGGTTCGAATCCTCGTCCGGCCATCCAGATTTGGGTTTCACTGATTTCCCCAAATCACTCTATGTGAATACTGGAAAGGTTCCTTTAAAAGGCCATTGGAGAAATCCTTGCTACAACTCCTTTCACGCCTCTAATGATCTCGATGTCGACAACGCGTAAAACCATAAGCAAAAAAGGGAAAAGAATGTATGCTCGCCTCATGTCTTTGAGCAAGCATTGAACTTCATCTTTAATATCTAAGTCAGTCAAATATTTTCGCAGCTTAGGAAAAGGTGGTAGTCACTGTGGGCCAAGTCTGCAACTGTATGATGGGTGGGTGATTATTTTCCAACCAAAGTTTTGCAGAAGATCGACGTTGTGATAAGCAACGTGTGGACCAGCTATGTCGTGAGCAATGCTTGCTTCCTTGCTTACATTTCGTCTTCGTCGTTTCTGAATTGAACTTCTGAGTTTTTTCAGCGTTTTACAGTAGCTGTAGTAGTAGTAATTGTTGTGGTCGCAGCTTGCATTAACCCGACTAACAATGACTCCTTCCCATTCAATTTTTTTCCTTCTTATGGCACTACGTTTCGTCAACGTCGAGGTCGTTATAGGCGGGGAAGGACTGCGGAAAAGGAACTGGAAGAAATTCGGCCTTGGCTTTTTAAAGGAACTATACCACCATTTGCCTGGAGTGATTTTGGAAAACCCAAATCTCGATAGGTGGAGGTATTCGAAGCCGTCTCCTCCCGAATGCGACACCATTAGCTTCACTTTTTCATTGCTAGTCGTATTTGGTCTACGATTACATCCATAAAATTATTTAAAAATCTACTTAAAGCAAAGTTAATAATCGTAAATGATAAAATGTCGGTAGAAGTGCGATAATTTGATGAGAGGGTGAGTTTCCAAAACAATCTCTGAAATCAGAAACACAATTAAAAAAATCAAAATAAAAAAAAAAATCTGTCTCTCTCTCTCATTTTCAACCTTTCTCCATTTTTTTATATTTTCAGCAGCTATAAATTAAATGAATTAAAGATGCTGGATGCTTTATATTCGGTTCCGCTCATAAAATTCATATATTACTAAGGTGATAGATATAAGAAGATTGTCTTGCACCGCAGTGGTATGAGATTGAGTCAGCTACCTCAATTGGAATTTACGCGTCTGCACCAAACAGCATGTGACGGAGGTGAAAGGTTGATTTTTAAATGCTACACTTCTATAGCCAACTTCCTCGTTTCGGGTCATTATAGCTCCGTGATGATGCGCGGCGTCACCTGATTTGAGCTCCGGTGGTTGAAGAACTTTTTAGAACTAGGGCATGTTTCGGTGGCGGTGCATTATTACTAATTATCAGATGGTGCACGAAAGTCCTGGTTTAAATCCCAAACCTCTCTGTAGCGCGTATGGAACTTCTGACAGTGACTCGTCCGCCGGATTTGGACGCTAAGCTGTCGGCCCCATCGATGTGTTTCGGGGGAGTAGGTCTCAATCGGCCGGCACCTTCTGTCTTATTTCATCTCTTATTTTACTGTCGTCAGTCTCTCGATTGGTTTGATATAAACCACCATCCCATCTTATTTTGCACTATCCCCTTCATCTCAAAACACCTCTCTTAAAACACGTCCACCGTTATCTGCTTCATACATAACCAATCCCAAATGTATTAAAAAACCACCCACGAATCTGTTTCTTCTTTGTGTACGATTCTTCCACAAACTTCTTTCGTCAGCCATCATTTACAAAACATATTAATTTCGTGGTTTAACTGTCCACTCAATTTTCGGCATCCTCCTATAGCACCACATTTCGAATGCTTCAATTTTCCTTCTTTCAGGTATTCCTGAAGTCCATGCTTCGTTACCATAAGGTGCTATGCTCCATACATACAGTTTTAAAAAGTTCTCTCTGGTTCCTGGGGCAATATTTGAAACTACTTTTTCATGAAGCCACATTAAAATTCCTCTTTTACTTCTTTTGTAGCTTCCTCCACATATTAGTTGAATATTAGTAAGGATGAACTGCAACCATATCTGATACACTTTTCAACTGATTGGTGGCTCTCATGATTCTCTACTTTTATTATAGCCACTTCTTATATCACTTATAAAATATTTTTCTATCTCGATACGTAAGACCTGACTTTTTTAAAAAAGTTTGAACATTTTGTCCCGCCTTACATCACCAACAGCTTTTTTTTCTAAATCAACAAACGCTATGAAAGTAACTTTGTTTTGCTTGATCGGTGATAAGAATTGATTCTCTTGCCGCACGGTTTTTTCAAAATTCAAACTGTAGCTACTGCATATTTTATTCCAACCCAAATAATTTACATTATAATGTCTGTCTCAGAATGACGAGCAACAATTTCTTTTGTAAGTTTAAATATTGCAAAGTCTTATAGGCATTCAATCAGAACATTGTAGGAGGAAAACTGAGGCATAAAATTGAAATTCAGTGCGGGAATGTCAGTGTGGCAAGGAACAAGGAAACCAGTATTATACGCTTTGTAAACACTACGTTTCCGTCTACTATGATATTTCCAAAAGAGTCGATCGTGATAAATTATTACGTGTTATTTAGTGTTATAAAGGTATTCTTCTTGGCCGAAGGAAATAGGAAGTTGGCACTTACTTCCTCTTAGACGTTGCCACATCTCCTTATTCCAGTGTTGCCACGATTTCTGACTTCTGGCAGTGCTGTGGTAATTTCCTATTCAAGGAAACGTATCTTACAGCTAGGCGGTATCAAGAGAACAGACACATTGCCTAAATAGAAATTTACTTTCCTTCCCCGTCTATCTATCATATTTTTATTTGACTGATTATTTCTGTTATAACAGTTTGATTCTTTATATAGATCATCATTAACTATTCAACTTGAAATGTTGTATCTTTATATATATATGTTTACTTTTATTGTATAATGGAGGAGGTAGATTTACCCGTAATGCAAAATGGTTGAACGGTTAAGCATTGGCCTGCGGAGGTGAGGGTACTGGGTTCGATCCCACATCAAGTCTAGCATTTTTACATTGACTATCCCCTTCTCACTTCTTGTAAAATACATATCATATATGTAAAAGTAAACATTATTATATTTTACATCAAATTGTTTAAAAACAAACTCCGATGAAAACATTTTTTTGATTAGTTAACCGCCTATGAGGCCTCATTGGCGGTTAAAGGTGTGTTTGTGGAATGTAAAATATTGCTCATCCAATATAATGTGATGAGTTTAGTTGACTTTAGTTCCGTAAAGGCAGAGAGTTTGATTGGAGTTGTTGCTGTAGAGTTTCTCACTTGTAATGTCAAAGAAACTAAAATAATTGGAAAAACTAGACTCGAACCGAGGACCACGCGTTTACAAGACTAGATGGTTAGCCACAAGCAAACGGAGCTCATGTTCACAGACGGCTCGTGCAGTGGGTAAACAACCTTACCCTGCCTCGGAAGTCAGTTACATTCAACTGGCATTAGACAATTATCCGAAATAATCTCTTTATAATCGTTTCAATAGTTTTGTAGAACTAAAAACTCTGGATCTTTGAACATTTACACCCACTTCTCGGACCACACACCCCATTATGTGTTGCATTATTGCAACTAATTAGCCACATCAATATATAAATAAATATCGTTATAATTTTACGCTAATTATTTGGAATAAAATGTATAACTGAACCTCATTTTTACTGCGCTTTATTGCAATCTTGTTAATTACAACTTTAACGATATGTTTCACGATCAGAATTTAAGAAAAGTGTAGCTGGAACTGAATTTCGTCCGATTGAGGTATGGTCGGCGATATCTTGGCTAATATTATAGTCAATGCAGGGACAGGAAAATGCGTTACCTGTTTCGAGATCGGTCAATAGCTTTTTACTGAAATGTGGGGAATGATAAATGGACTACCAAGAAGAATCGCAATGGGCGGGGGAGTCTTCCTGCTTTGTTCGAGGCTTCACTTAAGGAAATGAATAACAGATGGCGCTGAGTTGAATACGCGCAATGATGCCACATTGTGCGAAATAAGCGACTTAGACTCAGGCGCGGACAGTCAATTTTTTTGCCAAAGAGTGTACGTTCGTATAATCCTTTGATCGGTTTTCTTCCATATGCGTTCTTTATGTATAGTTCCAAAAATTTCTAAGGATTTCTCCACTTCTGTGATGCCTAAAGCCCCAATCGTGTGCGTTTTTTATGCATATAGTGTTCTGGTAATACAGCTGTGTTATCTATGAATTTGGCCTGTCTTGATTTATTTATTTTGTTATACGTAATTTGCCTATGCCCCGTGAAGTTTTTTTGATCACCATCGTTTTAAGCTTTGTTCGATTTTCCTACTTGTACGTATTCGCCTAGAACCTAGATATTTCAGTTTCTCGTCTATTGTTTGTATTTTGTTTTTGTTTTTCGAAGTTCTGCGTTTTTTCATACTTGTAGGCCTGTTTTCGCGGGAATTTGATGTTAATCTTCCAAAGCTTCTTGTGATTCTCGTCTATTGTCGTTGAGGATCGCAAAGTCATCCGCAAATGCCAGGCATCTTATTATTTTTTTCGTATTACTTGTGCTTCATAACTGTATTCTTTTGACCTCTGACCCTTAGTTAAATGTTAATAAACAAAGCCAATGCAATTGTTTTTATTTAATGCCGTACGCGTTTCGCCCCTCATCGGGGCATCATCATCGACAGATAGACAAGGACACTCCCATTTAACGTAAGGGTACCCATTGTCGACAACGCACCTTTAGTAGACATGAAATTGTATAGAGTTCGAATTTTAAGAAATAAGGTGATCACAAAACTAGCAACACTTCAGGTTTACTCGTCAATCCAAACGGGTCCAAGTCTTGTCAGTCCATGGTGAACAGTTTTTGTAGATCGTGTGCTTACAGTACCACAGGCGGAAAGGCATAACTTGTTAGGAAGTGCTTTAACTTTACTTTCTACTGACCGTGAAATCTGATCGGGATGTAATAAATAAGCTTTTTTTTCTGCCATCAGTCTTTCGACTGGTTTGATGCAATCCTCCATTCCTTTCTATCTTGTGCTAACCTCTTCATCTCTATATATCCCTCACAATCCACGTCTTCAATTATCTGCTTCATATATTCTAATCTCTTTCCTCTAGAATTCTTCTTACCTTCGACTATTCCCTCCACTAACAAATTAACCAATCCAGCATGTCTCAAAATATGACCTACCAGCCTGTCTCATCTTCCTGTAAGCTTCCTCCACAAACTTCTTTCCTCACCCATCATTTCGAAAACTCGTTCATTTCGTACTTTGTCTGTCCACTTAATTTAGCATTCTTCTGTATCACCACATTTCAAATGCTTCAATTTTCTTTCTTTCCGGTATTCCTAAAGTCCATGTTTCACTACCATAAAGTGCTGTGCTCCACACGTAGAGTTTTAAAGAGTTCTTTCCAATTACTAGATCAATGTTTGGAACTGAAAGATTTCTCTTTTTCATGAAGGCTCTTTTTGCTCGTGCTATCTTGCTTTTAACATTATTCCTTCTTCGGCCATCGGTTGTAATTTTGCTTCCCAACTAGCAGAATTCACTTACTTCCCCTATTCCATCCGATCATGTTTTTATATAGCAGAAATAAGCATAGGCTATCGTATTTCAAACGAGAAGAGTATTTCCATTACGGATAACCTCTGATTCGAATTTAAGTACCCAAATTCTTACGCGTTCTTTAAATCGACAGGAATTTGTTATTCACTAAAAATTGAGCTTTAATCATAAACCAATCGATCCTTCGTGCCTTTTACAACAATAATTTATATGTATAAACGCTACGGTGCGGCACTAGAAACCTTAAATTGACGCATAGTGTTAGTTTTCGGTACATACGATGTATTCAGTAGCCTGCAGTTGCATAGAGTATGTGGTAGTAGTCATACAGCAAAATCCATCACTAGCTAAGTACTTCATTAAAAGTCGGCAGATATTTCAAAGGGAAATCTGAGGCGCTCTTTTTTTTGAAGGGTTTTATTAGTTGCTTCTGAATCTACAGCATCGCCACAGGGGCCCACTACGTGTGGGATCTGGGACCTGGATTGGTACCCGTGGGACCCTGTCTGTCTGGAATTGTTTCCATTTGGACCAGGCCACTTCTGTCAACTCTTCTATCGACCTCCCAAGGTCAACTCTTGTTCTTCTGACCTTGATGGTATTTTATGGTTATGGATAGTGTCTAGTACAGATAAAAAAGTGACGATTTCAGGAGCATACTAATTCAGGATGTCAATTATATTCGCAAATGAAAATGTTATCCTTTGTAAATTATATATATTTTTAATTTACAAACAGCTGTTATGTAAACTGAAGTGCCAAAAATCATACTTCACTATTTTAGTTATTACTTTTTGTATAATTTTTGAAGTGAGGAGCATCCTAGATATCGCCTAGCTGATTAAGGAAAACTTCCGAACTGCCTTGACCGATTCTTTTCGGGATATTGTGTGTATGTTCCTTTAAAGGCAAAGTACTGGGGAATAAGTTCGAGTGAGATTTCGGACAGAAGGTAACAATTTCTGGTGTCATTTTATTTTGAAACAAGTTATCAGGTATTGTTGATAAAGACTCATATCTTTCTAAGCGCAAATTAGTGGAGATAAGGCATATCTCCTATAAATTAATAACAGCGATAAGCCTTATAGCAAATAAGCCATTGTACAATTTAGTGTTTCCTATTGTTCCTTAAAGATAGCCTACCGTTTCCTGTTGCGAATGAGAACTCTGGTAATAACCTTCGGCCTATGAAAATAACAGTTTTTACACGGGTAAGATTCCTGAATTGATAAGCTTACCATTATCAGTGTAATACTATCATATTCTAAATCGAGCTTGACGGGTGGGTGATAACGAGCTGGCCATGCATTCGGGAGGACCGGGGTTCGAATCCCCATACGGGTATCCAGATTTGGGGTTTGAATGGTTTTCCCAAATCACTTCAGGCAAATGCCGGAATGCTTCCTTTAAAAGGCCATCGCCGAATTCCTTCCAGTTGCTTGTCCCCAATCCCATCCCTTCTCTAATGACCTTGACGTCGACGAGGCGTTAAGTCATGAGTAAAATAAACAAATAAATAAACTTTTCTTACACTTTAAATATTTTCATCTGGTTTTCTGCTGAAACAATAATATCGTGAGACAATTAACACATTGACCGCCACGTGAGCCACATGTGGCTCACATGTGGCATAGCAATACATAGTCCAAGTTTCCTCATGGCAGTCAATGTGTTAAGGACTTTGGAACATAGTTCTCAACCGACATGTTGCTTGCAATACCGTATGCAATGGTACCACCTGGCTGATGTTGAGACCTTATGCAGTTACATATAATATTGCAAGCACCATGCTTGTTGAGAACACAGATGACAAACAAAATGTAAATACAAGTTACAATATGATTCCTAGTTTTATTATATGTAAACAAAACTTTCTCAATGAAACTCTGAAACCGATAATATGTTGACTTCATGTAAATGTAAATCACGTTATGATTCATATATAACATCAGTTTTATTATATTGAAACAAAAACCGTTCTGTGCGAAAGTTATAAACTGATAAACTATTACAGAAAAAAGTATACGTTGAAGATACCTCGACTAGAGACGAAACGCGTCCGAGAACAAATAAAATCCAACAGCAGTTGCATTGGCATACTCACTAAATAATATTTATTATTTTGTACTAATACTGTGTTCGTTAGGAGAGCCCCTTGAATCAGTGAAGCCTCTTTGCATATTGCATGCGAAAGATGGCTTCCTTTCACAGCCAGAGGTGCTGCGGACAGTAATTAATTCATTGTTCTCACAGCTCGGCCTATTCAGATAGTATCGCTCCGGAGCATTAGCATAATTAGAGGCCTCACGGGAGCGGAGCTGATTTCTCCGTAGTGTCGTACTGACAACTCGTAGAGACAATAAGCCCAAGAGAGAGCACGGGAGACCACGAGAAAAAGCGCGAGAATATTGAAATTCTTTGCTTCACAAATTGTGTTCTCGTGACTTCCGTGTCAGCACAAGCTGGCTGCGGTTTCTTCCTTGTCATTACTATTAACAGTTTCAGGCAAAGATGGCTGGATTACAATCACCGGTTATAGACTGGCTTTAAAGAACCCGCTTTAATAAAATGTGTTGTGCCTGGAGACTGGGCTCACCTTAATAGATCGGCAATCTTCGGCAAGTCTCGATAATGCCCGAAGTGTTAGTTACACTGATTACCACCACAGCATAGCTTGGTTAAACAGGAAATTTCAAACGAATTACTGCAATGACATCATTTGCATGTTTTATAATATTAAAAAGAAGTGTAAATACCAAATAAAAATTCAATTTGATTTTATTTGCACTTACATTGTTAAAAGAAAGTATAATTGCGATCTTCAGGTAAAAGTTAAGTCTATTGTGGAAGTAACTGCACAGAAATACGAAGAGCTGGTATTAAAAAAAAAAAAAAAAAAAAAGGTTACAGTGGGACCTTTGTTTAAATTTGTGTTTTTTGTTTACTTGCGACTGCTGGATGCAGTAAATCATGTAAGGAGAAGAGCATCCTATGTTTAAACTGAATTCTCTGTACCAGTTACGGGAACCAAGTGACAGCATAACCTAATATATATATATATATATATATATATATATATATTTAGCAGACGATAACAGAGAAGTTCATTAAAACTCTGAGAAAGTTTACTTGAAACGTAGGTAATCGCGAAATATATCAATCAAATAAATAATAGGTATTCGTTTTTTTTTTTTTTTTTAAAAAAACCAATACTTTACTTGGAAACTTTTTCATAACGCTAAAAATTTACGTCAAATAAAATGAAATGTATTTATTTAAAAAATCTTAACCAAATGCTCCGAGAATCGAATCAGAGAAAGTTTGATTATATCACCAAAAATATGGATAAAAAGATAATAATTTGTAGTTATTCGTTTTTCCTCAGAAAATTTTCCAGAACAAATTCCTATTATTGCGGTAGATAACACCCGTCATTTTTGACGGGCATTTAAACTAGTGTTCTACAATCGGCTCGGGGTTCCAACATTACGAAGTTGTGACTAAACCTGAATTAAAGATGACTGTTAGAAAAGAGCTAGTATAACCCCAAATGTTTCAAGACGTGTAAAAATGTAATTTTGCACATATTTGTAATTCGAATCACCCCAAGCATTTGCCACAGATGTTGCCATTGGACAAGTTTGTGTTATTATCTCTGATATGTTGAGTGTAAAAGTCTCTTTGTATTAATGTTAAGACGAGAGTAGTTCAATTGGTTGTGCTTTAAAAAGAATGTTGGACTTGTTCTTTAATGGAAAATAATGGTTTAATATGCGGTTTTAAAATGAAGCCAACGTGAAATTCGTTTGCTTACTGTAACGTCTAGTTTTATGACGTTATTAAAATTAGAATAAAATAATGAGATGCATTAAGTAATTTAAGTTAATTTGCATAATTAATCCCGGGTAGGCGCCAAGAATGGAAGTGTTCTCTATCCAAGAGAAGCGACATTCCAATTCTGAAATACTTTTTATCGAAGCAATTATACTTTTTAAAATTACCAATAAAAACACATATCTTCATCTAATCAAATGATATACTGGTACACTGGAAAGGAAGTTATTGAAAGCAGGGTTTACAACACCTATTATTTTCTTTGAATATAAAATTGATTGGTTTATTGAACAGAACTGAATATTAAAAGTTTCTTTTGAACAATTTAGAGCATGATTCTCATCTCAGAGCGTTGCCTAGGGTTGAATGACGCAAGAGTGTCTATACATCGTCGGCGTTCTTTACCGTAGCAGACGACGTGCAGATAAAACAGAGTCTCATAGACCCTGTTGATCAGCTGGGCGAAGGTCACTTGGCGAGGTAGCTCCCCGCAGCTCTCCGGCAATCTCCCGTGGTGCGCCGGTGCGGATTGTTTGCTGGCCAGAAACAGAATGTCTTCTCTCGCGCTTGTTCGCCCCGTTGAAAACTTGCAGGCTCCCGAGTTTTAGCAGACGCGGGAAATTTCAGCGAGTCGCAGCGTTTGGCGGGTCGTCCACTATCTCCATTGGCGCTCCTCATGCAACATAAAAAACTTATGGTTTCTAAAAGTTCGTAACACAGTTTGATTCGCTGGTTCCCAACAGAGGTGTTCCGCAACCTGGCTTTTTCTCCGAAGCATCGTTTCTCTAGTTTCAACTTTCTACTGTACCAGGAAATCCTCATTTCGGCACAGTCCCTATACTGTCCTTTGAATTTCATTGAATGCGTAAAGCTTTTAACTTTACGGCCTGCCATAAATCGTTCGGTCTTTCAGCGCAGGTATGAGTCACCTGGCTCTCGCCGATGCCAAAGAAACGTGAATTCACACTCATAAATTTCCTGTCACCAAGGGACATTACATTACATATTCCATCATTCTTCTGAAGTAAGACTAAATAATAATTTAAGGATCACCAATCCAGAAGTGAGCCAGAAAGAATTTAAATAGCGTAATTTTAAATGGGCCTGTTGATAGTAAGAGCCAAACCGAAATAAATTTTGTTACGCTACAGCGACCAAGAGAAAAACCGCGAGAATATTGAAATTGTCAGCTCCACAAATTGTGTTCTTGGGACTACCGTGTCAGCACAAGCTGGCTTCAGTTTCTTCCTTGTCATTATTATTAACAATTACAGGCGTAGATGGCTGGATTACAATCACTGACTTTAAAGTAAGTTCTATAATTGGCTCGTGGTTACAGCATTATTACGTCGTGATCAAATCAAAGATTCTGATGATTGTAAGAGGGAGCTGTTTCGTGAAATTGAATAGAGAACAGCGTAAAACGGGTGCATTAACTTCCTCCTTTCTTTTTAAAGGCATACACAGATTATGGCGGAAACGCTTCGGTAAAGAAAGAGAATTTTCTTTGGGAGCAAGCAGTTTGTAATGAAAGAGAGAAATCATTTAGCTTCTAATATTGATCTAGGATTTAAAAACTGTGAGGAGGACAAAACTTATCGTACTTCAGGAATGCCTACTAGAAAGAAGGAAATTTGAAGTGTCGGGTTATACAGAAGGATGCTGAAATTTAGGTGGATATATAAATGGGGTCCCCTTCAAAAAGGGTTAATGGAGGTATTAGAGAAGGTCCAAAGAAGAGCCGTCCGATTCGTGAAAGGTATATATAGTTGGAGGGAAAGCGTAAGTGTGATGTTGGAGTTAGGTTGGGAAGACCTGGAACACCGAAGGCGTTGCTCTCGACAGAAGCTAATTGAAAAATTCACGACTGACATATTTCGGAATGACAGCAAACAAATATTGCTAGCAGTAACATTCGGATCTCAGAATGAACGTGAAAATAAGATAAGAGAAATCAGGGCCAGAACCGATTATTTTCTGTATTTATTTTTTCCACGAGCGATTAGGGAATGGAATAGAAAGGATTTATTTACCGCACGAGTAAACTTAAAATGCAACAGGAGTAAGATCGATAAAGCTCTCCGGCCATCCTGATCTGGGTTTTCCATGGTTTTCCCAGATCACTCCACGCGAATGCTGGGATGGTTCCTCACAATAGCCCATGAGCGCCTCCTGCCATATCCCGTATATCCCTTGCAAACTATTACCCTTTCGGATAGGTGCAACGCACCCTCCGCCACACACTATTAGTGAATCGCGGAGTAATAGTAATAGTAAATTATGAAATGAACGTGTTTTGGGAATAATGGGTGAGGAAAGAAGTTTGTGGATCTGTCTTACAGAAAGAAGAGACAGGATGGGGGTTAAGTTTTAAGATATGCGGGATTAGTTAATTTGTTAGTAGACGTAACAGTCGAAGGTAAGAACTGTAGAGGTAGACAAAGATTAGAATATATGAAGCAGATAATTGAGGATGCGGGTTGTAAGGGATTTATGGCGCAAAATTGTTTAGAATTCGCGGATGGTACTGCTACTGAAGTATATGAAACAAGTAGGTAAGATGTTGGAAGACTAAAAGTGCGACTCATTTGGAATGAGCATTAATAAAACTTTATTTTTTATTTTTTTTTAACTGCTTTACGTCTCTTTTTAACATCGAGGTCTTTAGAGACTGGAAAGGATGGGGGGCAAGGATGGGGGCAAGGAATGGGAAGGAATTCGGCCATGGCCTTTTGAAGGAAGTATCCCGGCATTTGCCTGGAGTGATTTGGGAAACCATGGAAAACCCAAATCTGTAATAAAACTTAAACCACGATTGTAATATATAAAGAAAAAAGATATAAAACTGTCAAGAAATGAAAGAAAAGGAGAACAACAGAAGGTCTACAACGTAATGTCAAGGAATATATGCTCTGCGCATCAGAAAAACAAAATAATGATGGCTCTGACCAAAATGACATTCGACTGGAAAAGAGTATGTGGACTGCTGAGTAGGTACCTAAAAACCAGAGGTGTTACATTGCATCGAGCTGCTGAAAGAGAAAAAGATAAACCTACAATATAAGCACTGGGAGAGAAAGGAAGCAGTGGAATGGGAGGATAATGAGGAGTAAAAGCAGACCAGAGATGTTTGTGACGACAGAGCTGCAACACTGCGTCAAAGAGCGGCAACACTCAGTGTGGGACGCTGTCGGTGTCCGTGCGGACATTGCAGGGATGTTGGGTGTTGATGGGATATGGCAGCAGAAGACCGACGGGATTTGCTCCGCGAACAAAACACTGACGGCAGCAGCGCCTCTCCTGGGCTCATGATTTATCGGTTGGACCACAGATGACTGGAATAAGGTTGCGTGGTCAGATAAGTCTCGATTCCGATTAGTAAGAGCTGCTGGTAGGGCTCGAGTGTAATGCAGATTCCACGAGGCCATAGACGCAGGTTGTCATGAAGGTACTGTGCAAGCTGAACTGAATAAGGTAATAGTTAGCTACTTGGAGACCATTTTTAGCCATTTGTGGCCTTCATGTTCCCAAACTGGACTTTTCCATAACAACAATGCGCCTTGTCACCGGACCAAAATTGTTTGAGGATGATTCTCGATAATTACAGCGAACAATTTGATCATATAGTTCGCCAGACATAATCGAACATGTCTGTAACATGATCGAAAGGTCAGTTCATGCACATCGTCCTGCACCGGAATCACTTTAGCAATTATGGACGGCTGTAGAGAAAACCAAGGTGAATGGTTTGATGTAACTGTCTCTCTCTTCCTATCCTGTGTCAATTTCTTCATCTAAGATACCCCTTACAACCTATGTCTTCAATTATCTGCTTCATATATTATAATCTGTCTTTCTCTATAGATCTTACCTTCAACTGTTTCCTCCACTAACAAGTTAACCAATCCCGCATGTCTTATAATATGACCCACCACACCGTCCGGTGTCTTCTTTTTGTAAGACTTTCCACAAACTTCTTGCCTCATCCATCATTTGAAAAAATACGTTAATTTCGTACTTTATCTATCCCCTTTGTTTTCAGTATCCTTTTATGGCACCACATTTCAAATGTTTCAATTTTCCTACTTTCCTACTTTCTGGTATTCCAAAAGTCCATGTTTCGCTGCCATAAAGTGCTGTGCTCCACACATACAATTTAAAAAAGTTATTTCTTTGTCCTAATTCAATATTTGAAACTAGATTTTTTTAAGAAAAGAAGACTCCTTTCGGTAGTGGTATTTCACTTCTAACATTATTCCTTCTTCGGCCATCAGCTGTAATTTTACTTTCTAAGTAACAGAATACACTTACTTGTCATGTTGCATTCGATCCTATTTTTAATCTACTATTATTGTCATCATTTCTGTTGCGTTTAATTACTTTTGTCTTTCTTTGGTTTATATTTATTCTAAAATTTCCCTTCAGTATTTTTTTCATGCCGTTCGGTATGAAGACCCTCAGTCTGTTCTGCTAACTGGGCTAACTGAACATTTATTAAGAGATATCGCATGACTTTTGGTAATTTTTTTATTGAAAAACCTATTGATTTGACATGGGGGTGTTTGGCCTAGTTGGTAGTATGTGTAAGGCGCGTGTGTGCAGTGAAGTGGGCAGAGGAAGCCGGTATGTTTTTTTATTTAAATTATTATTTAAGATGGCATTAGACCTTATAGCCATTCAGCCAATAAATTTGTTTCTTTTATTCCTCCATTGTGTATAAAGTATCGTCTGGTATTATTCATGATTACAAGTGAAAGGACAGCACAGGACGGGTACAACACTTAATTAAAACCACCCGTGCCGTAGTCCGGACTCGATCGGCGACCCCTGCAACGTGAAGCCAGTTCGCTAGCCCCGCGCTACCGGGGGCCGGTAGCCGGTATGTTGTCAGCTGGTCAGAGCGCTCCTGCTGGGACCGGTTGTGGCCCGTCTGTTTGTAGGCCGAGTGGTCATTCCGGCGCTGCTGTATATATATTTCCAGTGGAGAGGCTCCGATTAGCGCAGTGAATATCTCAATCAATATGATGACGTGCGACACCTGTAATACCTGTTACGGGAGCGGCCGCTTAATGTCGTTTCCGAACCACTCATTACATGATCGGTGACACATTGAGTTCCAGAGTTCCACACACACACACACACACACAAGCGCGCGCGCGCGCTCGCTCTGCCCAGTGTTCGAGTCCCGTGCAGCTTAGTTTACTTTTACATTAAAATGTACGACCATGTATATTGGCGTGCAAAATCTGTCTCAGCCTGTACAAAAAATACATTGACCGAAATGATGATTATGTAGAAAAATAGATAATTGTTCAACCTTTAAAATGATGCAATAAAAATGTGGTATGAGTAAATCTACGCCAACTATACCGGGCAACGCCGGGAACTCTGCTGTTAGTAGAAAATAAATTGATCCTGTCTCTCTAAATGCTTCGGAGACCTTACTTTTTGTTCAGCCCTCGTATTATTTAGGAAGACAAAGTGTTTCTTCCTTTCAGTACAATAATTTCTGTGATCCTAAGTTTTTTCCTGTATTCCTCATTTTGTAGGACAAGTTCTGAGCCATGTACACAAAGTTTTACTTTATTTAAAGAAATTTTCGTCTGATGAGATTTCCACTCCAAAATGTCGTCAAAGTCTTTTACAAATCTCTAATTAAAGCTTTATAAGATATTTAACGGTAACGCATCATTTCACTATTCGAGAACTTTCCATTCACACGCACCCATGAAACAAATAACTGTGCGTTCTGGAAGCTGAAACACCAAAATAGATTTATTACGTGAGCTCAAATTGGAAGGGAAAGGGAGGGGGACGGAAATCTCACGTCATCACCTTACGTAATTAATGGATGGCTCACTTAGTAATTTCTCCGGCGTATCCTGCTGTGTTGCCACCTTCGGCATGCATGGATGCGCCAGACAAGTGACGAAAAATTTCGTCATGCCATTGTTTGAATATGGTGGCGTAGCAGAGAACTCGAATTGAAAAAATTTGGTCAAACCATTGCTTGATATGGTGGTGTGGCAAGGAACCAGCATTTTGGGTATCAAATACAGGAGTTTATTAGGGTCTTCTTCGGTGGTTTTAATTAATATACTGGTTAATTAAAATATAATCCACGAGAAGGTTATGTTGAAGATGTTTGTTTATTTTTCAAAATAAGAAGTCAGCGATATTTGTCACAAGCAAAGATACAATCCAGAGATACTGGCGCAGTCTTTGTCAGAGGCAAAGGGACTCTCAACTGTGAACTGAAAAACTAAACTGTAAACTGTATACTATCAACTAACTCTGTCGTTCTGCCGATCTGTTTATATAGTCTCTATCGAAATTTCTGGAATTCTTCAAAGGCATCCGCCCGATATTTCTCGAACATTAACAATTACTCAAACAATTAAACATATTAAAAACAGTCGGAATTAATACAAAATCACTTACCATCATTACAAAATGATCATAAATGGTAATTAGAGGTACTTAAATACAAAATTATTTACAGAAATCATTCTAAACTGTTCAAACATGTCCTGTAGACATCATAACTTGCATTAATACATGGAATTACAAACATTTAAGAAATTCTCTTGCACAATTCGGTTCTTAACCATATTAAATGGACTTTAAATAATTTTCTTTCATAAAACAGTCTATATACACTGATTTACAAGAAATTGCAAAATAAATATACTAGATCACATTCAAGCAAACTTCAGCTCACTACAAATACTTCATACAGTACAATACTATTCAAAATTCAGGTATGAGGGCTGTTACAAGTTGGAGCGAGTGCAAAGAAGGGCTGCTATATTTGTTTGTGGAAACTACTGCAGAATAAAATCAGTGACTGATATGATAAGGAGAAGGATTGTAATTCTCTGGAAGAGAGGAGGGTGAAGCGAGTGCTGGGAGTGTACAAGGCGTATATTGGTAATGGAACTTGAAAGAATTAAGAGCAGTGCATGGAAGGAAGCTCCATTACAGGCATAAGTGAGTAGGAAAATTTTCTTTTTTATGTAAGGGAGTCAGCGATTGGATTAAATTACCAAGGGAAATGCCAAACAGTTTTCTAAATGGACTTAAAATTAAAATTCGTAAAGCTTAGTTGCGAAATTACACTCAAAGAATTTAAGATAAAAATTAATAACGAAATGGAAGATGGGTGTGTAGGAAAATTGCCACTTGAACGTCTAATCCATTGCGATTAAATGAAATGCGTCCTATTTTCTTTTCCTTCCTAAACTCTAATTATGATTTAAATTTGAACAAATGTTTTATTTTCATATTTTAGACTAACGTTAGGAACTATAAATACCCCTCTATAATGACGTTTTACTAAACGACACTTTTAAAAATATAGCAAGTTAGGCCATCGTACAAAAAAAAAGTCAACTTCCACTGAGGTGTCTAAAATCCATAAAATAGGTATAATCAATAAAAATTTGTAGTTGCTGCGAAAACTGTCAAACGAAAAACTTGAGCAGTGAAAGTACCAAGTTGCATTACCGAGTATAAGCTGTGAAGCTTGTAGTTCAAACGGTGAACTGGAGCGCATTTTTGGAAGTAACTATACAACTTTGAACTTCGTAACAAGAAACACAAATGTCAGAATTTTTAATTTGATTTCATTTGCGATGGAGCACACACGTTCCGGTGATCTACACATCTTCCTCCCATGTCATGATTTTCCAACTCCCAACCCACCCCTAACCTTTACGAATTTTAAACTCCTTCAGTGTTTTTGGTAAATTTTTCATTATTTTCTTGGTAAATTATTGCAGTCTCCGACTACCTTGCCTACAAAATAAAATTTTCATCTCATTCAAGGCCCAGCTTATGGTCGTGATCATCTCTCCCACGTATACTGCCTAATTCTTCGTCTCCCAATATCCATCCATGCATCATCGCGAATATATCCTTTGTGCACACTAAACTCTCTTCACCCGTCTTCTGCTTCCAATGACTCCCAAGTTGGGAGGGTGGCAGACAGGCACAATTAATCATCAAGTTCATTAATCGTTACTCCGCTACTTAATAAGTTGACTTCGATAAGTGTTACATTTTTTCAAATTTAATACAAGTTAAAGTTCTCCATTAAATTTTAACTACGTTTCAAAAGTTGTAGTGATGTTTAAGTATTATAATAGATAATATTGCACGCTATATCAAGGTGTTGGGTACCGTGATTCGTGGTGCAAGTATGGATTTCTTTATGAAAACTAACAAATTGGGCTCGCACTTGCGGAAGGCTTTGAATTGTTTTTATTTTTCCCACGAGGTGTTCCTGCTTTTACTTTTCTTTCAAACTATACATATCTGGATATAAGCATCCTCTTATGTTGTTTAAGATTATTCAGGCTAGAAACGTGAGCACTGATTGTAGAAAGTTAATGAAAACACAGATTGCAATCTTGCATTCATAAGTCAACTGTTCTCCCAATCTTGATGTAAATGCAACATAATTTCATAAATCTTCTCGTTGCTGTTGCTAGTGTTGCTTCTTTCACTAACAGATTCAAGATCTTCAATTTCCATGATGAATTATATAACCAACGTCAAATTAATTTACTCCACTCACAAACACCAAACCAACACAAACTAAAAGTGGCACTATTATGATCTTTGTAAAAAAAAATTAACGTAGTAAAAATATCAAAATCAATCACCGATCGAAGTCGGTCTGTAGACGTGAAATACAAACCCTCCACAACTGTAGCATTCCTGCTCACAACCACGTCATGCTTTTTTGTTGTTGTCAGTCTTTTGACTGGTTTGATGCAATCCTCCATCAATTCCTATCTTGTGCTAACATTTTCATCTCTACATATCGCTTACAACCAACATCCGCAATAATTATCTGCTTCATATATTTTAATCTCTGTCTTCCTCTACAGTTCTTACCTTCGACTGTTCCTTCTACCAGCAAATTAACCAATCCAGCATGTCTCAAAATATGACCTACCAGCCTGTCTCTTCTTTCTGTAAGCTTCCTCCACAAACTTCTTTCCTCACCCATCATTCCCAAAATTCGTTCATTTCTTACTTTGCCTGTCCACTTAATTTTCAGCATTCTTCTGTAGCACCACATTTCAAATGCTTCAATTTTCTTTCAGGTATTCCAAAAGTTCGTTTCGCTAGCATAAAGTGGTGCGCTCCATACACAGAGTTTTAAAAATGTCTTTCTAATTCCTAGATCAATATTTGAAACTAAAAGGTTTCTCTTTTTCATGAAGGCTCTTTTTGCTTGTGCTATTCTGCTTTTAAGATCATTCCTGATACTGCCATCGGTTGTAATTTTGCTTCCCAAAAGTAACAGAATTCACTTACTTCTCCTATTGTATACGATCCTATTTTTATATTTAATATATTGTGATTGGTATTATTTCTGCACGCCATGTTTAGCATAAAAAATATATATCACACTCGGTCTGATACTCGCGTTTCGCATTACCTAATTTGTTCGCCAGACGAGCGTGGCGTGACGCGCAATTCAAACAAAATGACATCAACTACCAATGGAACGGACTAAAGTTAACGGAAGTTCAATTTAACAAAATTTAAGAAGACTGTTAATAATTTTTAAGTTAACTTAAAAGTTACATTTTTGCAGTTTTCTTAACTTCGTTAGTTAACGATTAACGGATCAATGATTTTCTGCCCAGCTGTGCTCCAAACCCATATGACATGATCAATGATCATGTAGCCGGTCGCTCTCTGGCAATACGGACAATGAATCGTATAGTCGACTGTTCAGTCATTGTTACCCGCATAGAATTCGGTGATTCGTTTGATATAAACGGTAATGATTAATGTTGCAGATCTATAAGTTAGTAAGCTCACTCAGCTCTATAGCTATTGGATGGATAATAGTGACGTCAGCCTTCGCTCTCAAATTAACAGCGACCATAGATCTTACTAGAAATTTGAGGTTATGTGCACAATTTAATATCTAATTGTACTTTACGACTGAATAAAGTCTTTCCCGTAGCTGCCATTTTGCAGTCGCTACTATCACACTGTTCGGCTATCGTTAGATATGTACGAATTTACATCGAACATCAGAAATGATTTACTTCAAAATTTTTGTTATGGCTATTAACAGTAAAGTTGTGACTAATTTTTTAAATAGCATTTACTTTTGCATTTTGCGTTGTGTGTTACTGTAGCTGGGTCATTACATTATTTACTCTACCGTGTTTAGGTATTTAACAAGATCAACACTGTTCGTGTTTTATACTTCTATGGTTATTTCCAAGTCCCTTCTAACTGAAGAGACTTTGCAGAGGTAACGCTTTGGGTGAAACACAGGTTACTTTCATATATTGAAATCAGATAACCTTTGATCCTAAATATGGAATTATTCTTGACCCGTGACCATACCTAAAACTCTGTGATGGGCTTACTAGTCTCCAATAACAATTCAATTTCGTTTCAGACGCCCCGTCCTTGGCACCATTACTATCTCTGATAATGGACACAAATTTATTTACTGTGTGTCAGCGATAAGACACCTCTGCAGTTATCATGGAAATACTTTACATTGATTAAAGGATATCAGTCGTAACGTTTGATAACGGAAAAAAGTGCTAGGCATCCTGAGAATACTATTTTCCGTTTATAGTAGTACTAGCTGTTACCCGCGACTTCGTACGCGTGGATTTAGAATTTGATTGCTAAAATTGGAGCTGAAAGTTACCTAAGATATGTCGGGAACGGCATCGATATACCATTCTACCGTCGAACCCGTCTCATGACTAAAACTGTTATTCATATCGGAAAAAAGTGCCCTATTTCGTTCCTAAAGATACAAAGTATTTCCTTGTCATCGGTATATACATATAGTCATCAGAAAGTAAAAAAAAAAAAAAAAAAAAAAAAAAAGACGGATTCTTACTTTCGCATATATAATACTATTAGTTTAGATCACACAAAAACTGCCTGTGGAACCAGTATACCCCGAATAAAGTAAACGCTTAGGGCACTATTCTATCGCCAAAGATTGCCAAAACATGGTATCCTTACTACAAAAACCTAGGCTTGGCTCAAACTATTAAAAAAAATTTTGCTCCCAGTGGGGTTTAAACCCGAAGCCACACGGGAGACGGGAGTTTACTCAAGAAGCAAGCACCTTACCTTTTTTTTTTATTTACTTAAAAATAACGCAATTACATTTGATATTATAAATTTACAAGATGATGAAGACGATAGTTTCCAGTAGCCAACCTCTGATTTCCAAGGTCCTCCGTTGTCACGGCATGTGTGGTTCAAGAAGTTCTGCTCGTTGAAAGGGATTGTCTACTACCAGCTCTGTATTCTTCGTTAGTGACAGATTTCGCTGGATTGCTGTCCTTAGTAATTGTCCATATGACGTCGAGTAGTTTTTATGTTTTTCCGCAGCACTGAATTCTGTTAGGATATGATATTTAAAATCGTTTAAGTCGGTGCCTTTCTTCCTCACTACAAAATCTACAAACTGCCCCATAATCCAAAAGCATGGAGTTTTTCTTGGATATTGGATAAAACGACTTATCCGGTTTTATTATGTTGGCAACGTTCAAGCTATAATTTGTAGAAGTATTAAGTGACGCCAACGTACCATCCACCCATTTCCATATCGCCTGCCTTTCTTTGCACATAAAACGATGTTCTAAGGTGTCTTCCTGTGTGCAATGTTCGCATTTTTTATTATTGCACAAGTGTATATTGTGCAACCGTTTGTTTGTAGGAATTAATTCATTAACTACTTGATACCAAGTAGATTTAACATTGTGAGGCTCCCTACCATTACGCATTACCAACACATATAGATATTATGCGTTTGTCTTTCACAGTACAGATAGATTACGTAATTTAATGACTATATGTTCTTATCTATACAGAATATAGTATCCCCTGTCCATCCTAATGTCAAACAGCATCTCATGTCATCACGATTGGAGTAGCCGTTTAGCCCAAGAAAGGTGACAGACAGACAGACAGAGTAACTTTCGCATTTATAATATTAGTATAGATTAGACCCAAGTTTTTTTTTGTGATTGTGTTTGACCTTTGGAAAAGGCATTCAAGAATTGGTTTGATATCAAATAGATCAAATTCAGTTTGAAACGTACTTTATATTTCGACATGGTTCTTTTGAAATTCAATACATTGGCTCCAACGTTTCTCCAGCTTTCTTATTCCCTCGTGGAAATACGTTCTTCAGCGTCTTCAAAATACTAGATAAGCTTCTGTATTTGTGTCGAGCTAGGATAGTTTTGAGTTTCGCGAACAGATAGTAAGCGGAAGGAGTCGAAGCCGTTGCTCACTCAATTTCTGCTGAATGAAGCTGTTTGAATGCACTAGCCCTAGCGTGTTGTCACGGTGAAACGAGACCTCCTTTGTCCCGCATATCGTAATCTTCAGTCTTTCCAAAATGATGTGTGGTATTCTACAGTAATGATTTTCCCTTCGGCAAGTGGCTAAGCAAGATAAATCCTTTTGCGTTACAAAAATTAACAATAATAATAAAAAAAATAGAAGTAAAAAAAAAAACAAAAAAACGAGCTATTCCGCAAAGAATACACAAACTGAAAACAGCCTACGAAATTGCGGAAGAGATCTGCAACAAAAAAATGTTTTTCACAAAATAGTAAGATACATCGTTATGAAACAGTTCTGAAACCAGTAGTTGTGTATACAGAAGAAACCTTGTTCCTGAATGCTGATAAAGGGCTTTTGGGAGAATTGTAGAAAAAAAGAGCGAAAAATTAATAGAGGTATTCTGGGTTCCAACTTCTAGAATCCCGTCCATCAAAAGAGATCCAACAAAGAAGTCTACAACAAAATAGAGAAAATCACCGAAACAATCCGCTAAAGACGGACACGATTCTGTCTATAGCCACATCAAACGGATGGAGGAAAACAGACTGACAAAAAAACTCTTTCATCTATTTGATCCAAAACTGTAATGCTCTGGTTTGTAAATATTGTAGAAGACCTTCATTTGTTGGGATTAAAACCCGAAGATTCTTTCGATTACGATTTTTTTTAGAAGTTAGTGACACATGGGACAAGCCGAGACGAACACTCAAAAAGAAGACGGGGTACACCTTCGACAGGAGAGCGTAAACAGGCACACTCAAAACGAATAAAGAACTTATGGCCCCAAAAGAAGATGAAACTCGCTGCAAATTTCAAGAAGACTTAATTGGCCTTATTTCGCTTTATTCATATGATTGCTTCGTGCAGTACACTATTTTGACTGCTGTTTCGTTTCTGGTGTGTAGTCATGAATCCACGTTTCGTCCATAGTTACGAAACTGCGTGCTCCGATTTCTAGGTTGTAATTTAAAACAGTGCATACCGGAAGTTAAATCGATTGCATGCAAGTCACTAGTGCGTCTCATTTAGAATACTGTTGTTTTTTATCGTCAAAAGGGATTAATGGAGGCATTGGAGAAGGTCTAAAGAAGAGCAGCTCGATTCGTGACAGGTGAATATAGTTGAAGGGAAAGCGTAAGTGCGATGTTGAAGGAGTTGGGGTATGAAGACCTGGAACACCTAAGGCGTTGCTCTCGACAGAAACTAATTGAAAAATTCACGACTGACGCATTTCGGAATGAAAGCAAACAAATATTACCAGCAACATTCATATCTAGGAATGACGGCAAAAATAAGGTAAGAGAAATCAAGGCCAGAAGCGATTCATTTCTGTACTCATTTTTTCCACGGGCGACTTGGGAATGGAATACGATGGGCGAGTAAACTTAAAATCCGACAGAAGTAGTTCTCGAAAAATCATTTTGACCATTATGATCTGGGTTTTTAACGGTTTTCCGAGATTGCTCCAGGAGAATGCCGGGATTGTTTCTCAAAATAACCCATGGGCGCCTCCTGCCATATCCCTTCCAAACTATTACACTTTTGGATACAATACACCCTCCATCACACACTTTTATTGAATCGCGGAGAAGAAGAAGACGAATAATAAGAATAATAAATAATGATGATGATGATGATAGTAAAAATGATGGTGGTAATAATAATAATAAAAATAAATGTTGGATTCTTCTTAGACACCTCAAAAAAGTCTGCCGATGTTCGCATGCGATTCGCTTTTGTTCCGGAGTGAGCAGTAGCGGGACCCATCTTGCACAAAGTTTTTTGATGTGTAATTCATTATGCAGAGCAAAATCAACCCGCTCAGTTGAGATGCCTGTGGACTTCCGCTAACTCATTCGCTTTCATTCGTCTGTCAGTCAAAACCGCTCATTGACTTTATTGGTGATTTCTGGCCTCACAGCTGTTCTTATAGCTCCAAGAAGTGAGGCATCTCCGGGAATTTTTATGCGACATTTGAATTAATTTACCCTAAGGTGAACAGTTTCATAGGAAGGCCGTGCATCACTTTGTGTAGGCAAAATTCTCTCATTAATTTCTTTGCTGTTTGTATTTCCACTACGATTCCCATTACTTTTGATAACAAACTTAACTGGGCAGGACACATTGGACAGGTGGTAGCAAAAGGTTTCAAAGTTCTGACTTGTTGGAGAGAGTGATGAGTGGATGTACGAGAGAAGTAAAGGAATTTGGTTACAAAACTTTGGTCAGGCCATTGCTCGAATATGGTAGTGTAGTATGGGACCCTCATTTTACGTATCAAATACAGGAGTTGGAGAGGGTTCAAAGAAGGGCTGCTAGATTTGTTTCTGGAAATTATCTCAGAATGCAGTCAGTGACGGATATAATAAAGGAGCTGGAATGGGATTCATTGCAAGACAGGAGGAGGATGAGGAGGGTGATGGGAGAGTACAGGGCATATACTGGCGATGAGACATGGAAACATATTGGAGTAGGTATGAAAAGTAGTGCATGGAAGGGAAAAGATGACCATGACCACAAGCTGGCATTCGATTCCAGGCACAAGGGTGTGGGAAGATTCTCTTTTTTTGGTAAGGGTGTTAGAGATTGGAATGAGTTACCAAGAGAAATGATGAATAATTTACCGAAAACGTTGAAAGAATATAAAGATAAAATTTGTAGAGGGCAAATGTAAGTGGCTGCAGGATAGGGGAAGATGGGGGGGGGGGGGGTGTAGGGAAATTGCCACCGGAGCCTGTGCTCCATTGCAATTAAATTAAATATTTTTAAAAATATCCATTTTTCACTGGCACACAACAGTTGTTTCAGTACCTATAAAACAGAGACTAGGCATCAACAATAACAGCAGATTACAGGTAGCGTACATAGAAAGCAAAGATAATTACCACATACACAATTGTCGTTGCCACCTTCCATCAGTATGCGAACCAAGTTACTTGTCAAAAAACCCTCGTAAAACCTGTTCTCCTGTGGTAATATAAAAGACTGGTTTCTCCGCTCATCTTGGTTAGTGCTAATTTCATCGTCTGAATAACCAGTTAGACAACGTTACAAGTTACCCTGTTCGATGAAAGACTTGCTCATCGTCAAAACACACTGAGTGGGGGGAAATGACGAATGAAGCCGCCGATAAGTGAAATTATGTCGCCAAGTGATAAACTCGCGAGGCGTGAAACTAGTTTGACGTGACCGCTGGTTCACTTCCTGGTCGTTTTGGTCTGATAGTTGTAATTTAATACGTCTGCTGAGAAAGGATTCTTGGGAGTGAAGGGTGACAGTTGAATCGTTCAGTTTTATTTCACCTGAGCGCTGAGATGCAATGAACCTTGGTACTATAACTGGAATGTTAACAGGCGTTACATCACATGCATTACCAGAAGTCGATTCCACCATATCGACTTCCCCAAATATTCAAATCGAATATTAACCACTGGGTGACTTAAACTACATTATTTTTCCTGCCACAAGTATAGATTAGTCCAACCACAAGACAAAATTCTGAAAGAATTAAAAATCGTAGATGTACCCTTTCCGTCAAACATAACTGTTTTGCTATCTTTTAACGACTAAAATATTTACAGTACGTTATTGACATATTTTAAAATGAAAATATATTTATTTGAGGTTTCTCAAATACATTATAAAATTGCATGCTTTAACATCTTTAAATATTCTCTTTTAACATATGTAAATTCTTTTGCATTGTTTACTGTGTATCTACATATATCAGCATTTTAAATTGAAAAACGATCAATTTTAACGTAAAACTGGTAGTTAGTTCATAAGTGTTTTTCTCGATCTGTTATAATTCACTTTATTAGTCTAATAATTGATTCAAAATTGTATTGAACGCATCAGTGGAAACTTTTGTAAAGGCTGGCTGTATGGCCGATAAGGCTAAAAACCATTAGATAAATAAATAAATAAATCTTGGAAACGTGAATTACTTTTCTATACAGATCTTGACGTGTCTTCGCGTTTAATCCCTCTCATTTCCGTAAGCCTATGTTTTTGTTCTGTATCTATATTTAGTTGGTTTGGTAAACATGGGATGAAGATAAATGCAAAGAAGAGTCTGCTTGTTAGATACATAAATAAAAAAATAAAGGTTGATTATTATTATAAGGTGAGGAAAAGAATTGCTTGTTGAAGACTTGTAAATATTTTGGCATTAGATTTATTAACAAGCGTAACTGGGCAGGACACATTGGACAGGTAGAAGGAAAAGGTTTCAAAATTCTGCACTTGTTGGAGAGAGGGATGAGGGGATGTACGAGAGAAGTAAAGGAATTGGGTTACAAAACATTGGTCAAACCATTGCTTGAATATGGTTGGGCACATTTTGAGCATCAAATACAGGAGTTGGAGAGGGTAGAAAAAAGGGCTGCTAGATTTGTTTCTGGAAATTACTGTATAACGCAATCAGTAATAGATGTGATAAAAGAGGTGGAATGGGATTCACTGGAAGACAGGAGGAGGATCATGGGAGTGTACTAGGCATATATTGGTGATGAGGAATGGAAATATATTTGTGTAAGAGTTAAAAGTAGTGCATGAAAGGGAAAAGATGATCATGATCACAAGCTGGCATTCGATTTCAGACACAAAGGTGTAGGAAGATTCTCTTTTTTAGGTAAGGGCATCAGGGATTGGAATAGTTACCAGGAGCAATGATGAATAATTTACCAAAAACGTTGAAAGAATTTAAAATTTGTGGAGGGATAATGTAGGTGGGTGTAGGATAGGAGGAAGAAGGCTGCGTGGGGAAATTGCCTCCGGAGCGTGCGCTCCACTGCAACTAAAAAACTATATTAAATTAAAATCCCAAATGGCACAACAGTAGTCCAAATGTGGATGCAAAAGAGATTAGTACGCTGTCTTCTTTATTTGCTCATAAGTTTTACAAGATTCGACGTATGAATCGCAGCCTAGAATTAGCACCTTCTACGTTCCTTTATACTGTTACGCCCAAATGTTTCACTGAAATATGGTCTAGTTGGGCCAAATGAGCATACATAGATAATTTCTTTAGTGAAAGTGAAAAACACTTAGCCACACTAACCACGCGGTTCTGATTAAGACCGTGGAACAGGTGAAATTTTCCGACATTTTCCACCGCGCCGTCCCTCCCGGACTGTTTCTTTGATCGTGTCACGGATGAGAGGTAGCGTGTCGTAGCGGTGAAATTTGTCAGTCACTTTCCCGGAGCGGAGCAGGTCACAGGAAACACTTTTCGGGTCGAGAGAGGCAGCTTCCGATCACGAAAGCGGCGAGAGTTCGAAGGATTTTCCCTGACCTTTGCAGATCGGCAATAAACCAGTTTTTTCCTCTGGAGGGACAGAACAGATACCGAAGAAAGTTGTTTCGCCGCACTCAGTTAACTTACGGTTGACCTTTTCTCGTTTCACTCCCCCACCCCTCCCCCTCCGCTGTAGCTACTGTTAAACGCAACGTTTTTAACGCAGTAGCTGCGGGCATCTGATTAGGGAGCGTCCATAAACTACGAGGCTCCATTTTGGCCTCCCTTGAAGCCCAGTCCTTCCCCCACGTAGTCCGAGTGGCTTTTGCCTCGACCTTCCCCCCCCCCCTTTCCCTCCAACCTCCCCCGTGTGGCACGTAGCCTTTCTCCCTATTAATTCCAGAAGATATTTTGTACTGTTTTCTCTTAAGACTATCGTTAAAATTATTGCTTGTATAATGACCACTACTGATATTTGCTTTGTGTTCTTTTCTATGACCATAAATATTCTGAATGAAATGTTGACTTTAGTCACTCTTTCAACTGATAAATAATTGGGAAAACCTCTTTCTAAGGTACAGTCAGGGATTTTTTTTTTTAGTGTTACTTAAAGCATTTTCTTTTTCTCACTCATCATTGTTTATTAATTTATAAAATAAAACAGGCTATAGCTGTAGCGTGAAAAAACTAAGATTTATTTTATTTTGCTGCAGTTCTGTCATCTTTCTTTCTATATTATCGGGGAATGATTCTTTGATCTGCTTAAAAGATTTATGGGACACATTGGATACAGGAAAACGTTTACGATAAGCCTCATGAAGTTTATTATACAGCGTTACTTGACACCACACTTCGTACTTGAAATAACGCTTCAGCAACCACTATGATTAAAGTTTCTCTGAAATTCACTTCACAGAACAAAATTAAAATTATTTTATCGACGAGCGGAGTGGCAGCACGCGGGCAATCTTAATCAAAACAGCTATATTTCAAACCATCAAAACAATGAAAACTGTCGCTGTCTTGGAAAAGCGTGGGTGACATCTGTACGCGCTTTTGAGTGTAGGTGCGGCATGTCTAATGTTTCTCGAATCGGAATGTCGGGTAGTTCAAATGCGCTTGCCGCGTGCAACCCAACACTACGACTTAGTCACACGAATGCGCAGACAACACTGTTACTATATAGGATATCTAAATTATATACGGAGATAATTAAATGACAGAAATAATGTCTTCATGTTGTTGTGCGTTCTGTGCCTTAGTTTAACTGTGACAAATATTATGAATTTAAAACTACGTGGATTAGTTCGAATCCCCCCTTCCCCTCGCGTAGCCCAGCGTAGCTTTCTACCCATCTCCTCCTCCTCAGACCGAGTCACGAAGTTTATGGATGTCCCTCACAAGAAAACTACTGTTTATTGGTTACATCATATGATTGCAATAGAAAATAATATAATACAATACATTCTTTTTGCATAGTTCCAAATATGAAAGACTTACTTTGTGGTATGTGTAAAAGTCAGTTTGCGGGAAAACGATTACATGGAAAAAATAGATGTACACAGCAAAAGATGCGTTCTCATACAATATGTACACATAATTATATCGACTACATACCTTGTAGATATGTTCGAAAGAAATTCTTCGATAGGAGTTGTCAAATATTCTTTTAATTTTTTCCTGAATTTAATCTTATCTGCCAGACACTTTACATTTATTGGGAGCTTACTGAAGATATATATCCTTCAGGGATATATATCTTCGGACTTGTAATCCTTGTGAAGATCATTTTTACTTGTAGTGTCATAATTCCGTATTTTACGGTTTGTTTCAATTTGAGTACAATTGGTAACTACAAAGGACATTAATGTGTGCATATATTCGATCTCGTATGTTAAAATACCTAACTTTTTTTTTTTAACAGTTTAACGTCCCTTTTTAACAACGTGGTCTTTAGAGACGGGAAAGGATGGGGGCAAGGAATGGGAAGGAATTCGGCCATGGCCTTTTGAAGGAAGCATCCCGGCATTCACCTGGAGTGATTTGGGGAAACCATGGAAAACCCAAATCTGGATGCCCGGACGGGGATTCGAACCGCCGTCCTCCCGAATGCGAGGCCAGAACGCTATCCGTTACACCACCACGCTCGGTTTAAAATACCTAACTTCTTGAAACGCTCTCCGCATGAAGTTCTACTGCCACTACCACACGATTCATATCACTCGTTTCTGGGATCTGAATAATTTCTATTTATGAGTAGAATTGTCCTACAATGACATTAAGGAGTGAAAATAAGAAAATTAAACTAATTTCCTCATACTGAACCTCATGTGATAACTGATAAGTCTCTGGAATGTGAAAGAAAGTACATGTAAGTTTTAGAACACGAGTAGTATTACTAACTACTAAAAGTAAATTTGTATGCTATTGCTGGTCGGAATATCTTCATCGTGTTAAACAACCTAGTGGCAAAGTTTTCAATTCGCCGCGCCTCTTGCCGTGGCTAACTCACATATCCAGGTAATCCAACTGGGTACAGGGGACCTACAGTTTAACGTGCAATCCGAACCACGGAAGTGATCTGGCGTACTTCACATTGCACAGCAAGCTGTGCCGGAGGTGAAAGTCGGATTAAGGGCCGATGAAAATCCCAGATGAACAGGGAACCTTCCGATCTCCAGACAGCCATTAGAACGATGTATTAACAACTGATGATTACCAGCTATTTAATTAACATTCAATTAGTATAAATATGCTATTCCTTAATGCTATCATATTTGGGCACAGACCAATAGAAATCTCGCAAAGATCCAGTCAGCTGAAATGCGATTCGTAATAGCTGTTAAGGGCTATAATAATTTTTATGGATTACTTAGTGAAATTATGAGAATGAAGTATGTTGATTTCATGATAAAAGTACCTAAGTTGTTAACAGCGGACGCATAGAATATGCGACGAAAGACTGCCAAAACCAGCTATGTTTGGATATTCAGAGGAATAAACTGTGAAAGTCCAAATAAGAGTTGGAAAGTTGGTCCGCAACAGTCTTTCGCGTAAACCATGATGCTGCTACCAATTTTTTAGAATCTTATTCACTCAGTGATCAGGTTTCATTCCTGAATCAAATGGATGCAGGTACTTGCTTTTTTTGAGACTTGATCTACCTCTACCTCTCCATATTATTTCTTAAAACTAAAAACTAACTTACTCCACAACCCGGAGGTTGGTTGGATCCTTCAGAAGGAGGCATACTAAACAAATGTGTCAGAGGTAGGACGGCCACTTTCATTCCTCTGGGACCTACCGTTTAACGCAGAATCCGAACCACGGAACGACCTGTTGTAGCTCATGTGATCAAACGGAACTCTTAAAATTGCTGCGCCCACCGGGATTTGTACCTGGGACCGGAGCAGCGAACTTTTTTTGAAAACAAGCGCCTTATAACACAGAGATACAAATTCCTTACCGCCATGTAAATAACTAATACAGTTTTCTCGTGACTGTTTTTAGGTTTTGTGTAAACATGAACAGTATATAGCTGACAACTGTCTCCGCTCTGAACGCAGGAGTTGGTATTGGTGGGTAACAGAATCCCAGAGATCCGTTTACCAGCGCACTCGTGCTTCGAAGTAGTGACCTTCGGTTCAGCAGCTACGAGCGCTGAGTGAAGTGTCCGAAATAACTGTGACTTAAACTCTAAAGACCGTTCGTTTGCTGATCGATAACTGTTTCCAAACGAACGTTAGAGATATTCGGCAGCAAAAGGCTTTATTTGTTTGCAACTTACGTGTAAGACAGAATTTATAAACCGCCCAATTTGTTCTTCACACAGGGCACTATACTATCACGAAATTCGTTGCAGGGCAGAGAGAACTCCTAGTGATTGTTGGGAAAATTTAGTCTTGCGAAACGTAATATACAGAAGTGCCAAAAGTCAGTGTAGGATCATACAAATATCCAGATAGTGATAGCACCGTGGAAGAAACGTATAAACATGTTGTGCAGTGTCGTGGCTTTTATTTGTACTCTCGTGACTCGTGTGAAAGGTTTTTCTGACGTCATTATAGCCGCTCGACTTGAATTAACAGACTCTGAAAGCGAAATTGTAGTTGTTGCCAGACACGTGGGGCATACTGTTTAGGAAATTGCACGTGAATTCAAAATTCCTCGATCCGCAGTGTCAAGAGTGTGCCGTGAGTATGTAATTTCCGGCATTAATTCTCTTTAAGGACAACCCAGTGGACGACCTCGTGTGCTTAATGACCGAGACCAGCGACTTCTGCGACGAGGTATCAGTGTTGACAGACAGGCGACACTGCGTCCAAGAAAACAGCGACACTCAACATGGGACGTACAAGAGACGCGTCCGCCCGAAAAGTGTAATGCAATTTGGCGTTGATGGAATATGGCAGCAGAATACCGACGCCAGTGCCTCTGCCAATAAAACGTCATCGGCTGCGGCGCCTCTCCTGGGGTCGTGAACATAGAGAAAAAGGTCAGATGAGCCACGAAAAAAAATGATGGCACGTTTCGTGTGTGGTGCAGATCCCATGAAGCCATAGACCCATTGTTAGGAAGGAATCTCTCCAGGTCGGCTCTTTCAAATGGCCGTGCTCTAAGTCCTTCGAAGACTTGATTTTTTTAAACTGCTTTACGTCTCTTAACAGCGAGTTCTTTAGAGACGGGAAAGGATGGGGGGGGCAAGGATGGGGGCAAGGAATGGGAAGGAATTCGGCCATGGCCTTTTGAAGGAAGCATCTCGGCATTCGCCTGGAGTGATTTGGGAAACCATGGAAAACCCAAATCTGGATGCCCGGACGGGAATTCGAACCGCCGTCCTCCCGAATCGAAGACTCTAATGACCTAGACGCCGACGAGGCGTGAAGACAAAAACAAACAAAAAACAAAAAAACGAAATAGTGGCACCCGGGGTACAACGGCGTACCGGGGCGGAATGAAGTTCAATGTTTTTCGATGCCAAAGAGGTATTACCAGCGAGCGGCAATAAGTAGAACTAGATCAACCTATTGCGGCTCATCTACGGCAGCCATACTAGTCTAGTTTTCTCGAGCGTTACTCTATGAAGTTTCGTTGTGATTTTTATTTTTCCTGAATTGTAACTTTTGATGTTTTTGTAACCAAGGTTAACAAAACATTCTTGTTTTCATAACAAATATAGTTAACACATGCTTGCAGTACGTTTAATTGTCTTCAGTTTCGTGTAGTTAAATGTTTGTTTACATATCTTTCTCGAGTGACACCACCTCCCTAACCTAAATAGTGTCCCTGGAGCTATTTTTCTGCATTTTATATGTTTTTGTAATTACTTGTTCTTACCACCTCGTTCTGCCCCGAGTACGGTGCAAATGACAGCTAATTTTAAAATATATATATATATATATATATATATATATATATATATATATATATATATTTCTCACAATATTATTGTATTTTTGTAATTAATACATGATAACGTGTTCATAGAAAATTTTGCAGCTCTCTTAATTAACCCTTTTGTATTTTTAAAACTTGTTTTCAAATTTATACCTGGTTCTGCCCCGGGTTCCCCCAGGTTAATACCATTTGGGGTAATTTTTCAGTGTTCCTATAGAACCTATAAAGCTATATTAATTAGCTGTCATAGGTCGTTTTAGGTCCCAGCTGAACTACTCCGCACAACTATTGACAGTCTCCCACAAAATGCAGGATTGCTGAGTTTGTAGCAGACCTATTCACTGAGCTGATAGCGTCCACATTTCCTCCGACCGCCGACTGTACGATAGTAGTGGTAGGCCGTTGGCTGTCTATCAGCTGTCAGTGGTGATGTGGACGGGTGGACTGGAGAAAGCTGGACGCGCTCCAGTTTGTCACACGCGCAGTTGACTCCAGTGTTCCAGAACAAGTGGACAGGCAACCACGCTCTTCCGGACCATCGATACGGAGTGGTGTGCACTCGACTTCAAGTCGTCTCGAGAGGTGAGCTCTCTTCAAAGAAAGGCTTCTCTTAAGCCGTCCCTCGGAGAATAGCGTTCGTTCCACAATATGTGATAACTAGCAGAGTATCCGGCGTAGCTAGGGGGCTGGGTATAAAAGTTCTCTTGCTTTATCCCTTTTGATCGGATTGTCGGAAATATTGTCCAGCGCCAACAACTTTGACCGATTTCCCTACAATTTTTCGAAATATACGCAAAAATCTGAACCATTGCCAGTTTAATAGGGGGGAAGCGAGAAAGGGGTGGGTTTTTGTTATCCAAGTGTAAACAGTATTTTTCTGTTTGTTTTAATATATGTACCGTATGTGCAAAGTTCAATCGAAATAGGATGGAAACTGTAGATTTGTATTAGAGAACATCTACATACAGTATATACTCTGCAATTCACAAAACTGTATGTGGCAGAGGGTGCTCAGCACCAAATATAATCTCTTTGTTGTGCATTCCAATCCCTAATGGTACGAGGAAAAAAAGAATTCATATAAGAATCAGTGCGGCACCTTATTTCTCTAATTTTATCTTTCCTGTCATTCCGACCCAAATAGGTTGGTGGACGAAGTATTTCACTACACTCCTAAGTGAAAGTAGGAGTACGCATGTTTACCAATAAGTTTATACGAAACGTGCGTCGTCTATCTACCAGAGACTCCCAGCCTAGTCTACTAATCAGTTCTGTAACGCTTTCATAAGGACTGTAGCAAGCGGTCACGAATCGAGCGGCTCTTCTTTGTACTTTGCTGTACTCTCAATCAGCCCCTTACGAAACGAATCCCAGATGGCACAACAATCTGGGATCCGTGGACGCACAAGAGATTTGTACGCTATCTCCTTTATTGTTCATTACAATTTTTCAACATTCGACCTGGGAACCGCAGCCTAGAATTAGCTCTACCTCCCAACGTATTAATATGTAAGTCCATTTCTAATAATGAAATGGGGAGGAAAGGGGGTTGGTATTTTGCAAACTAAACTTAGAAAATATTTTTCCCTTTCTTTTAAAGTATTCGTGTACAAAGTTTCATCAAGACTGGATAAAACCTGTAGCCACACCAACTTTAAAATGAATTTTTAATTTCAAATTCGAAACTCTGTCACTAAATGTTTGATCGGAATGATACAACGCCAATAAACAGAATATCACCCTCCACTTCACCAGATTTCCCTACAGTTTTCGAGATATTTTTTTTAAAAAACCGAACCGTTACTCGTGTAAATTTTCCGTGGTGGAAGGCAGGAGGTGGATTTTTTGAACCAAATGTGGACAGTCTTCCTCCTCTTGTTTTGAAGTATTCGTGTGCAAAGTTTCTTCGAAATTGATAAAAGCTGTGGATTTGTATAAGGAACATACAAATATACAGGCATTAATTTAAATACGATATAGTAATTTCTGCGCACAGTGATATAGTATTTCCGGCACCTCAGAGAGGAATCTTATGCATGCGATGAACTCGTAACTGTTCAGCGCATTCAGTTAGGATCACACCGTTGGAGGCATTACTGGTCAATAAAACCTTGAGCATTCAGCTGCGGTTATGTTTGAGACAGAACAAACATTTCAATAGCATACGCAACGGGATTGATGATATATAGCGTTTCTGGATTGCCGAAAAACTTTGTATACTATAGAAAAATGACATTGAAGGTATTGTTTTGTGGATAACTGCAAAATTTCACCTGCAGGGTGTACGGAATGCTCTGGCATTGAAACCGGGATGACGCTGGTTCGAATCCCCGTCCAAGCATCCAGATTTCCGTTTCCCAGAAATTACTAGAGGCAAATACCGGAATTTTTTCTTCAAAAAGTCATGGTCGAATTCCTTCCCGTTCTTTGCCACCAGTCCTTTCCTGTCCCTAATCACTTCGACGTCGACCGATGAGGCGTAAAGCCATAAGCAAAAATAGAGTGAAATAGGAATAACCGATGTAACTGAAGGAAAAAAAATTGAAACGCCAATATACCGTGAACCGATTAAAGTCTGCCTAGAAATACTTTTCATGTCATTAAACTATTCTGACAAACTGTTGAACAAAGTTTTAAAAACGGAGTCTGCAAAATCCACGATAACGTGATTTTAAGCTGAAGTGCGACTTTAATGATACAACATCCACTCCATCAAGTGGACCAAAATAACAGCCGATAAGATCGTTGGCAATCGGACGTTATCAAGTAATGTTTGTTGCCGTCGAGGAAACGAATGATATTGATCGAGTAACGAGCTTAGCATGCGACTACAATAATCTAGATTTGGAAACCAGAAAAACCAATCGACCAAACTTGTTTCAGAATCTTAAACAAAAAATTCGATTAACTTGGAATTTTTATCAGTGACGCCATGCGCGATTACAGGCCTACGGGGTTACCACGGCGGATGTACTCCTCCTTGGGAAGATGAACTGGGCTGGATTCCCGTTGCTTTCCTCTGTATATGTCCGTAGGTGTTATTGTAGTTGTAGATGACTGTAATGGAGTGTGTGTTCGGTGTAGCGTATTGTTTATGTTGTGGCTGAGAGATGGTAGAAAGAAAAGGGCAAAAAACCCGGTGCCGACCCATTCAGGCCTACCCTTCGCAAAGACACCTAGCTCACGACTTTAAACTTTTATTTCAGGTGCCTAGTCGATTGTTTTGGGATGAAACATTATTTAGCGTCTTGTATATGTTGCGTACTTTACCCTAAGCTAAATAAACCAGAATTATTATAACTTAAAAACTTCATTTCATTCTGGTGTAGTGTTGCAAACTGAAAAAAAACAAAATGTTTTTTTTTCAGATTTGTAAAAAAAAAACATGAAAAAAAACTTAGCACCCTCGTTTTTTTTCTAAATTTGTTTTTTTTTTCAGAAAACTATATATTTGATAAATTATAGTTTTATTTATGGAACTTACATTTTACATGTGTGTTTTAAACCTTACTAATTCATATAATATCTTACATAATGATTCATAAATGTATCTATATAGGTAACATAATTTTTTATTCATCTTCTATGTCGGAACCACATTCACTAGTATCAGTACTACCAACACTAGTTCGGTCGGAGTTGGAATTTTCTGTTTCTTCTTCTGTCCCCTCTAGATCCATAACTTCAGAAATAGTTACATTTCCTTTACTGGTTGTATTGCATGCAAAAGCTTTTGAGATTGCAATTTTAAATTGTGAGCAAAGTACACACTGTGAATGAAGACTGCGCCGATAGTTCTGTATTACGGTTCTTTTAAGTTTGAGTTTAAATATATTATCATACAAAATAGGAGCTTTATTTGTTTTCAATCGTTGGTTTACGCCAACGGTTGCAAGGAAATTATTCATAATTACTGACAATGACTCAGTATTATCACTATACGCTGCGAGTTTAACAAGTATACGAATATAAGGAAGGCACAACAAGTAATAAAAAGAGGCAAAAAACCGTAGTTAAATTTCCTAATTTTTTGAAAAGATTCGTAGGTCTACAGATAAATTTGTAGGGCCTGGCAGCACTAGTTCAAATAGCGAGTATCAATCCAAACAATGGGGAACGGCCGAACGGGGATTCCTTCTCACGCAACCTAGCCTTTTCGGGAAGTCCCCTTTCGTAAAAGAAAACTTCAGTCGATGTTACCAATATTTTTGTAATTTTTTTTTCCTACTGAACCAAAAGTTATAGTAGATTTAAAAGTAAGATAAGTACTTAGTATAAACTCTAAAACAGTCATAATAAATGACAAATGCCTTAAAAATTTGAAATTTAGTAGTTATGAAAAAAAAACATGTCCCAGAAAAAAAACATGTTTTTTCACAGTTTTTTCATGTTTTTTTTTCACGTCAGAAAAAAAACTGTTTTTTTACAACACTATTCTGGTGGAGATTGGACTAGCTAAGTAAGGCAATTTTTTCCCTCTTATAATTTCATCCCTTTTTTTTACTTTGAAGACATTATTGAAGTAGGGAGAAATTTGGAAATTCGTTATCGTTACGAGTTTCGAGTTACGCGTGATTCGTTCTGCGCATGCGCTGCTTGATCCAAGAGGTAAGATATTAGATAACTATGTATTCCTCCACCCCAAGGGCGCTACGATATTGTCAGCTAAGCTTATGTTGAACAGTGGGTCGTTTTCAGTTAGTTCGCTTTACGCGTTATATTTTCTATGCATATAAGTGTAAATATTTTGTTTATTAGTTGATTATTATTTATTTATATTCGTTAGATGTATATGGTTTCACTATATTCTCTGGAAAAATATGGAATCAAGTTCAAGCGATACACTGAATGTATTAATGCACGTGCGATAAAAGTTTTTAATTGTGGCAGAAATATTAGCATTCGTCTTTACAGCAGAAGAAATGAGTTATTTTAGCCTATAAAAAAATTATTTCAGTTATGAGGCAGAAAACTGCGTTCAGCCTATCATCTTTGAAAGGCGTAGAACCTAGTTATCAACGAAAGCTGCTTGATTGTAAGAACGGTTATAGGATAATTTTGTCGATGTTTTTCTACGATACAAAAACTCTAAACACAAAATATAGAAATACTCTATTCAGTACTCTATAATCTAGAAGGTGTACTTTAATTTTTTAACAATTTTCATTTCTTAAGGAGAATATGATGGAAAAATTCTATTTACTGTAAAAAATGCAATAAAGATATTATTGTTTGTCCATTCGAGTGCAAAGGAAAAGTAAAACATACACAAAAAATACACAGGAAAAATACACTGCTTATGAAGTTGTATTTTTAGTTGTAAGCTACTTAAATCGCAAGTGGGAGTGAACATAACGCTTGGGGATAAAAGCTTGTCACCAGGTTTTGCTCGCCGAATGATGAGCAATTTTAGTTCACTTCGGTTCATTTTAAGTGAGTTTACTTTTTATCGGCTGAAACAGAGTGGTCTGGTGGCTCAGTGGCTAAGCGTCTGACTGGAGATCGAAAGGTCCGCGGTTCGAATCCCTGTCTCGTCGAGGATTTTCAAAGGCGCTTAACCCGACCTTCACCTCTGGTACAGCTTGCTGTGTAATGTGAAGTTCGCCAGAACGCTTCCGTGGTTCGGATTCCACGTTAAACTGTAGGTTCCCTGTACCCGGCAGAATTGTCGGGTTACGTTAAGGCCGCTACGATAGGGGCGGAATGCGCAGCCAATAAAAACCCTATCTCCAGGTCATTACGAGCACCCGGAATTATATTATTATACCGGATGAAACCAACTGGAGTATCCGACAAGGCCGTGTGGTCCTGAAAAATTCAGATCTAGATAGTCTATCATCAAACAGCGGCGCCATGGCAATCGTTGAAATCCCTCGAATAGTTGTATCTCCGAAGAATTTGTGGTTTAGGCTACGAGCTGCTGGAGCAGAACCATATTGTAGCCGGTTTCTTCAAACATCAAGAAAGCAGGCACTCGAGTTTATAATTCGCCCGAAACATTGGTGGTTTTAATCGCTTCTCAGGATCTGCATTGCAAACGCTGTTCATAAACTGCGTATCTGGAATGAATGACCTAAATCAGAAGAACTAATAATAAAAAACTACAAAGAATCAATGACAGAGTTCGATGAAGGCCGCTGCGGTTTTGCCAGAGTGGGAATGGCCGACACGCATATCTGTGGTCACTTCGTGGTAACCCAAAAGCAGCAAGGCCGTTCAGACATGCTTCTTAAATTGTTACTTCGGAGAAGGTTCTTTCTCGATACATATAAACTTTATCTTGTTCTCGTCCTTATAGCAAATACCTGTAGAACAATTCAATTGCGATGGAGCGCACGGTCCGGTGACAATTTTCCCCTCACATCCATTTATCCCCCTCTTGTATCCGCCTACTTTTGCCCTGTACGAATTTAAATTCTTTCGGCGTAGTAAATGATTCATCATTTTCTCTTGGTAATTTATTCCAATCCCCGACTTACCAACAAAATAATATTTTGCCAGATTGGATCCATGGTCATCTGTTGACTTCCATGCAACACTCTTAATTCTTCTATCAATATCTTTCCACACAGTGGCGTAGCTAGGTCAACAAGGGCGCGGTGCAAAAAATTTATTTTGGGCCCTCAGGCCAGACGGGCGACCTTTTTTTTGCTTTGTGTGCTGGTAGGGGCCCCCTGAACTGAGGATGGGGGCCCTTGAATTGTTCTTTAGGGGGCCCCTGAGCAGTGGTTGGGGCCTCCGCTTGAGCAGCGAGGGCCCTTAGTGAGGGGCTCCTGTGTTCTCAGGGGCCCCTTAGACGACGGTAGATCTAAAAAAAAAAAGGTCGCCAGTTTACCGTGAAGGCTCGTGGGCCCTCTAAACTGCGCTTGAGGGCCCCTGCCTAGAGGTGCGCTTAGGGGCCCCTTGAGGTATGCTTGGGGGCCCCCTGAGCGTGAGGGCCCCGGTGCCGTGCACCGCGTAGCCCCATAGTAGCTACGCCCCTGTAATTCCACACCTCATCACCAATACTCCCCTTGTACACTTCCATCACTCCTTCACCCTCCTGCCGCGGTCCTTCACATCTACCACAATATTCTCAGAAAACGATCATTTACTTAGGCTGGCCGTCCAGTGGACGCGTATTCGCGCGAAAAATGCTCGCGCGAGTACGCCTGTATACGCGCGAACAGATCGCTCCCATTCAAACACAGGGAACGTTATGTGACTCCGTCCATTGTGAGCGCTTGAGTGACGCGAACATTTGCGAGGGCGATGAGATCAGAAATTGTTTGGATTTAGTAGCGCAAACACTCGCTTCACGCGATGGATATTGAGAATATAATGGTACCCACATACCTTTTATGAGCTCAAACAATCACGGAAACGATACTAATCATACAAAGGCAATTAAACCGTACACAAAATTACCTGAAATCATTAAGAAACGTTTTTAAAATTAAAATAGAAAACAAGCACACAATAGCATATTTACGAAACAAAACACCTTCTAATCATTCAAAATCTCATTCAAATCATTATAGCCCACATAACATTTTTAATGGAGGTCCTCTATTGCTTTTAATTTATTTAAAAAGTTGTTTAGTTCATTTAAACCATTTTAATCCAGCAAAACACAACACATTGATAGAATAATTATTCAAATTTGAAATCAATTTCTTCGCTTCTCTCACAAACACACATTCAATTTATTACGCGGATTGTAATTAGTGGCGACTAACACTTGGTACGAAACAATTCACATAGTATTACATATTATATAGTCTATGGTTGTTGTCGTTTCGAAAAAATTACAAAACTACTTAACATATTGCATAATATTACTAACAAAACACCATCAATCTACAAACATTATTTACAGCGTAGTTAATTTCACGAAGTTTATATAAGGCCACTAGTTACTCGTATTTAACTGTAAATTGTTTCATCCGGCCTTTCATAATACTTTTTTTTTGTGTCCTATTTCAAAATGTGTATGTATATATATATTGGAATAATTTAAAAAGCAGAAAATTTAGGAACACACAATTTCTGTATGGATTGATAAAAATAAAGTATCAGCTTTTTATTAACTTGCCTCCTGTTGCAGTTATGTATATATGTTCCTCAATCTAATAAAAAGTTCTATTGTTTACATTTTTTAAAACAAATTGCTTCATTGTCTTTTTTAAGTAGACCGTGTTGCAAACAGTAGGATGTGCCTATCTAGTGCCCAAACAAAGAAATTTACGTTTATTTTTATCATTAAAACGTAAATGAATATGTATTAAGGAATTATGTTGTATTTTCTTATGTTCTATTCACTGACATCATGAAGAAATTGAATGGGTTTCGGGATACAACGGAGAACTGGCGACAGAGTTGCGCGAATCTGCTTTCAGTAGACGGGGTGTTCCGCGCCAATATAGTTCACGTGAATGCGAGTCCACTCTACTGCCAGCCTTAATATTTTGACGAGCGCCTCTCTTTTTTTATGCCAATCCAAAATGAATAGACTATTGTAAAGTACAATGCCGTCCTATCTTCATCTGGAAATGCTAGATATTTGTCTGGTCGCTGAAATATTCGTGGCTTTTAAGAAGTTGTGCTTATGGTTTATACTCGGTTACAGGCTTTTGCAGCACCAATGCAGCATCTAAGTTTTATGATGTTCTGCCTGCACACCACCTGAAAAATCTTTGCGGACAACACCTTGAGAAACTTTGGTCAGACCATTGCTTCAATATGGTGGTGTAGTATGAGACCCACATTTTGAGTACCAAACACGGGAATTGGAGAGGGCGCAACAAAGGGATGCTAGATTTGTTTCTGGGAATTACCGCAGAACGCAGTAGGTAACAGATATGATAAAAGAGCTGGAATGGGATTCGTTGGAAGACAGGAAGAGGGTGAAGAGTCTTGGAAGTGTATATTGGTGATGAGGCGTGGAATGATATTGGTGTAAGAATGAAAAGTAGTGCATGGAAAGGAAAAGATTACCGTGACCACAAGCTGGCACTCGATTTCAGGCACAAGGGTGTAGGAAGATTCTCTTTTTTAGGTAGGGGGGGGGGGGGGTCAGGGATTGGAATAAGTTGACAAGAGAAATGATGAATAACATCAAAAACGTTGAAAGAATTTAAAATTTGTAGAGGGCAAATGTAGGTGGGTGTAGGAAAGGAGGAAGAAAGATGTGTAGGGAAATTGCCACCTGAGCGTGCGCTCCATTGAAATTTTAATTAAATTAAATTAAACACTGTAGGACTGCGATCCTTTAGCATTGTATACGAGGTGTGTTAAAAAACAACGAAAATTTTCATTTTTTTTATTTATTCGTCTACATTGATGTTATTCATTTCAAAATAGTCCCCATTAGATATTACACACTTATGTCAGCGCTTCTTGCAATTCCCATAACACTTCTGGAACTCGATCTTTGGGATAGCTTTGAGATGTTTCAGCGATGCAGTTTTAATCTCATCTATGCTTGTAAAACGACGGCCCTTCAAAGTTCTCTTTATTTTTGGGAACAGGAAAAACTCCCACGAGACCACGTCTGGCGAATATGGAGGCTGCACCATCACTGCAGTGTTTTTTGCCAAAAATTCGCGAACAAGCAACGATGAGTGAGTACCTGGTAGGTGCATTATCGTGATGCGGAAGCCATGCATTGTTTTGCCACAAATCCGGGCGTTTTCTTCGGACTGCCTATCACAAACTGCGTTGAACTCTAAGGTCGTATTCCTTATTGATCGTTTGATCTTGTGCAAGAACTCGTGCCTTTAAAATCGAACTTCTCGAGCTTCTTTCGGTCTTGGAGATCCAGAATGCCTCCACTGGGACGATTGAGCCTTATTTTCATCGTACCTATAAACCCTTGTTTCATCACCTGTTATGACACGTTTCAATAATTCTGCACCGTTGTTGACCTCATTTAGTGCTTCCTGTGCATCTTCTATTCGCCGCTGTTTTAGTTCAAAACTTAACACTTTCGAAACCAATTTTGTAGGACCACGTTTCGTACCCAAAACAGATGGAAAAAATTGATGTACTAGGAAGACCCGTACGCTCGTCTTCATGGCCATCCTGCAAACTCTTATGCCATTCGTAAAGCCTTGTTATACTCATAGTAGATTCACCAAAAGCAATATTTAATATTCCTAAAGCTTTGTTGCACTTAATTCCATTTTTATAGAAAAATTTAATGCAAATTCCCTGAGCCATGATTTATACAAATGAAAAATTAAAACACAAAATATGGAGGTCGGAGACTTGTCCGCTCTGTAAAGCGAGATAGGCGACGATCTGTGGCAGATCTGACAGCAGAGTACAATGCTGGTGCTGGCACAAGTGTTTCGCAGCACACTCTGCTGTCAGATCTGCCACAGATCACCACCTATCCCGCTTTACAGAGCGGGCAAGTTTCCGACCTCCACGTTCTGCGGTGTGGCATGGACGTCCACCACCACCTCGCCCAATCGTGGTTTCACCGTCCTTCAACCACTCTGCATAGATGCTCACTACAGTAGCACGCGAACAGCCGACCAGCCTCGCCGTTTCAGAGATGTTCGTTGTCACGTGCCGCGCCCACAAACCAACGACCGTAATTTAAGGGAATTGCGTTGACATCTGGTGCCAGACAACTCCTGAAACCTAACAAAGACTTTTCGAATCCATGCGACGCCGAATCGCTGCTGTATTGCGCTCCAAAGATGGACCAACACACTATCAAGCAGATGGTCGTAAAGTTTTGGCTGATCATGTATATTTACCCTAGCTTAAGCTCAAGCTGTATTTGGCAGTGCTACCTTACCTAACCCTTATTTTCATAATTTGGTAGAAAAATAAACTTTATTCAAGAAAGAAATAGAAACTTGTGAATATATCAAGTAGTTATCCTGTTTTCCGGGTATTTGAACGCCTTCAAATGACGAAACCTCTAAAACGCCGCTACCTACCTTATCTTTTTAATGGTCTTAATTGTCGCCATAATTAAAGAATCCATTACGGACTGGAGTCAGGGCAGCGTGAAAGAAGCCGGTGGTTTGGCAGTGCGGCTTGAACGCCGCAATACTACGTATGTTGAGGTACGAAAGGCGACATTTCGTATCCCATTGCCGCCTTATCGCCTATCATTATTATGGTTTGCAGGTAGTTTGTATAATTACCTGCAAAAATGCTAGAAAGTTCCCCATTTACTGACTAACAAACAAGTATCTTCAAACAAAATAAAACCCCACAACGGCACAGACCTTTTACGTTGCCCATGAATTGACAGCATTTAAGGTACAACCAAAAATAGAACTTCACTGATGAGTTGCTGGTTTTCAATAAAAACAGGATCTCTTTTTTAAAGATTTAATTTGATTGCGATGGAGAGGACGCTCCGATGGCAATTTGGCTATACACCCATTTTTCTCTCTTTGCTGTACTCATCTGCCCCTCCCCCCCTTCTCATTACAAGGACTCTTTTCCCTTCCATGCATTATTTTTAATTCTTACACCAATATCTTTCCACGCTTCATCTATCTATAAAACGAAAACCATATTGGTGAAAAAAACTCAACTGCTGCGCAAATTTCGATGAGGTTTTCGCCGTTTTAAAGATTAGAATCTCAATTTAATGTTTTGGTGTGTTTTATGCTTCAACGTTACGTATCGCCGAAGCAGTAAATGAAATTCTGAACATTTGGTGACAAATACCAAAGATGGAATGACTAGATGTTGCGTACTCCACACTAAATACACAACTACAATGTCTCTGACCATAGCCTTTAGTGAAAACAATAAAATCAGTTTACAATATTAACTATTTTGCTCACTAAACAAAACTTTACTTCAATTCGGGATATTCAGTTTTTAAATGCTAGGCCTAGGCCTATAGATTGCCGTATTGAATGCGAGAAACTAATAACGAAAAAAAAACGAGATCTTCTTTGATTACAATCTCTGTCAGCACAACTACAATGTTTGTGGCTATTGTCTTTGGCGTTTTGTTCAAAATAAAATGGCGCCGCAGTTTGTAATTCCCTGAAATAAATCGAAAGTAAAGAATATTTCTTTTTTTCTTATCTTGTTTAATTCTGAAGACTTGATATACAATTCTGAATATCTGATATTCAACTGTAAAGGTATATATTTTAATTTTGAGCTCCACTGCCAGAAAATAGCACAATGAGAAAATTATTAGCTCCAGTGGAAGGTGTATCAGCTTAATGAAACACAAGTAATGTTTGATACTATGAAGAATCGGTCAAAATCGATTCAGCACTTTTCAGTTAATGCTATATTATTAGTAAAATAAATGTGTCGCAGCATCTTAAGACATACGTTAAATTTTAACTTTGACCCCAAATTTTCAAATTCGGAAAATCCATTCAAAATCTGTATATTTTGCGTGATGCCAGAGTAAATAGATACATTGCAGATATATTTTTACGTATGTGATATGTATTAATGCGCGTATGGTCCATGTTTCGATTTTCAAGCAGCAACATTAGGAGATGTAATTAGGTTAAAATGTAACCTGGACTAAAATGTAATCTGACATTCCGTATCAAAACATCCAAACCACACCATTCTTAGGACTGTGCTGCTAATTAAGGGTTTAGTTTAATACCTGAAATGGCCGGTACCAAATCAATGAAGCTTGGTGCGCTTGAATCTTTTCGGAGGAATAAAAATAGTCTACTAGTAAATCAACTTCGGCCGACTCCTTTCTTGGTAGGGTGCGGTTGAATCTAGGTTTGCTTTAATTCCGCAAATGGATGGTGCGAATTGTATGAAACTTGGTACACATTTCTCATTGCGCGAATAAAAGTAGTGTACGGATAAATCAACACCAAATAGACCGGCCAACGGCGGGAACTCCGCTAGTCACCTATATAGTGATACACTGAACAGGCTAAAGTCACGGGATAGGAAGATGCAAATATGCAGATAGCGGTAGCACAGCGGAAGAAACTTACAAATGTGCCGTGCAGTGTCGGGGCTTTCATTTGTACTTTCGTGAGTCGTGTGAAAGGATTTCCGATGTGATTTTGGCCGCACGACATGAATTAACAGACTTTGAACTCGGAATGCCAGTTGGCTCTAGACACATGGGGCATTACATTACAAAAATATTTCGAGAATTCAATTTCCGTCATTACCTCTCGCCATGGACAGCGGAGCGGCCGACCACGTCTACTTAATGACCGAGATCAGCGACGTCTGGGACGAGGTGTCTGTGCTGGCAGACAGGTGACACTGCGTCAAACAACAGCAACACTCAATGTGCGGCAGATGTGTCCTTGCGGACAGTGCAGCGAAATTTGGTGTTGATGTGATTTGGCAGCAGAAGACCGACGCGATTGCCTCTACTAACCATCGGCTGCAGCGCTTCTGGAAAGAGGTTGGATGGCCACATCAATGTCGAGTCCAGTTGATAGGATCAGATGCTACAGTTCCAGTGTGTCGCAGACCCCGCGATGCGATGGACGCAGGTTGTCAGGAAGGCACTTTGCAGCTGGCTGTGGTTCCATCCTGACATAGGCTGTGTTTATATGGCATGGACTTGAACCGGCCATTTACTGGAAACAGTTATAATCAGCTGTTTGTGTTTAAACAACGATTTTCCAGGACGATACTGCATTGGGGTCATCCACAAAATACGTCTCACGAATTTCATGATCTTTGGAGCTCAGCCCTCCTTTATTGTCACGGATGGTCACATATGTGTGACCTCCGTCCCCTCGTGTGACGTCACATATTTTGCAATTTTAAATTGAGAAATTATTAAATTAAAACAGCATTTCCAATTTTTTTTATATATTTCTGTTTAAAATATTTTTCATAAAATCAACAATAAATCAAACATTTTAGAAAATTGACAAAGCATAACAAATCAAATGAATGACAGATAATTTAATTATCTTGTGTCCATGGACTTTGTACCAATACTTTTACATTATTCATGACTGGCATAGAAGTCACTTGGTTCTCGATTTCCATAATGTTAGAAAAATTTGATGCGTCAACATCTTCATACAACTATATAACGTCTTCATCATTTATCAAACAAAGAACTTCCCTGTCACGTCTAGTTGGAATTCTTTGAGAACGAATCTTCGTGATGGGCAAAACCTTTTGTTGCGTCTTATGCGATTGCTTGTGTTGGTCAGTGGGTTTGTATGATGAAAGATATAGACCACAGATGCCACACGATCGTTTAAATAAGTATGCGGAAGACATATTTTGTCAAAGCCTCAAAGGCGGTGTTGGCCTTTCGACATTTATCAAAGGCGGCTGACGTGCGACACTGTAGGTACAGGGAGCGTGACTCGCGTGGCCGCCACGTGCCAAAAAGTGATACAAATTATTCTTGTGACGTCACGAAGTTTGACTCCCCCTCGCCTCTCTTGTCACACAATGTCACACTTTGTTGGCCCCCCTCACTCCCCCTCTAGGTGTGACGTATTTTATGGGTGGCCCCTTAGGTTAAAAATCGTTCACGATTGGTCTGAGGAACACTCCAGCGAACAATTTATCCACGTACATCACCAGACATGAATCCAGCCGAACTTATCTCCGACATGATCGTAAGGATAGTTCACGCACAACGTCCTCCACCGTCAACACTTTCACAATTACAGACCACTGCAGAGGAATTTAGGCTGAATATTTCTTCAGAGCACTTCTAATGACCTGAGCCAATGCCACGTCGCCGGCTTAAGACCACACGACATTAGGAAGACACTACAGTGTATAGTCCGTCGAAGAGCCCATAGCCGCCCTGTGTACAGGATATTAATTCAGAAGTGACAGTGTGTCTACCTTCAGAACGGAGGAACGTGTGGCACTTAGTGATTCAGCTTTCCCAGATACAAACATTTAAGATAAGAAACTCTGACAAGCTTATCTTTATCACATTCCAACGTATTTAGAGACTGATTCTGTCAGATATGATGGCATTCATTATGGATTAGCTTATAGTTTTACACCATTCTAAAACAGACGGTGATATCCACCTTCCTCCTTCAGGTTAAATTTTCCTTCAGGGATCATCCATAAACTACGTGGCTCCGGAAGTACAGGGGTACTTGCGCATAACCTCCATAACGGTTAATAATATTTACAGATTCAGGAACTATAATATTCATTTCCGAATCTACTGATGACAATGCGAAGCACAACACTTTTAAGTGGGTTTTCCGAAAATTAACAATTTGCATTATACGTTAGCTTTTATTGAAATCGTCCTGCTCATATGCTATATTCGCAAAACATAATTCTAAACATTTTAGCTGATTTTAAGTTAACGCTGTGATAAATTCTTATATTAATGCATTATGTCAATCCACAGTTGACAGTAGACAATTACAATTAATATTATATTTTTAATCCCCGAAATTTTTCCGTAGTTTTAAATTTATAGAATAGTAGCTGTTACCTGCGACTTCGTGCTCGTGGACTTAGTTTTCTATGTGCAAGTTAAGCAATTAAATTCTAAGTTACGTAAAAGTGTCCCAAAAAAACACAGAGTCCGGATAATGTAAAAAACCCATCACCATAGCATACTACCACTGAACCTGTCATAAAGAGAACCAGTTTGCAACTTGTTTAAAAATAGTAACAAACTAAGGAGGGGGAGAGGGGAATTAACTGTGGGAGACTACCTATAAAAGTTCCTCCAGCATTTTTATATATATATATTTTGTTGCTTAAAATTGTCGCTCTTTGTGGACATCTTATGTCAATACCGTTTTGTACACAGCGTTTCTTGTTTTGCTGTCATTTGCTACGATATATAGCCTTTGATGTTTGGAAGCCCTTGAGCTAGCTACATTTAACTGCCTATGGGGAAAACATGTTTTAAGTATACCCCTACTTCTTTCAGTGTCTGTCGCTGGGCTTTATTGATGGTTATCACATGGAGCGCGTATCTATACGTTGCAAAAACTTGTCTGTACATGCGAATTATGAACAAGAAAAGCAAAGCCTGAGTGACCGATATAACACTACAGAGACTTACACACGTTATACGTCTGTCTGTCACCGTTTGATCAGTTTTCAAAAGTTCATGACAAAATGTGTTATCTATTCCAAAAAAATGTATTCTACGCCCTTCCTAATGATATATATATTACTTCTTTGTCAAATTTCATCAAGATCTGTTAAGCCGATTAGTCGTGAAAATGTAACAAACAGACAGAGAGACAGAGTTACTTTCGTATTTATAATATTAGTGTATATTTGCGCATACTTAATGGTTAGGGTAAAATATGCCGGTCACAAATGGGTTGGCAACACTTTCAGGCATGACTCGGGAGAGTTGAGCTCTATTAGCGGTCAGCGATCCTGAGTTGCAAAGAGCCAGGAGAGATGGGCAGCCGCGCCCGAGGCACTGTGCGTGGAGAAAGCCAGCCTCTCAATCACGGCTTTGTTCCGTGCGGCCGGTGATTGAGAATAATCGCCGTTGCCTTGACCCACTACTACTGCCTGTCAAGCAAGGTTCTTCAGTTGACAAAGTCTTTGGTCTTGCCGCGTAGGAAAAGGCATTCGCTTTCGTAGCGGAGGCAGCAGTATAATAGAGCCTTATAACTTTACAGTCACGTTTATACAAAAGACATTGCACTAACGTGAAATAATATACTGCCAAATTGAAGTTTCAAATAAATGGTCTGATTTAATTTTTACTTCTTCACAACATTTAAGCTTTTGATACCGCATTATTTTACACTAGAATTGTTATTTCTGCTTGTTGTTATCAGTTTTAGATTTATATCGCACCTCTACCCACTTTTTAAATGCCTCCGTTGCTATTACTTCATTACCAAAACAACGCTCCAAAGAGTCTGTTCTGCGGAGTCGGCGCTAGCAATATTAATCTCTGGTTCAAAGATATGCAATTTGCTTAAAATTGAATTCTGTGACAAGAAGAATTTGTCACGTCCAATTATAAGGCGTTTTTAGGGTGTTTCCTTGTAGCATCACCATCACAATGTTTTAAAGGAATGATACCGGCATTCCGTCTGGAGTGATTTTGGAAAAATCATGGAAAATGGAAGTCTATATGGCCGGACGGGTATTCCAACCCGCGTCCTTCCAGTTGATATACCGGAGCGTTACCGCTCGCCAACTACGCACGGTTTAATGCTCACATCGAAATATTCTTTTACTCACACCTTCGCTTGCCAAGGCGAATTATTTTTAGTTGCACTGTAATTATACAGGGTGAATCAAAAATGACTTCACATAAATTTATTGCGATAACTTACAGAATCTGTAGATATTTTGAAGCAATCAGCCAAGTTTCACAAAAAGTGTCAAGTGTCATTTTGGTTCGATGTGACTACCATTTGTCGTGCGGCAAATATTCCACCTGTGATCAATTTCTTCCCACACTCGCAGCAGCAAATCACCGAGCGTGGTGGTGTAACGGCTAGCGTTCTGGCCTCGCATTCGGGAGGACGGCTGGTTCGAATCCCCGTCCGGGCATCCAGATTTGGGTTTTCCATGGTTTCCCAAATCACTCCAGGAAAATGCCGGGATGCTTCCTTCAAAAGGCCATGGCCGAATTCCTTCCCATTCCTTGCCCCCCATCCTTTCCCGTCTCTAAAGACCTCGCTGTTAGAGAGACGTTAAGCAGATAAAAAAAAGCAGCAGCTTATCAGGCTTAACTTGTGCAACGGCAGCGTAGATTCGAGTTTTCAGGTCGGCCAAATTTTTTGGTAGGGGAGGAACACACACACGATCTCTAACGAAACCCCAGAGAAAGAAATCCACTGGAGTTAAGTCTGGGGAGCGAGGTGGCCATGTGATTGGCCGTTCACGGCCAATCCACCGACCAGGGAAGCGATTATCGAGGAAACAACGAACTCCCGCTAGGAAATGAGTTGGTGCATCGTCTTGCTGGTGTTAAACCATCGCATCTCGGTCATCTTCATCGATCTGGGGAATTAAAAAGTTTCCAAGCATACAAATACCAGTTACAGTTTTCTCCATGAAGAAGAAAGGGCCGTACACTTACACAAAACACATTAACTATGGGCCTGTCACGAACGTGTTCCAGGGCTGTATGTGGATTTTCGTTGCCCCACATTCTGCAGTTGTGAGTGTTCACCATGCCACTGATATGAAATGTTGCCTCATCACTGAAGATTATTGTGTTCACGAATGTATCCTCGTCCTCTATCCAATGCACCATTTCCGCACAGAATACCCTACGAACAACCTTATCTGCAGCAATAATGTGCTGTGCAATTGTGAATCTGTATGGTTTCAAGTGTAAACGTCCACGGAGTACTCTTCAAACATTCTTTTGTGGAATCCCAATCTCGCGAGACGCGCGTTGATTTTTGTGGATAGCGGGCAAAGCTCTCCCTAACCCTGTATGTTATGGCGCTCTGTATTGATGACAGGTTGGCGAGAAGGGTTTAGCAAAAACTGTTATCACGAATTCGGAATATGTTGCTGAAACATTTTTTAGTTCGGCATGGAGGTCATTAGGGGTAGGAGAGGAGTAGAGACATGGAAGGGGAAGGAATTTGGTCTTGGCGTATTGGAAAGGATCATCACGGCATTTGCCGGTTGTGATTTGGTGAAACCATAGAAAATCTAAATCGGGATAGCCTGATGGGGGTTCGAACCCACATCCTCCCGAATGCGAGGCCCCGTTACCAATCAGCTATCGGGCTCAGTAAACTGAAATAAGAATAACCAGTCGAAATTATATAACTTTCACCGATGTAACTTCAATTTTATCGCATGAAATTTGGTGCCTTAAATGTATGTGAACGTAAGACAAATAATAGTAAGCTTATTGATAATGATGATTCCTATAAACAGTTCTTGTACAGTCAGTGTTGGCAATATGCTGCGCGCAGCGACTGAATCAGTGTAGAGTGTTGCATGAAATAAGAGATGAAGAAGGGAGACAGTGAAACCAGGTGCTGGCCCATTCAGGCCTACTCTTCCGAAATAATTCAACGGGTGCGAGCAATCCCGGAATTGGTCGCCAAATGTAAGCTATCCTGACAGTTTCACTAAAATGAACCAATTATCTTGGAAATGGTCAATCATCATACTTACTTTTACTTATGGCTTTACGCCTCGTCGACGTCGAGGTCCTTAGAGGCGGGATGGGACTGTGACAACAAAACCGAAGGAATTTGGCCATAGCCTTTTCTAAGAAGCATCCATGCATTCGCCTGGAGTGATCTAGGGAAACCATGAAAAACCCAAATCTGGATGCCCGGACGGGGATTCGAACCCGCGTCCTCGCGAATGCATACGTTAGTGGGTGACGGCCTGTTACTTTGATTTTTTTTTTTTTTTTTTTTTTTTTTTTTTTTTTTTTTTTTTAACAGTTTAACGTCCCTTTTTAACAACGTGGTCTTTAGAGACGGGAAAGGATGGGGGCAAGGAATGGGAAGGAATTCGGCCATGGCCTTTTGAAGGAAGCATCCCGGCATTCACCTGGAGTGATTTGGGGAAACCATGGAAAACCCAAATCTGGATGCCCGGACGGGGATTCGAACCGCCGTCCTCCCGAATGCGAGGCCAGAACGCTATCCGTTACACCACCACGCTCGGTGTGTTACTTTGATGAGAACGGCCTAATTCTCCTCGGTCGATACATGCAAGCCCTTAACTCATATAGTTTTAATTACTATTATCTGGCATATAGCTGCCAAACAAACTGAGTGGTATAATTACGTCTCGAAATTAAAAATTTGCTGCTCTAGTCGAAATACTACTGAATTTAACCAACAACGTCCCTTGAAACAACTTTTAAAATATTTAGACTCATTCAGACAAGTTTGAAACTCATTTCACAAGCTATTTTGGATTGTTTACAGGGAGCATAAATTCGCGCCACACATTCTTCTCCAAGCGGCGTGACACAAACCTGCCCGGCGCCCTGCCATGTTAATTGCATGCGCCTAATCAACAATCGCTGCCCGCCCACCTGTGCTGGCCAGCGTCAGAGATTGGTACTTAAAGCTAACGACATTATGCTGTTCCGTTTACAAACTACAGTCTATGGGAATCCTGCAATATAGAAAATCAAGTTACAAGCACTAATACAATAATTAATAAATTAAAAATAATTCAATATTATTAATAATAATACTAAATTAATAACAAAATTGATTGAGGGGCCACCAAGCTTAGCGTCCCAAATCGGAACAATAAACGTATGCAATGTGGAAATTTTTGGGATTTAACTCTGCCGCACAATCTGGTCGTTAAGAATGGTGCGCCACCACCTCTGCTATCCTGCCGGCCAAGTCTACCGCCAGGACTGAAACCAGCTAACCCCGTGTCAGCGCCGGACGCCATCACGGTGCCGCATCGAACTGAGCCAACGGGACGGTCTTGCCGGGAACATCCGACAGAGATTTCTGGAGCGGAACGATCGGCGGATCGCTGAGCATAACAGCTCCCGCCACGCTGGAAGCGACACTCGAGGACAAAGGAGCGGAAACTGTTGCGCACGATTCGCTTTGTTCGCAGCGACTGGAAACATCTGATGGACACACCTGTATCACACGAATTTTCGGCCTTTTCGCTAGAATGCGCGGGTATTGATGAATTGTTTAACTCACACACACACACTCACACACATACACACTCACACACTCACACTCTCACACACTCACACTCTCACACTCTCACACACTCACACACTCACACGCAAACACACACAAACACACACAAACACAGACAAACACACACAAACACAGACAAACACACACACACGCACACACACACACACACACACACACACACAAGCACACATACACACCACACACACTAAGCAAATTGCTGAGTCGTTGCACATTCGCGGATTTTTCAGTGTCCTAAAGTCCATAATAACTAGGCTTTCAAAATGAAATGCAAAAGTCATGGAATACCTCCTAAAACTGTGTGGGACACCTTTTGCCCGGCGAAGTTCGGCAACCCGACGTGACATTGACTCAACAGGTAGTAGGATGCTCCCTCAATAATATTCGGCCATACTTCCTCTACAGCCGTCTGGGATTGCGAAAGTGTTGCCGCTGCATTCATGTCTGGAGATTTATGGGGTCAAACCACTAGCTGGAATTGTCCAGAATGTTCATCAAACCAATCGTGAACTATTTTCGTCGGTTGACGTGGTGCATTGTTGTTCTGGAAAATTCCATCGTTGTTTGGGATGATAATGGATATAATTAATTGCGTACGGTCTTCAAGTAGCTGATCATAATCAATTGTCAGTTCAGTTTGACCAGAGGTCCCAGTCAATGCCATGTAAATACAATCCATAACAGGATGGAGCCACCACCATCTTGCACAGTGCCTTCCTGACAACCTGGGCAGGGCTGGCGTTAGGGAGGGGTAAGCGGGTCAAATGTACCGGGGCCCACCCGGCTGATGGAAGGCCCGACCATCGGCTGTACCGGCCCTCCCCTCGACAAGTTGTAGAGCTAAAAAAAAAAAAAAAAAAATGGTCACCGATTTGGTCTGAGGGAGGGCCCTAACCGATGAATTGGCCAAGGGCCCCCAACTGGGTACGTGACTGCTAAGAAGCTTACCCCGGGCCCCAAATTCCTAGCGCCGGCCCTGAACCTGGGTCCATGCCTCGTGGGGTCTCCGCCACACTCTAACCCTACCACCAGTTCTTACCAACTGGAACCGTGACTCAGGTGACTACAGACCTTTTTACAGTTATTTAAATTCCAAGCGATATTTTCACGAGACCACGCGAGGCACCGCAGCCGATGGCGTTCTGTTAGCAGAGGCTATAGCGTCGGTCTTCTGCTGCCATGTCCCATTAGAGCAAAATTTCGCTGCGCTGTATGCAAAAATACGTCTGTCGCACGTCCCGCATTGAGGGGCACTGTTTTCTTGGACACAGTGTCGCCTGTTTGTCAACGCGGACACCTCGACGCAGATGTCGCTGGTGTCGGTCATCAAGTAGACGTGGTCGGCCACTGCGTTGTCCTTAACGGGAGGTAATGCCGGAAATCACATATTCACGGCACTCTCTTGACACTGTGGGTCGAGGAATGTTGATTTCACAAACAAGTTTCGTAACATAATGATCCGTGCGCCTAGAGCCAACTTCTATAACGCGTTCAAAGTCTGTTAACTCAGGTAGTGCGGCCATAATCATGTCAGAAATCCTTGCACATTACTCACGAGAGTACAAACGAAAGCCCCGACACTTGTAAGAATACACAGCATCTTAGTTTTTAAAGAGTTAGTAATTAATGTTTTTTTATGTTATTTCTGTGGGAATTGTTTACTGACAGTGGTATTTTCGATTCGCTATTTTGTTTCTGATTAATGTAAAGCTGATTATAGATGTATGTTGTTAAAAGTGCTTTATATCGGGTTATTATTATTTCTTAAGTATTGTGTCAAAGAAATTCCAAGCATCGTTATTACCAGATGAACAAAGTACATGAAAATCTCTGGACAGATCTTTGGGCAAGAAGAGAGGAGATGAAAGCGGTATGCAGAGAGGTATGCTTTGATAAATTTGCGATTTGTGTCTGTACACAGAAGGAAGCAATAAATTAATAAAAATTAAAATAGAAAGCCAAGTGGGTGTTTTTGATGGTTATTTTTATTCTTTTGGTGGAATAAAGAAGAAGTATTGGCACTATATACACTACCAAGAAGGTTAGTAAAAAGTACAAAGATTATACGTGGCGTTCCGTGACATGCCATATAGTAAGTAAAGAAGAAGGAGCACAAATATTATACACTACACGGCGCATTGGTATCTTTCTTACGTTGTGTTGCCGCTATCTGGATATTTACATCTTCCTATCCCGTGACGTTTGGCAGTTCAGTGGAATACTATATTGGTGATGAGACGTGAAAAGATATTGGTATAAGAATTAAAAGTAATACATGGAAGGGAAGAGATGACCATGACGATGGTACTCGATTTCAGGCACAAGGGCGTGGGAAGACTTTCTTTCCTAGGTAAGGGGGTCAGATATGACCTGCAATTTTATTGTTGGAGCGTACTGATTGGCTATTAAAGGGAATTCTCCTCAAAGCCCTTTCGGCATGAAAATTTATCATTTGAACGAAAGTCACGCGGTAATAAGACAGCTTTCTGTAACATGGTCGAAAGAGGTCTAATGACAAACCATTCCTGCGTGTGTGTGTGTGTTTTTTCTTCTGCTGTGTTTGTGTTTTTCTTCTTCTGTGTGTGTGTGTTTTTTTCTTCTGTGTGTGTGTTTTTCTTCTGTGTGTGTGTGTTTTTTCTTTGTGTGTGCGTGCGTGCCTGCGTGCGTGTGTGTGTTTGTGTGTGTGTGTTTGTGTGTGTGTGTGTGTGTGTGTGTGTGTGTGTGTGTGTGTATGTGTGTATTTTTGTGTGGGCGCGCGCCATTGACCCAGTGCGTACTTACTGTTTTGGCACGGAAGAACGGAGCAGGAAACTGGAGAGGAAAAGCGTCGTAAAAGAAACGCGTTACAGGGTGTTCAGCGGAACGGGAAATTGCTGTGATCATGTTGAGAGGCGGCGGACAGCTCGGGACGAGGAGAGAGTAGGCCAGCACTCGACAGCGCCAGAGTTCCAACCGAAAAGCATTGTCAGCCGTGTAAAATAAAGCCTACGTCTAGGCCCGCCTCCAATCACCAGCGTTTATACACTGACTAGCTGCTGCCCGCGACATTGCACGCGTCGACTTAGAGTGTTAGAAAGATGTAATTTGCGTAAAACGTGTGCCAAAAAGCACAGAGTCGGGGTAACATGACGGGGAGCCATCACCATCCCAATGAACCTGTAACATGACAGCCATTATGACTTTAACTGCTCCAGCTCTGCCCGAGATACGCCTTAGATCTGATTTATGCTTGCGAAGCATGTCAAAAAGAAGAAAAAGTGTACTGATGCAAAAGACTTTCAGGTAAACACAAAACAATAGCCTGGTGCAGCGCAAATCCACATCTATAGTATATAACGAGCCGTGTCTGTACATGAAATTTATGAACAGATCATACACAAACTGCATGTGAGAGAAACAAAGCCTGAGTGACCAATGTAACATTTCAGAGCCTTACACACACTATACGCCTATTTGTCAACGTACGATTAATTTTCAAAATTTCGTGATAAAATGTTGTTTAATCTGAAAATAAGTATCCAACGTTCTACGTAATGTTACGTAGTATTTCCTTGTCAAATTTCATCAAGATCGGTTTAGCCGTTAAAAAGTAACAAACAGATAGTTTCTTTCACTTTTACAATATTAGTGTAGATTCGTACATATGAGCCAAAACATTACGAGCACTTCCCACTGCTAGACTGAATGTCGTCTGATGATTTTACGGGTGCGTCATCCGGTAAAGATAGTATATAAGCTGAGCAGAGTCGCTTGTGGAGTCATTCTAGCGGCGATTTGTCCGGCAATCGGGGAAATCCACTGACATAAGTGACTTAAAGAAAGGGCAGATTGTTATGACCCGGCGCCTGATAACGAGCATCTCGGAAACGGCGAGGCTGGTCGGCTGTTCGCGTGCTAATGCAGTGACCATCTGTAGAAGGTGGTTGAAGGACGGTGAAACAACGAGTAAGCGACAAGGTGGTGGACGTCCATGCCTCATCACAGAACGTGAGGTTGGAGGCTTGCCCGCTCTGTAAAGCAGGATAGGCGGCGATCTGACAACAGAGTACGTTGTAGACACAAGTGTTTCGGAGCACATCGTTCAGCGCACATTGTTGAACATGGGGCTCCACAACAGACGACCCTTGCGTGATCCCATGATGACCCAACGACATCGTCAATTACGATTACAGTGAGCACGAAATCATCGAGACTGGACCGTGGATCAATGGAAATGTGTCGCCTGCTTGGATGAATCACGTTTATTGCTACCCTAGGTCGGTGGTGGTGTCCGGACATATCGTCTTCCAGGCGACCGGCTACTCGAAACATTCACCACGCCACGGATACAGGCCGGCGGGTATGGTATTATGTAGTAGGGGACATGCATCTGGGCTTCCTGGGACCTGTGGTAGTGATCGAAGCAATGGCGTAGCTTCGAGGGTAGGTCCAAAAGTTCCCGGCCTGACCTACTTAGCAGATGGGTACAAAACTTTGAATTGCAGTGCTTCGAAGGTAATGTTTTGAGACACTAGCGTCCACATTTTCGTTCCTCTCTGCAAGTTCCCGCGCGCCAGAGAGAGGACCAAAGTTAACCTGTACACGCCATGTGAAGTGTGGAGTATCGTGCGGTGATAAAGTTTTTGTCTAAAGAAGGCTGTACGTCGTCTGATATTCATGTACGGCTGCAAAATGTGTACGGAGATGCTTCTCCATCGTATTCTACAGTGAAACATTGGGCCAAACTTTTTAAATTTGGCAGAGAATCCCTGGATGGTGACCCACGCTCTGGACGCCCGACGACAGCGATCATTGATGAAAACATCGCAAGTGTGCAGGAGGAAGTGCTGGAAGACAGAAGACTGAAGGCAAAAGAAATTGTAGCGAGACTGGGCTCGTCGTAAACCACTGTCCTTCGAATTCTCCAGGAACATTTGGGTATGAACAAGCTCACTGCACGATGGATTCCCAAAATTCTGTCTGCAGTGCAGAAAGCAGAACGAGTGAACTGTGCTCGAGAGATTTTGAAGCTGTGGGAAGAGGAGAAACATTCATTTCTGAATTCTATTGTCACTGGTGATGAGACCATGGTCCTGTACTACGATCCTCTGTCGAAAAGAGAATCAATGGAATGGCGCCAGGTGGGGGAATCTCCGCCTAAAAAGGCGAAAGTGTGCCAGTCGACAAAGAAGATCATGGCGACTATTTTTTGGGATAGTGAAGGAATTTTATTGCTTGATTTCAAGTAAAGAAATACTTCAGTAAACGCAGAATATTATGGAAACTTGATCATGAAACCCCGAGACGCCATAAAAGAGAAAAGGCGCGGCAAACTTTGAAGAGGCGTGAGGCTCTTGCACGACAATGCACCTGTCCACACTGCCATGCACGTGAAGGCCATTGTTAAAGAATAGGGATTCTCCGAACTGCCTCATCCACCGTACAGTCCAGATTTGGCCCCGAGTGACTATTTTTTGTTTTATTAACTAAAGTCTGACCTTAGTGGACGCAAGTTTTGCAACGATGAAGACGTGCAGGCAGCTGTAATTAAACATTTTGACAGCAAAGATAAGAAATATTTTTCTGACGGAATAAATCTATTAATTCCACGTTAGGAAAAATGTATTACAATAAAGGGAAGTTATACTGAACAGTAATATACATATTTAATTTATTTGAATGTCCCTTCCTACTTAGGCTGGGAACTTTTGGACCTACCCTCGTAGGTCAACAAGGGCCCCCGTGCAAAAAAAAAAAAAATATTTTGGGTCCTCAGGCAAGATTTGGTAGTAGGGGCTCCCCTGAGCTGAGCACGGGGGCCCCTGAGCTGAGCATGAAGGCCCGCATGCAAGGGGCCCCTCAGCTGCGCTCAGGGGCCCCTTGAGCGTGGGGGTCGCGGTGCACTGCACCGCTTAGCCCTATGGGTAGCTACGCCCCTGGATCGAAGGCAGTCACCATAACAGCTGTGGACTGCGTTAAAATTATTACGGACCATCTGCATCCCTTCATTCTTTGCGTCTTGCACGAGGGCGATGGCATCTTCCAGCAGAACAACTGTCCGTGTCAAAAAACCAGAATCGTGCTGTAGTGGTTTATGGAGCGTGGTATTTCATGTACAATATTTCCTCATATGGGCGTTATTTAATAACAACTGAACTGCCAAAATACTGCGTTCAGCGGAAATACAAGATGATTATAACCAAACTTTCTAGGTAGATTCTCCCGGATGAACCTTACATTTCGCAGAAAGCAATTTCGCGAATCGATGCCAGCAAGAGATACGACGAATTTAGTTATTAATATTTTAAATTGTGCTCAAGATTTCTATCACAATAAATAATGAAAGTTAGGCAGTCAACAAGTGAAGTTCTTATCCTTGATGTAGTGTAATCTTTGTTGCCTATTGGTTACGAAAACTGTATTCATCTCTGGTATATGTTAGTGTGACCTTTCGCTCCTATCTTTCGACCAGATTGTCATTTATTGCTCCGTCCACAGTTCACGTAGAGGCATAACAACTAATGTAGTTTTTAAGTTAGACTCTAAATTTTCGAACTGCGAAAACCACATCCATATCGCTATGCAGTTTTTGCGTGATGCATGGGCAAACAAAACTCAAGGAAATTGCCGTTTCCAAAGATCGTAATGACATCAAGAGCTATTAATTTTCGCGTGCGCAGTCCTTATATTAAATTATTTCTTACGATTAGATCAACTACGACTGTGGTTTCACTGAAGTTTGACCATGAAGATCCCGCTTTTTGTGAACACCACTTCGAATATAAGCCTTCGTCCGCGGACTAAGAGTTAGCATTGTGACCTTCCCTGTTATAGTTTGTTTTTTCGTTGGCCATTATTTCTTGGGACCGACCACTTCAAACTGTGTGACGTGAAAAATAAGAGCGACAGTACAATGCTTGTTCTGTTCGCAGACGGGTGGCCTTAATGACCCATATTTCAAGTGTCGATGTGCTAAGTGGCTTTGAGTGCGGCTCGGCTGCTGTGAGGAGTATTGCGGCCGAGTCGAGACCGCACTTTTTGCGCGCCGCTCTCTTCTCGCAGGCTAACCAGACTTCTTGTTACGTCGCGGAGCATTCTCCTCTTTTTTTATCGTTCATCGTAGTCACGTCGTACCGCAAGCTCTCTCTTCCGAAATTCAGCTAACGGCAGGCGTTGAGGAAAATGCAATCATTTCGGAATATACTACGATAACTCTGACTGTGTATTTCTCATGTCATTATTAGTCTAGTATCTCTGGAGACACCTTAAGAAGTTGAAAGCATTAGAAATGGATTTCTGGAAGAAGATCAGCAAGAATTTAAGAAAAGAAAACGTTAGGAATACCGAAATAATAAGCCTAATGGAGGTGAAAGAAGAAATTTATGAAGTTAAAGAACCAAAAACATTGGAATAGTATTTCCATGTAAGAAGTATGGAAGACACTAGGATACGAAATGGGAAGTTAAAGGAAGGAGGAAAACAGAACGGCCCATATTTACCCGACTCCAGAGTGCACAAACACCAACGAGATGATTTAAGGTCGCCGGTTCGAATCCGGCCGAGGGCATGGGTGTTTAGTGTTGTGTCTGTGAATGTCTTGTCCGTGTTGTAGTGTCCTTGTGTCAATACTTGATAGCAACAAATCACATTGAGCTGGCTGTATGGCCCAGTAGCCGAATGCCATAAAAAAAAAAAAAAAAACGAGATGATTTGGTGCAGAAGAGGAAGCTACACAAGACTGAAATATCTAGACAAGATGTTCTGTGTTCAGAGTTTTTATTGTTATGTTGGAGTAAAACCTCTGTAGTGAAAAAAATCTCTCTTAATAATCTCTGGAAACTTCGTTTTATCCAGATCAGTAGCAGTGTTTTGTTTATATGTGCAGCAATCACTCAGGGAAGTGGTTTCCCTGGACTTAGTGAGGTGACACCACTGCTGGAATATGATTGTATACTATGGAACCCACATTTCGGGTATCAAATACAGGAGTTGGGGGGGGGGGGAGGGAGGGTGCAAAGAAGGGCTGCTAGAGTTGACTCTGTAAAATACTGCAGAACACAATCAGTAGACTAATTGATATGATAAAAGAGCTGGAATCTGTTTTATTGGAAGACCACACTTTACTAAAAAATATCATACTTCATGGATGGGGTAAACTAGGCCGAACAAAATAAAATTATGCGGAAATACTTTATTTCGCGTAAAATATATAATTTATGGAGCGGAATGTCCTTGTTAATTTATTTATAAATTTAGATTTAGGATGTGATATCATCTATAACATTTTGAAAGAAAACCAAAAATTGTTTGGTAGTTTTTTAAGCACGAAAAAATGTGTATTTAAGACGGTAAATACCTAAATTTAAAAACACTATTTTCATATACTTTTTATTTTCGTCTTCCGAAGATACTTTATTTTCTCACAAATAAGTTGGCAACCCTAGGTGAAGAGAATGCTGGGTGTACACAAGGTGTATTTAGTGATGAAGCGTAGAAAGATGTTGCTGAAAGAACGAAGTGAGGTGCATGAAAGGGAAAAGATGGCCATGACCTCAAGCTGGTTCTTGAGTCGCTTTAATAGCGTAGGGAGTGGAATAAATTAGCAAGGGAAGTGATTATTAACCAATCAAAAACATTGACGGAATTCAAAATTAGAACTCCACAATATACAATTATAAAAATAATAGCAACAATAATAATAACAAAGGGGTAAATAGATGAATAGGGAAATTGCCACTGGATCATGTACTCCATTGCAGTTAAAATTCACTTCAGTTCAAAACAAAGCGCGTAAAAATTCCTACTAGTACCGGGATATGAACCCGGAATATTCCTGGTGAGAACCTATTCAACTAAATTATCAGACCAAGAACAAGACATTGAGTCTGGGTTTCGCCAAACCAAACGGGCTTTATTTGAGCTATCTATTGTAATGAAACCTTTGTTACGATCAACTGAATTCGACAACTCGCATAGCAGTTTTCCTTTTTCTTTGTTAAAATTTCAGTTCTGTTTTCGATTTTAAAGAAAAATCTTTTTTACTCAAAATGGCATTGGAAATTGAAATTTTTGTTCCACGTCTTTCTCACAGGCGCAAAAAAAAAAAAGAAAAAGAAAAGAAGAGAGCAATCCGCCTTCAGACCATGACTTAGAATACTGGTGACGGTGCACTAATTATACCATATTTGGGTTCTCTTATATCATCGTGAATATTAGATTCTCCCAAGAAAATACCCCAGCATTTGATTTATAAAGATTACACCCTTTATTCATGACCAAAATGAGTATAGCAGATTTACACGAGAACGCAGAACTGTTCACAAATTTTTATGAGTTGTATGATATCACTGGAGAACTCTACGTTTGGTACAATTTGTGAATAATGAAGAATTTACCGGAAGATAAATTAAGGGATATAGAAGTCGTGGACCTGTTTAACGAAACTAATATTTTTCCCCCCACCATGAAAAAAGCATTCAAAATTCTGAGTACTATTCCATGCACTATAGTACAGTACGATTCGACGAGTGAAGAACTGGCTCAGGAGCACTATGGGAGAGGAAATATCTACTGGGTTCTGCCTGATGTTAATTCAATCTCCCCCCCCCCCTCCCTCCAGATCTGGTCCTGGATATGCCCTTAGTAGTTTCCTAATGGTTTTAATACCCATCGAAGAAAGCAACTTTCCTTCTTTATAACTGACCATATAATTTCATGTGTGTTTTCTTTATTGCAGCACAGCATTCCGTCGCCATGTCGTCGCTTTCTACGTCTGATTCCCCAGAGTGACGCATTCACCCTTGCTGCCTGAAATAATTGTTCTCAATGTAAGTATCAATCTGATGGTTATTCTAAATGTTAGTAGCCATGTGACGTTACATTTACAGAACAATGCTGTTCGTCAATTCTGTTTGTAGTTGTGTTCGCAAATCCTAATGGTGTTTGTCTCAAATAAACTTCTATTTAATTAGTAACAGCAGAATACTATATTAGAATGAACTCATAATGGATGAATTGCTGGGATAAAGAATCCTTTGACGCGAGTGTGCAAGGCGTATATTGGTGATGAGGAATGGAAAGATATTGGTGTAAGAATTAAAAGTAATGCTGGAAGGGGAAAGACGACCACGACCACAAGCTGGCACTCGATTTCAGGCACAAGGATGTAGGAAAATTCTCGTTTTTTAGGTTAGGGTGTCAGGGACTGGAATAAGTTACCAAGAGAAATAATGAATAATTTACCAATAACGTTGAAAGAATTTAAAGTTGAAATTTGTTAAGGTCAAATGTAGGTGAGAAAATGGGTGTGTAGGGAAATTGCCACCGGAGCGTGTAATTTTAATTAAATATTTTTTAATTAGATATTAAAACATAAAATGGAAAAGGAGTTTACTATTCTTCAAAATTAAACAGATCTTATATTAACATTAGAAACATAGATAAATAAATAAGGGTAAAGCAAAAGACTGTAATTCTCCCTCCATTACGTATTACAGTAGAATGGGCAGCACTTCATAATCGAACCTTTACTACTGACAGAATGCTTCAAGTTGATGGTGAATATTTTTTTTTTTTCACTTAGAACACCATTTGCTTTCGTTTTCTGAGAAATTCTTAGCTACCGAGTACTATCCACCTTATAAGCCGCACATTCTTTAACATGAGAACGAGTTACTTACACCGTGTTAATACTGATTTCGGAAGAAGAGATCGTGTGAAACACAATTGGCCCTATTTTCCCATGACCTAATGAAAGTTATCGATGCAGATTCGCAAGTTGATGCAGTTTTCTGGGATTTTCAGAAAGCTTTTGATTCTGTACCACACAACCGACTTTTAGCGAAGATTCGACCTTACGGTATTTCGGCTCAGATTTGCGAGTGGATACATGATTTTCTAACTGATCGATCACAGTATGTCGTTGACGGGGAAGCCTCTTCTAAGATAAATGTTACTTCAGGCGTTCCTCAAGGAAGTGTAATAGGACCACTTTTTTTTCTTAATATTTATAAACGATCTAGGTGACAACGTCAAATGCTGGTTGCGATTGTTTGCCGACGATGCAGTTATCTATATAGAAATAAGGTGCTCCAACGATAGCTTAGAAATTCAGCGTGAGTTGGATGCTATTTTCGATTGGTGCCGTAAATGGCATCTTACACTTAATTGCAAAAAGTGCAAGGCAATGCGGATAAATAACAAAAAGATTCAGTTTGTTCACGATAAAAAATAAAAAATTCAGCTGTTGACACGGTTGATTCCCTGAAGTATCTGGGGGTGATAGTACAAAGCAACATGAAATGGGATATGCACATAACTTCCGTCGTAGGCAGGCTAATTCTAAATAGCGATTCATAGGTCGTATTTTGAGGAATTGTAATGCTCATACAAAGGAGATAGCGTGGAGTTTGGGATCCGTATCGCAAGGGCCTGATCGACTCAGTTGAGAGGGTGCAGAGAAGGGCCGCTCAATTCGTGACTTGTTGTTACAGCCCTTATGAAAGTGCCACAGAATTGATTGGGCTGGGATAGTTTGGAAGACAGACGATGCAACTTGCGTTCGAATTTATTGGAGAATACGCGAAAAAATTAAATTTCGAGTGCAATGAAATACTTCTTCCGCCAACCTATTTAGGTCGCAATGGCCGGAGGGATAAGATTAGAGAAATAAGATGCCGTACTGATGCTTTTATGTATTCCTTCTTTCCTCGCACTATTCGAGATTGGAATGCGCAGATTTATGATTGGTGCTTAGCACCCTCTGCCACCCACAATGTATGTGATTTGCAGAGTATTGATGTAGATCTTAAGTTTACTACAAGTTTTGGTGAATTTTTGCTTGGTGTTATTTACGATAGCAAATGTTGCAAGTTTTTCATCAGTACTTTGAAATCAATGTGAACTTTATATTTCACTGAAGTAGTCCTCACGATCAGTTCGATAAGATTTATAGAAGTGTGCCAGTCGCGGACTAGTTTATATGGCATTGTGTAAGCATGGATTTTAGAGAAATTTGCACGACCATGCATAGCATATAGCTTAAGCTGTCCACCGTTCTGTTCAATCAAGATACAGCTGTTTTAAGTTCAGCAACACTCAAAACAATTAATCATATAGAGCTGTTCTCTCTTATCTTGTAATCAGTTGTTACGTATCTTGTTAATGAAATACTGAATCCTTATAGAATTCATCACTCTGTCACTCATAGCTTCTCAGGCCTATAACTTAGAAAATTAAGCGCCGTTTCCGTTCTTACTCCTCAAAACGCGATTATAATGCAAAATATTGGTAAAAAAAGTTATGACGGTGGAAATAATTACAGCGGCTTTCGTGGAGGGTTGAAAGAATTTATTTTTTAAGTGATCTTTATCAGTTTTAAATGGAAGCTGAATGTTAAATATTTGGATTTTTTCTAATTCCACCATTTCTTAGGGTATTTCATGTAAATCGTAAAAAAAAAAAAAAAATCCCCTTATTTCCGAAACTGTGAATCAAAAAAAATCTTTCATAATTGACGTTTATATATATTATCTAAATATTACAAAAAACTAAAGCGACCTTTTACGAGACTGTGGTTTTAGCAAAATAGATAAATTAGCAAATTTAACAAATACAACTCTTCAGAAGGTAATTTTTTAACAAAAAATCATATTTATCTTTCGATAAAGATGTTCACCCCATTAAGGTAATAATTGTACAGGAGAAACATATTTTTAGAAAAAAATCTGCTTGCGATACCTTGTATAATCATATTTTTTTCACCCGAAATTGTTATTTGAGTTACTTAACACTAAATCGCATTAGACGGGTTTTTTTCGCTCCTGGACTTATTTGTTCAGGCAGTAGTTCTCGAGGTGGCTAGTAATATGAAGTTATTCCCTAATCAGATAAGCTATTTTTTAAATGTTTAAGTTCAACATTGAGACCACTTTTAGACGTTACGATACGTAGGAAACCTATATGAATAATGTTGCGGGATTGTGTTTTGTATGCATATCAGGTAAATATTAATTTTTAATGTCCAAGACCTTCAGAAGTATTTTTCGCATGGAAAAGAGGTCCTAAGAGAAGGTTATAACCGTTATAACCTTCTCTGCAGGTATGCGTCATATTATAACGCATAACTGAAGAAAGTAAACAATGGTTTGCTGGTGAGTTATCGCAGCGTCTTGATGTGTTGAGCTGGTCTCCTAGGCTGCTGGTCGAAAAGACTTTACGGTTCGTAAAAAATCTGCGCGGGGATAAAGCCGAGAGAGTTTCCATCTTAAGCAGTTAAGAGCTATCGTTAAGTAGAATAACTACCCATTACTTGTGTTGTCATTAAAGTTTCATTACTCGACACTCGGCTATGGAGAACCCTAATATACTCTACGATGATGTGTGGCCTCAACGTCTTCAGAAAATGGCTGTGGGTTTTATGTAGACACCTACAGTTTTTCCATCTCAACCAACTTACCATGCAGTTTTGATTATTCACCTTTAGGAGAGCGATTGAACTTGAAATCACGATTTAATCTTCAGCTGTTTTTCCTATGTATCCATGTCGATTTTAATGAAAAAGGTTGAAGACTTCTTACGCTGGTGTTGGATGTTTAACGAGAAGTTATTGATAACGTTAGCGTTTTCTACTCAGTTTTGGTCGGACTAGACAAAAAGACATTACAATCTGGCCGACCGAAAATCGTTTAAAAGGAGCGAACCTAGAAGAATCACCCCTGACTAGGCTAGCCAACCATACTTTATAATATAGTATTATCCTTTATTTTTGGTCTGCACACTTTCTCCTCACTGAAAGGATGCGGAAACACTTTTTTTCTGATAAAAATATACAATTTATTGATCGGAATGTTCTTGTAACTTAATTTCCGAACGACAGATTAGTGCTTATGAAGAAACAAAATGAAACGCACTCTCTTGAATCGATTTTTTTTGTTTTGTTTTTACAGATCAGTAATACGGCACTTACGTAGATACTTCAAAAGGCACGTGATAGATTAAAATAATTGCTCCTACCGACCGTGGTGGGTGAGCGGTAACGCTCTGGCCTCGCATTCGGGAGGACGTGGCTTCGAATCCCCGCCCTGCTATCCAGATTTTGGTTTTCCATCGTTTACCGAAATCACTTCAGGCAAATGCCAGTATGGTTTCTTCAAAAGGGCATTGCCGAATTCCTTCCCGTTCCTTGCTCCCAGTGCTTTCGTGCCTCTAATAACATCGACATCGTCGAGGGTGGTTCGGATTTTTCCTTTGTTCAGTGAAGAAATTAGCTGCCAGAACACTGGGAGAAAATTATGTATTGCATTTAAATTAACATATTAATAGCAGTGCTAGAAATTCATTTGTATATCGAGGCGTATTTGTAACTCCTAACTTTCAGACTCAGGCGTAAAATGAAAATGTTCAGGCGTAATTATACGAGGCGCGTCCAGAAAGTAAGTTCCGTTTCAATTTATCTCTGCTGCAGCGCTGCGATTGCAGTTCCGCACATGTGCTGTAGACGATGTGTATCAAGGGGAAGAACGTCCGCCATTTGGAGATCGCTGTCAGTTACGTACGCTTTGTTGTGCTTGTTTGAAATGTCGGCGTTGATTGAAAATCCCGCCGCCTGTGAAATCAGGTGAGTGATTCGGTTTCTGAATGCGAGGAAAGTGAAACCAAGTGAAATTTATCGGCAAATTTGCGATGTTTACGGACCAAATGCGATGAGTGATTCGATGGTGAGAAGATGGGCCCGACAGTTCAATGGCGGGCGTAGTGATGTGCACGATGAAGAACGAAGTGGGCGTCCACCTTTGGTTACAGAAGAACTGGCAAGACTTTCATCTGTTCTTACATCTCAAGTCTTTCTTTGGCGGTCATCACTTCACCAATGACGACGAGCTGAAAGAAACTGTTTCCAACTGGTTGAAGAGACAGGCGGCAGATTTCTATGAATAAGGTATACAAAACCTGGTGCAACGCTATAACAAATGCCTGCAAAATTTCGGCAGTTATGTGGAAAAGTAGTTTAAGAGTTGTAGAATTTTGTGCAATAAAAATTTCTTCTGTATCTGTGTACAATTTCATTTTATTACCAAATGGAACTTACTTTCTGGACGCGCCTCGTATTATAATATGAAAATACAGATTTTATAGCTTACAACCTACGCCAACACAATTTAAAACTGTAATTATGTCTAAATGTGCCAATATATTATATACCAAAATTGTGAAATAGACTAATATAATTCTTGATTTTATTGTATTTATTACAATAACTTTTCAATTTTATGCAATGTTCTTCATCTTCAGTAGGCACAGTAGCTGATGAGTTATTAAGTGTTTTCGATCGTTTACTTGCTTGTTGATTCCCTGGATTGCGTGAAGTCGGAGCACCTCCATTGGTAATAGCTGAAAAGCTGATGTTTCTTCATTTTCTGGCATTCCTCGTTTACCGGGGCTTGTAATACTTTTATCGCCACTACTTGTATTTACAAGTGGTATAAAGTTAAAGTCAGTAATTTTACGAGACACTTTCACTTCCTTTGGTAAACGCACGAACCAAAATAGTCTTTACTTCGTGGTTCTTCACCCACACTGTTGCATCTTCTCAACGTATTATTTGAAATTCTGAAATAGATCAACAATACGACAGGAAGTATAATTAAATTAGTTACTAGGATAAAACCTTGAACATGCAAAATTGGAAACAAAGTACTGAAACATAATTTTAAAAAAACTGATGCGTATTTTCTACGCCTTTGGCGGAGATTGGAGGCGTAAAATAAAAAAAATTCAGGTGTAATTACTCCTAACGCCCGGTGAATTTCGAGCACTGATTAATAGTATTAGTTGATTTTATTTATTTATGTTCATTCATTGTATAGTATTTCGATAGTTCTTAACTCATAGATACGTAACAGAAATGTTTTAATTTTCTGGCAGCAATGTTAGCAGTTTGATTAGATTGAAATTTAGTCTGGGTCAGAATGATAACTGACATTTGACGTTACAGCACAGACATGAGTAATTTAAGTTTTTTATTCTGTTTAAGTAACTTGTTTTCGTGAGCACCACATTACTTTGTTTGAATGAAAATAAT
>JARYHS010011408.1:192650134-192748065 GCA_031002005.1 Vandiemenella viatica
TCGGATGGCATAGCGAGTAAAAACAGCGGTGTAGATTTCGCTGCAGCCGAACTAGAGTCTCCTCAATCCCCAGATAAGGAAGATTTGCCTACCATTCCAGTAAGCAATAGGTTTCAACCTTTAGCTACCGCTCCTCAATCAATCCCAGCCCGCGCAGCTCCGCAAACTAAGCGGACACATATCCCTCCGATTTTCTGTTACGAAACAAAGGGGTATATGTCATTCGTGAAAGAGATAGAGAGGGATCTTTCAGGAAATCTCCACACTTCCTACAGGGGAAATTATATAAAATATCAGGCTTCCAACCTAACTGATTTCAAAATGATCTTGCAAGTCCTAAACAAGAAAAATTTCCAATACCACACCTTTGATGCCGACCCCCAGAAAGTTTTGAAGGTAGTCATCCGTGACCTTCCTCCAGACATACCAGCAGGAGAAATAGCCGACGCTTTCCTCGCGAAAAAGTTTCCTATTCGAAACGTTGTCCGCTGACGACAGTAAAGGAGGTAGGAGTCAGAAAGCAATTACCGCTTTACCTGTCCACTTAAACCCCACGCCAGAGGCGTATGATATTTACAATCTACAATTTCTTCTCCGTCTTAAGGTGAGGGTAGAAGCATATAGGGCACCCACTGGTCCTGTCCAGTGTCATACATGCCAAAAATTTGGTCATGGGTCCAGAAATTGCCACATTGCCCCAAAATGTGTGAAATGTGGAGAAGGGCATCTTACCAACACATGTGGTGAAACACTGGACCAACCACCAAAGTGCGCAAATTGCCAAGGGACACACCCTGCTAGCTAAAAAATGTCCCACTTACTTGAAAATTGTAAAAGCAGGTGCCCAGAAGCAAAAGGAGAAGGAAGAAGGAAAAAACAAAAACAGTTAGAAAAACAAAAAGCTGACAGCAACCAGTTTATCACAGATAACGAGCAGTTACCTCCACTACCTATAAACAACATCACTGAGCAAGCAACCTCGTCCGAAAATTCTTCGGAAAACTCAAATTCAATCCAAAACACAAGCACTTCTGTCCCACCTGCAGGAAGTGAACCTTAAACACTTCCTCGCAGATTCTACCAAACTCTTCTGACCCACCTGCAGGAAGTGAACAAGAAAACACTAACTCGCAGAAAACACCTTCTTCTTCCCCGCTGGCAGACTTCAAAGAACTACTCGATCTCTTCAAGTCATTTGGAATTAAAAAATTCTTCACTACAGTCAAAACTATGCTCCAGGACATCAAAGCAGCTCCAGATACCGAGACAAAACTCGAAGTTATGATTAACGCCCTTGTAGACTTTTTCAATGGCGTAAAAAAATCCCAAAATTTCACAGTGATGAACTGGAATGCCGACAGCATTTACCAACAAATAGCCACCGCGGCCTAAGAGACCGGTATTTTGCGCGGCCTAAGAAGACCGAAATTTCGCGCGCCGGTTTTCCGGATGCAACGCGTTTGTATTTTTCTATACAGCAGCAGCTTACTGTGGGGCCCAAGCCGCCTCAGCAAACACTTTTGGATATCCATGTATCAGTGGCACCATGAGATGGTGAGTTGAAATAACCTAACCTTAATTTACTCTAACCAACTATAACAAACATTTTAACATTCTGTATTAACCAGACTTTAGCATAAGTTCTGTCTCAGAAAGTGCCATAAGTTTTTAACCAATATTTTGCTATATTTGACCAGTATTCCCGAATTTTTATCTATTTTTGCACTTTTTAAATGAAATTCATCGAAAGTGGCACTTACTAACTGATATCTAACATAATTTATGTTTCATCTGGTATTGAGCCCATTATGTTTCGGTCTTGTGGAGGGTCGTGTTGTTTAATGAAACTTGTGATGTTCTCATCTTCTGCATGCTCTGGTTAGTTCAACTTCAGTACTTTAGTGTGACTTTCGACAGGTATGTACTACTCAAGTTGTCCGATGTCATATCGGGCCGTGAACAGAATGAGTTTCATTTATGATGGAACACCGCATCATGTCGCACGTTTTTTTTTCTATTTTGGTGGATGCACTCAATACACATCGTATGGCATGATGGACACCTTCTAACCATGTAAACCGATGACATCTTTCGTATAGTGAAGTGGTATAATTGCGGTGATGTTTTACCTGTTTTCACGATCTTGTTCCGACTGTGCACTTCCTCTGACGTGTCTATATTGATGGTAACGTTATGCGTGTATGTGAGGAGAGAGTGAGAGCCATTGTCTTTAAACGCAGACTGCCTTCCGTGTAACTGCGTTAAGTCAGTTTCTGCACACATATACGTTGTTTCACCTCGTTTGGTACAAACACTAGGCTAGTATATATAGTTATCACCCTGTGCACTTCCTCTGACGTGTCTATAATGTTGGTAACGTTATGTGTGTTTAGACTCTGCATATTATTGTTATGAAAATAAAGAGTGAGCAAACATGTAATTCATACAATTTACGTCTTTTGTGGAGGAAATTTAAAGAGTACTCCATATACACATGTGAATGCAGCATCCGATGCACTTCCACTGACACGTCAATCATGATGGTTACGTGACGTGTGTGTTGACTCTGGAGAACTCTACCAAGTTTCGTTATTCATCTGAAAATATTTATTACTGAAAAAAAAACCACATTTTAGTTTATCCGGTGACTGCCATTACACTTTTTTCCCCCCATATAACACGTATTTCTGTAATCCACACACATTATATGAACGATATTGTGATACACGCAGGTGTGATTTTTATGTCAACCATTGACTTCATTCATGGACGAAATTTACATTTTTACCGATTTTTGTTATATATGACCAAATTTCTTGATTTTGTACATTTTCACACTGTTTTTTATGATATTCATAGAAACAGCCGCATACGTACTTATATCCAACAAATTTATGTCTTTTCGAATGTTGGCGTCTATTACAATTCGCTCTTCAGACCAGTATGTAAGTGATGAAGCGTCACGCCACTACAGGAACTCATAAAAATAACTCTGTAAAGGGTTTTATTAATGGAAAGTGGATAAAATAAAACAAATTGAATAACTTAGTATGTGTATTTTATTCACACTGTTCACATCAATGTAGTATCCTGGGTTATAATTCTTAATTACTACATTGTTAATAACAGGTAATACAAGTAAATTTTTATATGCAATAAGTTCATATTTTAGTAGATTATAGTCCAGTGACGAACTGGGGGCCAATTGAGTCACATAAACATCACGAATATGCATATCAACCAGTTTTTGCACTGTTGCCATATGATAGTCTCGTAGCACTTTACTAGATAAAATGTCCACAAATTCTGTGTAGTATCTTGCAACTAGGTATCCCCACCTCTTCTTGACGGTCAAGGCGCTGGACACTGCAGGCTGCGCGTCGATGAGGTTCTTCCAAGTTGAATCGCTGAAGAAGATGCCGCTGGTGGGGTCAACATTTGGGTAAAAACATACAGTTTTCGTCCTGGCAATCGTACGGAAGGAGACGGCGTTCTCACCAAGTGGAATGTTTGTCTGGGAGCTGCCTGTGTAGAACAAATCTGACACTACATCCAATACTTGAGTCAGCACGACCCATTCTTCATACGTTAGTATAACCTTGGTGCGGTATCCAACTTTTTCGAGCACTACTACTGGCTCAAATTCGTGTTTGGACGATAAACCTATCGTCAAACGCTTAGAATCACCAGCATTGAGCTGATACACAGACGAAAACAACAGTACCGGGCTGGCCATCTCTGTACACTGGCACTAGCAGTCCATTTGGGTAGTAATCAGGTCTAGTCCGGGTGGTGGGGGTAAAAAAAAACATCAGTACCGGGCTGGCCATCTCTGTACACTGGCACTAGCAGTCCATTTGGGTAGTAATCAGGCCTAGTCCGTGGTGGTGGGGGTAAACGTGTTCAGTCCTGTCCTTATGTAAGGCTGTTACGACTGAAAAACTCTAACGCCAGACCATACATACCAAGCGGCATTACATTTTATTTGAAAGTACTGAGAAGTAAGGATTCGTTGTCCGGAATTATGGAGAACTGTTCTAGTGTTGTGTCAACGTGAGTTAAACATCGTGCTGTTATCGAATTTTTAACTGCTGACAAAGTGATTCCTACTGCGATTCATCGTCGTTTCAAGGCTGTTTATACCGACAATACCGTTGATAGGTCTACTGTAAATCGATTGGCACTAAAATTTGGTGATTGCGAGAATGTAAAGGCCATAATTGTATGGACTGGCGGCATGGACTGGGAAGGAATTCGGGCATGGTATTTTGAATGAATAACTCGACATTCATCTGGAGTTGGTGGTCGTGGTTTTTTTTTTTTTATGGTTCTACGCCTCGTCGACATCGAAGCCTTTAGAGGTGGGAAAGGACAGTGGACGACGAACGGTGGGGAATTCGGCCATGTCAAATGAAGAAATCACCCCGTCATTCGCCTCGAGTTATTTGGGGAAACCATGGAAAACTCAAATCTGGATGCCCGGACTGGGATTCGAGCCCACGCCCTCCCAAAATGCTAGGCCAGATCTTTACCGATCACGAGGTGTGATAGGACTGGTGCAAGGATCGGGATCGAATTCAGGCATGGTCTTTTGAAGGAACCAACCCAACATTCACCTGAAGTACGGAGTAATGGCTCGTTTGGTCATTATGACCAGGGTTTTTTATTGCCTGCGCATTCCCCCTCTATGGTGATTGCGAGAATGTAATGGCCATAATTGTATGGACTGGCGGCAAGGACTGGGAAGGAATTCGGGCATGGTATTTTGAATGAATAACTCGACATTCATCTGGAGTTGGTGGTCGTGGGTTTTTTTTTTAGGGTTCTACGCCTCGTCGACATCGAAGCCTTTAGAGGTGGGAAAGGACAGTGGACGAGGAACGGTGGGGAATTCGGCCATGGCAAATGAAGAAAATCATCACCGTCATTCGCCTCGAGTTATTTGGGGAAACCATGGAAAACTCAAATCTGGATGCCCGGACTGGGATTCGAGCCCACGCCCTCCCAAATGCTAGGCCAGATCTTTACCGATCACGAAGTGTGATAGGACTGGTGCAAGGATCGGAATGGAATTCAGGCATGGTCTTTTGAAGGACCCAACCCAACATTCACCTGAAGTACGGAGTAATGGCTCGTTTGGTCATTATGACCAGGGTTTTTTATTGCCTGCGCATTCCGCCTCTATCCTAGCCTACTTGAACTTAACAGGGTGTAGAGAACCTACAGTTTAAACTTGAAACCGAACAACGGAAGTGTTAAGGCGTAACTACATTACGACGCAAGTTGTGAAAGATGTGAAGGTCAGGTTGAGGGCTTTTCACTTTCCCGTCAGATGGCTTAAGCACCGAATGCAGTAATTTCATAAAAAGCATGGAAAGCCGAAATCTTGATGGTCGGGGCAGGGATTCAAACCCACGTCCCCCGACGCCTTTTTGAAGGAAACACACCGGCATTCGCTTGGAATGATTTAGGTAAACCATTAAAAACCCAAATTTGGATGCCTGGACGGGGGTTCGAACCCGCGTCCTCCCGAATGTGAGGCCAGAGAGTTAACCGCTCACCCACCACGCTCAGTATGAGCCGTAAGAATACGCGCAAAACACTCGCCGCCACAAACGTCTTTCGCCGAACTTATCGCAGTTAGTAAGTCTTGGTCACTCAATATCCGTACAGTATGCAATATGCCTCTGCCAAAGAAACGGGATAAGTAGCAAGATTGTGTAGTTGATTAGAGTTACTGTATTAGTCTCTAACATGCAGCGTCCCAGCTAAAGATGTTTTGTCAAAGTTCACACTATTTCCCTGTTAACCGCTCACCCACCACGCTCGGTATGAGCCGTAAGAAAATGCACAAAACTTTGTCCAAAAACACTCGCCGTCACAAACGTCTTTCGCCGAACTTATCGCAGTTAGTAAGTCTTGGTCACTCAATATCTGGTCAGTATGCAATATGTCTCTGCCAAAGAAACGAGATAAGTAGTAAGATTGTGTAGTTGATTAGAGTTACTGTATTAGTCTCTAACATGCAGCGTCCCAGCTAAAGATGTTTTGTCAAAGTTCACACTATTTCCCTGTGTCTCTGGTGGCAGCAATATCTGCGTAACCAGTCATTTCAGATGTTTGGAAATTTCATGATTATCGAAGCACCATGCAAAAAATTACTTCTCAGAATAGATATTTTTCAGTATTGCCCACGAAAATTACCGAGCGTGGTGGGTGAGTGTTAACGTTCTGACCATGCATTCAGAAGGGCGCTGGTTCGAATCTCCGTCTGAGCATCCATATTCTGGTTTTCCATGGTTTCCCCAAATCACTCCAGGTGACCGTTCCCTGCATCAATCCTATCCCGCCTCTAATGATATCGATGTTGGCGAGGTGTAAAGCCATACTGGTACGCTAATAATTTATCCACTTACGATGGTGATCCCTTAGTTCGTGGTCTGACGCTAATACACATGAGATTCGCATTCGGGAAGATGCGGTTTCGAATCCTTGTCCGGGCACCCACATCTGAATTTTCGCCTTGGTTTGTTCAAAAGGTCACTGCCGAATTTCTTCCAGTTACTTGCTCCCCGGTCCTTTCCCACTTCTAACGATTTTGACGTCAACGAGGTGAAGCCAGAAAAAAAAGGCTTTTTCCATAGCATTAATTTTTCGGGTGATATCCATACTAACCTGGCTGCTTACATATAAGTTACACACTTCAAGCACGTTCTTTACCCACCTCCGTATCAAAATTGATCTGTCATACAACGTTGCAGCCAGCAACATTAGACATGTGAAATAAGGTAACGGAGCACTGTTCCTATCCACAATTGGGTTGATGCAGGTTGTACTGGTCTGGAACCTAGGACGACGCGGTTTCGTCCGGTCAACCAAGTTTCGATTTTACAAGGTTTTTCCGCAACCGCTTGAGGTGAATGCCGGGATGGTTCCCACAAAGGACCATAGTCGAATTCCCCCCCGTTCCTTCGTTCAATCCTCTGTCGCCTGTAAAGTTCACGATGAGAGACGACTGAAGAGGCATACAGGTAACACCCTTCGATTTTACAAGGCTTTTCCACAACATTATACAGGTGAAATAAGGAAACTGAGCTCCGTTCCTATCCACAATTGACATTCAGTGTATCGCACTATAAACGTGACTCCATATTTATTTACTTCGCATGCACAGATACTTGTTTGTTATCACTAGCGCGCGATGGATGCCTGGACGGGGATTCGAACCCGCGTCCTCCCGAATGTGAGGCCAGAGAGTTAACCGCTCACCCACCACGCTCGGTCTGAGTCGTAAGAATATGCACAAAACTTTGTCCAAAATACTCGCCGTCACAAACGTCTTTCGCCGAACTTATCGCAGTTAGTAAGTCTTGGTCGCTAGGAAACACCTCTGCAGCCGTCCTGGGAACATTTCTTAGTACAGGATGATCCTAGTGGAATCGGTATATTCCACCTAAATAATTTATTACAATGCAGCAGCGGCAGTAAATTTTCGATTCAAGCTCTACGTACAACCATCAACGACGCTGCGTGAACGCTACTGTGTTGTTTGCGGAGTTTAATTTTCTAAACAGCCACTCTTAGCGCGCACAATTAACGCCCCGCAGCAACGGTACATACAATACGCTATAGAAACCTCACCCCCCAGCAATACAAAGCGTGGCTCAGAGCCCCAAATTTAAGATCAACTATCAGAAGTACAAGTTTTTTAAAAAATATTATAGTTTAATTGGAAAGGTTATTTTCATAGAATTATCATGATATAAACATTTTTTTTCTCGCTTTATGCCAAGAGTAGAAATTAAAAGCTTAATATTACGCGAAATGAAGTTGCGCTTAGGTCTGTGCATCAGGCGCGTTCGAGTGGGCGATAACAAAAGGGAGCATTGTGTGAGACTCGACCCCTCTTTAGGGCACCAACCTCTGGCTCAGCGAACGAAATTTGTAATCAGCTATCGGAAATAGAAGTTTTTTAAAAAGTATTTTTAGATAAATAGAAAGTTCAGTTTTTTACAATCAACGCTGTATAAATTTTATCATCGTACTTAGTGTGATTGGGGTAGAAATGACGTGCTTAATATTACGTTAAATGAGCTTTCAGAAATGTGTTTTCGTCGTATGTTTAAAGACATTAATTCCTAACTTAAGAAAGAAACCTCATTGGTTTAAATCGCATTTTATTAAGCGCTCAATATAAAGTATATTGCTTATTCCCGTCCATTGAATGCCGTCAAACAACGATCGCTGGTTCGAATCCCCGTCTGAGCATCCATATTCTCGTTCGTCGTATGTTTAAAGACATTAATTCCTAACTTAAGAAAGAAACCTCATTGGTTTAAATCGCATTTTATTAAGCGCTCAATATAAAGTATATTGCTTATTCCCGTCCATTGAATGCCGTCAAACAACGATCGCTGGTTCGAATCCCCGTCTGAGCATCCATATTCTCGTTCGTCGTATGTTTAAAGACATTAATTCCTAACTTAAGAAAGAAACCTCATTGGTTTAAATCGGCATTTTATTAAGCGCTCAATATAAAGTATATTGCTTATTCCCGTCCATTGAATGCCGTCAAACAACGTTCGCTGGTTCGAATCCCCGTCTGAGCATCCATATTCTTGTTCGTCGTATGTTTAAAGACATTAATTCCTAACTTAAGAAAGAAACCTCATTGGTTTAAATCGCATTTTATTAAGCGCTCAATATAAATAAAATCGACAGCACGTGGCCAACCCGACGGCGAACCACGTGGCGGCGCCCGCCCCCACCGCCGCAGCATGTACCTGTTATTTTGCCTCGGCATGTACCTGTTATTTGCCTCGGCACGCACTGGCAAATACCTCCGCGAATTCCTCGTTCGAAAAAAAGGAGCGGCAGGTCGCATCTGTCCGAAAGTCCAGTTGCTCGCTCAAGTGGTCTGGCAACGGCTGCGTCACACCTGGTGCGGCTAGAGGGGTGCGTGGTCAAGGACAATAGGGGTGTAACTGAGGTTAGTCAAGTGGTTAGTCAAGTGGCCCTCATGTCAAGTGGTTAGTCAAGTGGCCCTCAAGTCAAGTGGGAGGGGAGAGAACAATAGGTGTGAAAATGATTGACAGGTGGGAGGGGGGAGAACAATAGATGTGTGAAAATGATTGACAGGTGGGAGGGGGAGAACAATAGAATGATACAATGTATCCAATTAGAACAATAGAACCTGTGACCTTGAATTTGAGAGCGCTCTCTCTATTTATACCTACTAACAGGAGTAACATCGATAAAGCTCTCCGGCCATCCTGATCGGGGTTTTCCCAGATCACTCCACGCGAATGCTGGGATGGTTCGTCTCATTAGCCCATGGGCGCCTCCCTGCCATATCCCGTATATCCCTTCCAAACTATTACCCTTTCGGATAGGTGCAACGCACCCTCCGCCACACACTATTAGTGAATCGCGGAGTAATAGTAATAGTAAATTATGAAATGAACGTGTTTTGGGAATAATGGGTGAGGAAAGAAGTTTGTGGATCTGTCTTACAGAAAGAAGAGAGAGGATGGTGGTTTACATTTTAAGACATTAGTAATTTGTTAGTAGAGATAACAGTCGAAGGTAAGAACTGTAGTGGTAGACAAAGATTAGAATATATGAAGCAGATAATTGAGGACGTGGGTTGTAAGGGATTTATGGCGCAAAATTGTTTAGAATTTGCGGATGGTACTGCTACTGAAGTATATGAAGCAAGTAGGTAAGATGTTGGAAGACTAAAATTGCGAGTCATTTGGAATGAGAATTAATAAAACTTAAAACCACGATTGTAATATATACAGAAAAAAGATTTAAAATTGTCAAGAAATGAAAGAAAAGGAGAACAACAGAAGGTCTACAACGTAATGTCAGAGAATATATGCTCTGCGCATCAGAAAAACAAAATAATGATGGCTCTGACCAAAATGACATTCGACTGGAAAAGAGTATGTGGACTGCTGAGTAGGTACCTAAAAACCAGAGGTGTTACATTGCATCAAGCTGCTGAAAAGAGAAAAAGATAAACCTACAATATAAGCACTGCGAGAGAAAGGAAGCAGTGGAATGGGAGGTGGGAGAGAAGCAGACCAGAGACGTTTGTGACGACAGAGCTGCAACACTGCGTCAAAGAGTGGCAACACCCAGTGTGGGACGCTGTCCGTGTCCATGTAGACATTGCAGCGATATTTGGTGTTGATGGATATGGCAGCAGAAGACCGACGGGATTTGCTCCGCGAACAAAACACCGACGGCTGCAGCGCCTCTCCTGGGCTCATGATTTATCGGTTGGACCACAGATGACTGGAATAAGGTTGCGTGGTCAGATAAGTCTCGATTCCGATTAGTAAGAGCTGCTGGTAGGGCTCTAGTGTAATGCAGATTCCACGAGGCCATAGACGCAGGTTGTCATGAAGGTTCTGTGCAAGCTGGTAGTAGCTCTGTCCTGGCCTGTGCTGTGTTTCATAAGGTATGGTCTGGGACCTCTGGTCAAACTGAACTGTATAAGGTAATGATTAGCTACTTGGAACCGAGCGGGGTGGTGTAACGGTTAGCGTTCTCGCCTCGCATTCGGGAGGACGACCGTTCGAATCCCCGTCCGGGCATCCAGATTTGGGTTTTCCATGGTTTCCCCAAATCACTCCAGGCATATGCCGGGGTGCTTCCTTCAAAAGGCCATGTCCGAATTCCTTCCCATTCCTTGCCCCCCCCCCCCCCATCCTTTCTCGTCTCTAAAGACCTCGCTGTTGAGAGACGTAAATCAGTTTTAAAAAAAAAAAAATCTCTTTGGTCTCGGGTCTGTTTCGTGCGATTTATTGTTTGCCACCAAAGATGCTCCCAAAAATGCAGTTATCGTGCCCCCCATCCTTTCCCGTCTCTAAAGACCTCGATGTTAAAAAGAGACCTTTTTTTTTTGTAAAAAAAAAAAAAAAAAGCTACTTGGAGACCATTTTTAGCCATTTGTGGTCTTCATGTTCCCAAACTTGACTTTTCCAGAACAACAATGCGCCTTGTCACCGGACCAAAATTGTTTGAGGATGATTCTCGATAATTACAGCTAACAATTTGATGACATAGTTCGCCAAACATAATCGAACATATCTGTAACATGATCGAAAGGTCAGTTCATGCACATCGTCCTGCACCGGAATCACTTTAGCAATTATGGACGGCTGTAGAGGAAACTGAGGTGAATGGTTTGATGTAACTGGCTCTCTCTTCCTATCCTGTGCCAATTTCTTCATCTAAGATATCTCTTACAACCTATGTCTTCAATTATCTACTTCATATATTATAATCTGTCGTTCTCTACAGATCTTACCTTCAACTGTTTCCTCCACTAACAAGTTAGCCAATCCCGCATGTCTTATAATATGACCCACCGCACCGTCCGGTCTCTTCTTTTTGTAAGACTCTTCCACAAACTTCTTTCCTCATCCATCATTTGAAAAAATACGTTAATTTCGTACTTTATCTGTCCCCTTTGTTTTCAGTATCCTTTTATGGCACCACATTTCAAATGTTTCAATTTTCCTACTTTCTGGTATTCCAAAAGTCCATGTTTCGCTGCCACAAAGTGCTGTGCTCCACACATACAAGTTATTTCTTTGTCCTAATTCAATATTTGAAACTAGATTTTTTAAAAAGAAGGCTCTTTTCGGTAGTGGTATTTTACTTCTAACATTATTCCTTCTTCGGCCATCAGCTGTAATTTTACTTTATAAGTAACAGAATACACTTACTTGTCCCGTTGCATTCGATCCTATTTTTATATTTAATCTATTATTATTGTCATCATTTCTGTTGCGTTTAATTACTTTTGTCTTTCTTTGGTTTATATTATTCTAAAATTTTCCTTCAGTATTTTTTTCATGCCGTTCGGTATGAAGACCCTCAGTCTGTTCTGCTAACTGGGCAATGCCCTCAGAGGATCACAGCAAATTGATGTTTTTCTCTTTGAACATTTATTAAGAGATATCGCACGACTTTTGGTAATTTTTTTATTGAAAAACCTATTGATTTGACATGGGGGTGTTTGGCCTAGTTGGTAGTATGTGTAAGGCGCGTGTGTGCAGTGAAGTGGGTAGAGGAAGCCGGTATGTTTTTTAATTTATTATTTAAGATGGCATTAGGCCTTATAGCCATTCAGCCAATAAATTTGTTTCTTTTATTCCTCCGTTGTGTATAAAGTATCTTCTGGTATTATTCATGAGCACAAGTGAAATGACAGCACAGGACGGGTACAACACTTAATTAAAACCACCCGTGCCGTAGTCCGGACTCGAACGGCGACCCCTTCAACGCGAAGCCACCTCGCTAGCCCCGCGCTACCGGGGCCGGCAGCCGGTATGTTGTCAGCTGGTCAGAGCGCTCCTGCTGGGACCGGTTGTGGCCCGTCTGTTTGTAGGCCGAGTGGTCCGTCCGGCGCTGCTATATGTATATTGCCCGTAGAGAGGCTCCACTTAGCGTAGTGAATATCTCAATCAATATGATGTGCGACACGCGTAATACCTGTTACGGGAGCGGCCGCTTAATGTCGTTTCCGAACCACTCGTTACGACCTGATCGGTGACACATTGAGTTCCACACACACACACACACACACACACACACACACACACACACACACACACACAGAGAGAGAGAGAGAGAGAGAGAGAGAGAGAGAGAGAGAGAGAGAGGGGGGGGGGGAGTGTCCGGTACAGCTCTCAACAGAAAGTTACTGGAAAGACAGCAAAGATTAGTTTACTTTTACATTAAAATATACGGGCATGCATATTGGCATGCAAAATCTGCCTCAGCATTGACCGAAATGATGATTATGTGCAAAAATAGATAACTGTACAACCTTTAAAATGATGCATGTATTATACAAATAAATATAAAACTGGATAAATTTGTGATACAAAAGTTCAGAAACTACTTAGAAAAATTTCGAGGGGGTTTCACCGTTTCAAAGCTTAGAATCTCAAATCAGTTGTTTCGTATATCTTATGATTCTACGTCACATAACGCTGGAACATTAAATGAAATTCTCAACGTATGGTGACAAATACCAAAGATGGAACCACTTGATGTGGCATACTCCATACCATATTTCCTTCCTCCATGCTCCGTACTTAGCACGCAACTACAATGTCTCTGACCATAGCATATAATGAAAGCATCAAAAACAGTTAATAGTAATACCTATGTTGCATGCACCACGTTAAACAAAACTTGAAAAATTCTTTCCTTTAATTGGGAAGATTTAGTTTTTACACGCCGTAGATGGCCGTATTGAATTCTAGATACTAATAACGAAAAACAGGTATTTTCTCTAACGACGATCTCTGGCAGTACAAGTACAATGTCTCTGGCCATCAGCATTAATGTTCTGTTCACATTAAAAGCATTTATTTACGATAATTTAATTCTTGATTCACTTTTGATATTTATATAAATGGCTGAATCTGCGGACTTAAAATATATTGCGTTTCGAACAAAAAGTATATTCATTCACTTCGCATCACTTTGTATCAAATGTGAGTTTATAGCATAATTTAGTGTTGTTTAGTAAAGTATTAATGGTGTTTCTTAGCCATGGTGTCGCAATTTATAACTCCCTGAGACAAATCAATAGTAAAGAATATTTTTTTTTTCGTATCTTGCTTAATTCTAAATACGTGAGATATAATTCTGAATACTCAATATTCAACTGTACAGGTATGGAACAGATTTTAGTTTTTAGCTCCAGCGCCAGATGAAGTAGCATAATCAGAAAATTTTCAGCGTCAGTTGCAGATGAGGAAGAACATTGAGACAAACCTAATGTTGATACTGTGAAAACTAAGTCAAGATCGACTCAAAAATTTTCAGATAATGCTAGAGTATTCGTAAAATAAATGTGTCGTAACGTCTTAATACATATCTTAAATTTTAACTTCGAAACCAAACTTTCAAATTCTGAAAATTCATTCAAAATCTGGGGGATTCTACAATATTCGAGCCACTGAAATTTGATAAATTTTATCTTCGATTCGTACATATATCGACGAGACAAACTGAAAGTAAATAATATATTTTTTTTATTTCTCAATTAGTTCTCGAGATATCGTATGACAAAGCTGAGTTATTTAGGTTGAAAAGCAGCTAGGAAAAATTTCCCAACCGCCATATTTCAGCATGAATTCTGTAACTCGACGAGACAAATTGAAAATAAAGAATACCATTTTTTTTTGATACGATATCTCGAGAAATGAGAGAGGTATCTCAAAATTGAGGTGGCTAGGTTGACAGGTGCCTGGTCCAGAAAAAAAACCTCGCACTAGGAATTACAGGGTGAACATGCACAATATATGTTTTGTTTTCTTGTTAGTTGTGACTGTTAGGTTGAAATACGGCCCGGACCAGAAGAAAAACGTCACCAAAAGCACAGGGAACTATACCCATAAATGATTTTTAACATTAAATATTTCAGGAACTAAGCGAGATATATATACATAAAAAAAAGTATTCCTTACTTTCGATTTGTCTCATCGGTATATATAAGAATCAACCACTAAATTCATCAAATTTTAGCGACTCTGATATCGTAGTATTCCAAAATCTTTATTTTCTGCGTTATACGAGTTACATTTTTATGTCATTGGTATGTATTAATATGCGTAAGGTACATGTTTAGATTTTCGAGCAGCAACATTAGCATAAGTTATTAGGTTTAAATGTAGCCTGAAAACTAACATTCCGTATCAAAGTATCCAACCTACCCCATTCTTGGAACTGTACGCCTAAATCAACGTTTAGTTTAGTACAGTAAATGTCTAATACCAAATTAATGAGGCTTGATACACATGAATCTTTACGGACGAATGAAAATAGTGTACGTGTAAATAAACTTCAACCCACCCATTTCTTGGTAGGGGGTAGGTGAATCTATGTTTGCTTGGATTCCGAAAATGGTTGGTGCGAATTTTATAAAACTTTGTATACATGTTTCTCATTGCGTGAATAAAAATGTGGTATGAGTAAATATACGCCAACTATACCGGGCAACGCCGGGAACTCCTATTAGTAGAAAATAAATTGATCCTGTCTCTCTAAATGCTTCGGAGACCTTACTATTTGTTCAGCCCTCGTATTATTTAGGAAGACAAAGTGTTTCTTCCTTTCAGTACAATAATTTCTGTGATCCTAAGTTTTTTCCTGTATTCCTCATTTTGTAGAAAAAGTTCTCAGCCATGTACACAAAATTTTACTTTATTTAAAGAAATTTTGGTCTGATGAGATTTCCACTCCAAAATGTCGTCAAAGTCTTTTACAAATCTCTAATTAAAGGTTTATAAGATATTTAACGGTAACGCATCATTTCACTATTCGAGAACTTTTCATTCACTCGCACCCATGAAACAAATAACTGTGCATTCTGGAAACTGAAACACCAAAATAGATTTATTAGGGGACATCCATAAATTACGTGAGGTGTTTTTCCGGATTTTTGGACCCCCTCCCCCCTCTGGTGAGATTTTGGTGAGATCTGGCCGGACCCCCCCTCCCCCTCTGATGAGATCTAGTCCCATCATACCCCCCCCCTCCCCGACATGTCATCTTCGCAACATTTTGAGACCCTTTTTTTTTAGGTCTCACCCTCACTTTTCGGCGAAATACCGTCCTAAAATCAACTTTCGCGTCATTTGTAGACCTTTTTTTTAACTCTACAGTCCGGCCCAATTTTAAAAAATCTCACGTAGATTTCCGTTGACCCCCCCTCCCCCTTGGTGAGATTTGGTGAGATTTCGCTCGACCCCTCCCCCCTCTATTTCACCTCACGTAATTTATGGATGCCCCCTTACGTGAGCTCAAATTGGAAGGGAAAGGGAGGGGGACGGAAGTCTCACGTCATCACCTTTCGTAATTAATGGAGGGTTCACTTAGTAATTTCTCCGGCGTATCCTGCTGTGTTGCCAACTTCGGCATGCATGGATGCACCAGACAAATGACGAAAATTTCTTCATGCCATTGTTCGAATATGGTGGCGTAGTAGAGAAATCGAATTACAAAAATTTGGTCAAACCATTGCTTGATATGGTGGTGTAGCAAGGAACCAACATTTTTGGTATCGTATACTGGAGATGGGAGTGCAAAGAAAGGCTGCTATATTTGTTTGTGGAAACTACTGCAGAACAAAATCAAAGGAGGAGGATTGGAATTCTGTGGAAGACAGGAGAGTGAAGAGAGTGCTGGGAGTGTACAGGGCGTATATTGGTAATGAGACTTAAAAGAATTAAGAATAGTGCATGGAAGGCAGCTCCATTTCAGGCATAAGGGAGAGGAAAAATTTTCTTTTTTAGATAAGAGGCCGCGATTGGATTAAATTACCAAGGTAAATGCCAAACAGTTTTCGAAACGGACTCAAAATTCGTAAAGGTTAGTTGCGATATTACACTCAAAGAATTTAAGATAAAAATCAATAGCTAAATGGAAGATGGGTGTGTGGGGGAAATTGCCACTTGAACATGTAACCCACTGCGATTAAATGAAATGCGTCCTAATTTTTTTGGTGCTAAACTCTAATTATGATTTAAACTTGAACAAGCGTTGTATTTTCATTTTTTTAGCCTCAAACGTTAGGAACTACAAATAGCCCTCTATAATGACGTTTTACTAAACGACACTTTTAAAAATGTAGCAAGTTACGCCGACGTACAACAAAAGCAATCTTCCACTATATAAGGAACCTAAAATCTGTAGAATGGGTATAATCAATTGAAATTTGTAATTGCTGCGAAAACTGTCAACCGAAAAACTTGAGCAGTGAAAGTACCAAGTATGCATTATTGAGTAAGGGATGTGAAGCTTGTAGTGTAAACGGTGAACTGGAGTGCATATTTGGAACTAACTATACAACTTTGAACTTCGTAACAAGAAACATAAATGTCAGAATTTTTAATTTGATTTCATTTGCGATGGAGCACACACGTTCCGGTGATCTACACATCTTCCTCCCATGTCATGATTTTCCAACTCCCAACCCACCCCTAACCTTTACGAATTTTAAACTCCTTCAGTGTTTTTGGTAAATTTTTCATTATTTTCTTGGTAAATTATTGCAGTCTCCGACTACCTTGCCTACAAAATAAAATTTTCATCTCATTCAAGGCCCAGCTTATGGTCGTGATCATCTCTCCCACGTATACTGCCCAATTCTTCGTCTACCAATATCCAACCATGCATCATCGCGAATATATTCTTTGTGCACACTAAACTCTCTTCACCCGTCTTCTGCTTCCAATGACTCCCAAGTTGGGAGGGTGGCAGACAGGCACAATTAATCATCAAGTTCATTAATCGTTACTCCGCTACTTAATAAGTTGACTTCGATAAGTGTTACATTTTTTCAAATTTAATACAAGTTAAAGTTCTCCGTTAAATTTTAACTACTGTTTCCAAAAGTTGTAGTGATGTTTAAGTATTATAATAGATAATATTGCACGCTATCGTGGTGCAAGTATGGATTTCTTTATGAAAACTAACAAATTGGGCTCGCACTTGCGGAAGGCTTTGAATTGTTTTATTTTTCCCACAAGGTGTTCCTGCTTTTACTTTTCTTTCAAACTATACATATCTGGATATAAGCATCCTCTTACGTTGTTTAAGATTATTCAGGCTAGAAACGTGAGCACTGATTGTAGAAAGTTAATGAAAACACAGATTGCAATCTTGCATTCATAAGTCAACTGTTCTCCCAATCTTGATGTAAATGCAACATAATTTCATAAATCTTCTCGTTGCTGTTGCTAGTGTTGCTTCTTTCACTAACAGATTCAAGATCTTCAATTTCCATGATGAATTATATAACCAACGTCAATTTAATTTACTCCACTCACAAACACCAAACCAACACAAACTAAAAGTGGCACTATTATGCTCTTTGTAAAAAAAAAAAAAAAAAAAAAAAGGTAACTTAGTAAAAATATCAAAATCAATCACCGATCGAAGTCGGTTTGTAGACGTGAAATACAAACCCTCCACAACTGTAGCATTCCTGCTCACAACCACGTCATGCTTTTTTTGCTGTTGTCAGTCTTTTGACTGGTTTGATGCAATCCTCCATCAATTCCTATCTTGTGCTAACATCTTCATCTCTACATACCCCTTACAACCAACATCCTCAATAATTATCTGTTTCATATATTCTAATCTCTGTCTTCCTCTACAGTTCTTACCTTCGACTGTTCCTTCCACCAGCAAATTAACCAATCCAGCATGTCTCAAAATATGACCTACCAGCCTGTCTCTTCTTTCTGTACGCTTCTTCCACAAACTTCTTTCCTCACCCATCATTCCCAAAATTCGTTCATTTCTTACTTTGCCTGTCCACTTAATTTTCAGCATTCTTCTGTAGCACCACATTTCAAATCCTTCAATTTTCTTTCAGGTATTCCAAAAGTTCGTTTCGCTAGCATAAAGTGGTGTTCTTCATACACAGAGTTTTAAAAATGTCTTTCTAATTCCTAGATCAATGTTTGAAACTAAAAGATTTCTCTTTTTCGTGAAGGCTCTTTTTGCTAGTGCTATTCTGCTTTTTAAAATCATTCCTGCTTCGGCCATCGGTTGTAATTTTGCTTCCCAAGTAACAGAATTCACTTACTTCTCCTATTGTATCCGATCCTTTGGATATCCTTCACCGATTTAAAAGATTTTTACACCACTGAACTCAGCAGGAGCTGGGGAACACTTTGAAAATAGTATTAACTTGATATTTTAAAATTTTGCAAATCCATATTTCGGATGTGACGTATCACAATACTCTAAACAAACGTGCTTTCCGATTAACCAAATTTCAAAATTCATTTACACCGGTCTGGAAACTTTAAAACCAGAACCAACCACATCACCGCACTTGTCTCGTTACGCTCCTCATCTTGTGATTTTCTGGAAGTTCTAAGTTAACAAAAAAAAATTCTAGATAGACTGTTGTCTAGGTCAGTAGGCCATTTTGACAAAAGGAAACCCGGACAAGCTCTCCAGGCAGACGATCGGAACACCTCGTGGAGTAAACACGTAATTCGTGGTTTAGTGGGTTTGAGAAAGCCCGGCTCGCGGTGGCTGATGGGAAGCCGGAAATTAGGAATCATGGCTGACTGACGCCATTACTAACAGGATAGGCAACCATAGAAATTCGAACTATTCCGACATGTGTTCATCGATGTGAACTTTAACTTTCAATTTCATTCGGGGTGGTGCGGTCTGTTCTGTTTCATGACTTGTGATCTTCGGCAAATGGTTTTTTTCGATTGCCATTGCTAACTGTGACTTTTGTAAATTCTGTGAAAATTTTTAAGAATATATACCTCAGTGATTCAGACTTCAACTTTTATTTCTAACTTAGTACCTTTCTTACAGGAGGTTAATCTGTAAGTGGCGGCCGTCTTCATCATTACAGTTAGCATTCTACAAGGTTTTTCACGGTTATAGAACTTTTCCCGAACTTTTGGTAACATTTTGAATGACTTCAAGTTTAGGTGTACAAGCCGATACGGACCCCGATATCGGGCTTATCCCCTAACACTGTGCTCCCAACCCATTTGGCATGATCAATGATCATGTAGCCGGTCGCTCTCAGGCAATCCGGTCAATGAATCGTATAGTCGACTATTCAGTCATTGTTACCAGCATAGAATTCGGTGCTTCGTTTGATATAAACGGTAATGATTAATGTTGCAGATCTATAAGTTAGTAAGCTCACTCAGCTCTATAGCTATTGGATGGATAATAGTGACGTCTAACTGAAGAGAGTTTCCAGAGGTAACGCTTTGGGTGAAACACAGGTCACTTTCGTATATTGAAATCAGATAACCTTTGATCCTAAATATGGAATTATTCTTGACCCGTGACCGTACCTAAAACTCTGTGATGGGCTTACTAGTCTCCAATAACAATTCAATTTCGTTTCAGACGCCCCGTCCTTGGCACCATTACTATCTCTGATAATGGATACAAATTTATTTACTGTGTGTCAGCGATAAGACACCTCTGCAGTTATCATGGAAATACTTTACATTGATTAAAGGAATCAGTCGTAACTTTTGATAACGTAAAAAGTGCTAGGCATCCTGAGAATGCTATTTTCCGTTTATAGTAGTACTAGCTGTTACCCGCGACTTCGTACGCGTGGATTTAGAATATGATTGCTAAAATTGGAGCTGAAAGTTACCCAAGATATGTCGGGAACGCCATCGATATACCATTCTACCGTCGAACCCGTCTCATGACTAAAACTGTTATTCATATCGGAAAAAAGTACCCTATTTCGTTCCTAAAGATACAAAGTATTTCCTTGTCATCGGTATATACATGTAGTCATCAGAACGTAAAAAAAAAAGACGGATACTTACTTTCGCATATATAATACTATTAGTTTAGATCACACAAAAACTGCCTGTGGAACCAGTATACCCCGAATAAAGTAAACGCTTAGGGCACTATTCTATCGCCAAAGATTTGCCAGAACATGGTATCCTTACTACAAAATCCTAGGCTTGGCTCAAACTATTAAAAAAATTTTTGCTCACAGTGGGGTTTAAACCCGAAGCCGCACGGGAGTTTACTTAAGAAACAAGCACGTTACCACTGCGCTACGCTGCCATTGCTCCCTACCATTACGCATTACCAACACATATAGGTATTATGCCTTTGTCTTTCACAGTACAGATAGATTTCGTAATTTAATGACTATATGTTCTTATCTATACAGAATATGGTATCCCATGTCCATCCTAATGTCAAATAGCATCTCGTGTCATCACGATTGGAGTAGCCGTTTAGCCCAAGAAACGTTAACAAACAGACAGACAGAGTAACTTTCGCATTTATAATATTAGTATAGATTAGACCAGGGGTCCCCAAACTTTTTACCCCGTCGACCCCTTGATACGATATTTGCCTTCTTATCGACCCCCACAAGTATTTAATAAAAACATTAAATCATTTTTTGGCATTTCTGATGCTAGGCAATAAGGAAACCTGCATAACAGCTCAACGAAATAATTTATAAAATCCACCCAATAAACTTAACAGAAAAACGAGATACGTCCCACTATTATTATAATCTCAAAAAATAGGAACAAAACTATGGATAGATGGAATAAATTTGAAATAAAGACCTACCAAAAAGAACAGATGGTTGTTGTACTGTTTTAACTTGTCACATATTTCATCATTTACTTTACATGACTTTGCAAACAGACGAGAATTGAGAGGATGAACCTTAATTTTATTTATTGGCCTGATTTTTAGTAGAATATTCCTATTTTTTCCTGTACAGTTTAATTGATCCTCTTTAGTATTAATCGACCCCCTTTCGACCCCTCTGTATTAATCGACCCCCGCAGTTCTCTTATCGACCCCAAGGGGTCGGTATCGACCCCTTTGGGGACCCCTGGATTAGACCCAAGTTTTTTTGTGATTGTGTTTGACCTTTGGAAAAGGCATTCAAGAATTGGTTTGATATCAAATAGATCAAATTCAGTTTGATATTTTATATTTCGACATGGTTCTTTTGAAATTCAGTACATTGGCTCCAAAGTTTCTCCAGCTTTCTTATTCCCTCGTGGACATACGTTCTTCAGCGCCTTCAAAATACTAGATAAGCTTCTGTATTTGTGTCGAACTAGGATAGTTTTGAGTTTCGCGAACAGATAGTAATCTGAAATTTCATGAGTTGGGTGGAAGCGGAAGGAGTCGAAGCCGTTGCTCACTCAATTTTTGCTGAATGATGCTGCTTGAATGCACTAGCGCGTTGTCACGGTGAAACGAGACCTCCTTTGTCCCGCATATCGTAGTCTTCAGTCTTTCCAAAATGATGTGTGGTATTCTCCAGTAATGATTTTCCCTTCACCAAGTGGCTAAGCAAGATAAATCCTTTTGCGTTACAAAAATTAACAATAATAATAAAAATAGAAGTAAAAAAATAAAATAAAACGAGCTATTCCGCAAAACTGGAAACAGCCTACGAAATTGCGGGAGAGATCTATAACAAAAAAAAATTTTTCACAAAATAGTAAGATACATCGTTATGAAACAGTTCTGAAACCAGTAGTTGTGTATGCAGAAGAAACCTTGTTCCTGAATGCTCATAAAGGGCTTTTGGGAGAATTGTAGAAAAAAAAGAGCGAAAAATTAATAGAGGTATTCTGGGTTCCAACTTCTAGAATCCCGTCCATCAAAAGAGATCCAACAAAGAAGTCTACAACAAAATAGAGAAAATCACCGAAACAATCCGCTAAAGACGGACACGATTCTATCTATAGCCACATCAAACGGATGGAGGAAAACAGACTGACAAAAAAACTCTTTCATCTATTTGATCCAAAACTGTAATGTTCTAGTTTGTAAATATTATAGAAGACCTTGATTTGTTGGGATTATAACCTGAAGATTCTTTCGATTACGATTTTTTTTTTAGAAGAAGTTAATGACACATGGGACAAGCCGAGACGAACACTCAAAAAGAAGACGGGGTACACCTTGGACAGGAGAGCGTAAACAGGCACACTCAAAACGAATGAAGAACTTATGGCCCCAAAAGAAGATGAAACTCGCTGCCAATTTCAAGAAGGCTTAATTGGACTTATTTCGCTTTATTCATATGATTGCTTCGTGCAGTACACTATTTTGACTGCTGTTTCGTTTCTGGTGTGTAGTCATGAATCCACGTTTCGTCCATCGTTACAAAACTGCGTGCTCCGATTTCTAGGTTGTAATTTAAAACAGTGCATGCCGGAAGTTAAATCGATTGCATGCAAGTCACTAGTGCGTCTCATTTAGAATACTGTTGTTCTTTATCGTCAAAAGGGATTAATGGAGGCATTGGAGAAGGTCTAAAGAAGAGCAGCTCGATTCGTGACTGGTGTATATAGTTGAAGGGAAAGCGTAAGTGCGATGTTGAAGGAGTTGGGGTATGAAGACCTGGAACACCAAAGGCGTTGCTCCCGACAGAAGCTAATTGAAAAATTCACGACTGACGCATTTCGGAATGAGAGCAAATATATATTACACAGCAACATTCATATCTAGGAATGACGGCAAAAATAAGGTAAGAGAAATCAAGGCCAGAAGCGATTCATTTCTGTACTCATTTTTTCCACGGGCGACTTGGGAATGGAATACGATGGGCGAGTAAACTTAAAATCCGACAGAAGTAGTTCTCGAAAAATCATTTTGACCATTATGATCTGGGTTTTTAACGGTTTTCCGAGATTGCTCCAGGAGAATGCCGGGATGGTTTCTCAAAATAACCCATGGGCGCTTCCTGCCATATCCCTTCCAAACTATTACACTTTTGGATACAATACACCCTCCACCACACACTTTTATTGAATCGCGGAGAAGAAGAAGACGAATAATAAGAATAATAAATAATGATGATGATAGTAAAAATGATGGTAATAATAATAAAAATAAATGTTTGATTCTTCTTAGACACCTCAAAACATGCCGATGTTCGCATGCGATTACGCTTTTGTTCAGGAGTGAGCAGTAGCGGGACCCATCTTGCACAAAGTTTTTTCATGTGTAATTCATTATGCAGAGCAAAATCAACCCGCTCAGTTGAGATGCCTGTGGACTTCCGCTAACTCATTCGCTTTCATTCGTCTGTCAGTCAAAACCGCTCATTGACTTTATTGGTGATTTCTGGCCTCACAGCTGTTCTTATAGCTCCAAGAAGTGAGGCATCTCCGGGAATTTTTATGCGACATTTGAATTAATTTACCCTAAGGTGAACAGTTTCATAGGAAGGCCGTGCATCACTTTGTGTAGGCAAAATTCTCTCATTAATTTGTTTGTTGTTTGTAATTTCACTACGATTCCCAATTTTATCCATTTTTCACTGGCACTCAACACTGTTGTTTCAGCACCTATAAAACAAAGACTAGGCATCAAAAATAACAGGAGATTACAGGTAGCGTACATAGAAAGCAAAGATAATTACCACATACACAATTGTCGTTGCCACCTTCCATCAGTATGCGAACCAAGTTACTTGTCAAACAACCCTCGTAAAACCTGTTCTCCTGTGGTAATATAAAAGACTGGTTTCCCGCTCATCGTGGTTAGTGCCAATTTCGTCGTCTGAATAACCAGTTATACAACGTCACAAGTTACCCTGTTCAATGAAAGACTTGCTCATCGTCAAAACACACTGAGTGGGGGGGAAATCACGAATGAAGCCGCCGATAAGTGAAATTATGTCGCCAAGTAATAAACTCGCGAGGCGTGAAACTAGTTTGACGTGACCACTGGTTCACTTCCTGGTCGTTTTGGTCTGATAGTTGTAATATAATACGTCTGCTGAGAAAGGCTTCTTGGGAGTGATGGGTGACAGTTGAATCGTTCAGTTTTATTTCACCTGAGCACTGAGATGCAATGAACCTTGGTACTATAACTGGAATGTTAACAGGCGCATCACATGGATTACCCCAAACATTTAAATCGAATACGGCTTAGAGAAAGTAACCATTGTGACTGCTCAGGCACACCATTTGGTAACTTAAACTACATTCTTTTTCCTGCCACAAGTATATATTACGCCTACCACAACACAAAATTCCGAAAGAATTAAAAATCGTTGGGACACCCTTTCCGACATACATAACTATTTTGCTTTCTTTTAACGACGAAATCATTTACAGTACGTTGATATATTTGAAAAATTAAAATATACAGGGTCCGGCAATAAAACCTCCCACATTTCACGTAGCCGGCGTGCGGGTTGTAGTGAGGATACTGATGTGGAATGTGTTTTGTTTTAAAGAGGTGTACCTGCCATTTTCAGTGTGCGCCATTTCATGGCTTGGTGAGCATCGTGCGTTTGTTGTGGACGAATTTATTCGTAACAGTTCTCAGATTTTCGGAGACGATTCGAACTTGGCCAACATGATCGTGTCCCGGATAGAAAAACTATTCAACTGTAGGTGTCAAACTTTAGAAAGACAGGTTCAGCACTAAAAAAAAAAAAAAAAAAAAAAAAAAAACCTGCAGGCCGTCCTCGGACTGCAACAACGCCGGAAAATTTGGCGCGTGTGAGTGTGTCTGTGCAACATTCACCAATCTTTGGGGGCACTTAAAGCCTATAGTGTACAAACATCGTCCCACAACACTGCAAGCACTTAAAGAGGCCATTACCCAAGAATTGGCAGCCATTCCAAGAGAAATGACGCGAAAATGTATGGAGAACGTTCTGGATAGACTTTGTCAATGTGTCAACAATGGGGGCAGATATAATTTTTAAAACCAAATAATTAAAAATGGCAAAGTATGTATTTTTCATAAATAAAAGTAATTATTCTCTATCATATTTAGTTTTTATGTGACAACACATTAAAATGAGGGAGGTTTTATTGCCGGACCCTGTATTTATTTGAGTATTTCTTAAATACATTATATAATTGGATGCTTTAATATCTTTAAATATTCTCTTTTAATGTATGTAAATTCTTTTGCATTGTTTACTGTGTATCTACATATAAGCGCATTTTAAATTGGAAAACGATCAATTTTAACGTATAACTGGTAGTTAGTTCATAAGTGTTTTTCTCGATCTGTTATAATTCATGTTATTGATAATTGATTCAAAATTGTATTTAACGCATCAGTGGAAACTTTTGTAAAGGCTGGTTGTATGCCCGATAAGGCTAAAAACCACTGAATAAATAAATAAATCTTGGAAACGTGAATTACTTTTCTATACCGATCCTGACGTGTCTTCGCGTTTAATTCCTCTCATTTGTTTAAGGCTATGGTTTGGTCTGTATCTATATCTATTTGGTTTGGTAAACATGGGATGAAGATAAATGCAAAGAAGAGTCAGGTTGTTAGATACACAAATAAAAAACTAAAGATTGATTATGATTATAAGGTGGGGAAAAGAATTGCTTGTTGAAGACTTGTAAATATTTTGGCATTAGATGTATTAACAAGCGTAACTGGGCAGAACACATTGGACAGGTAGAAGGAAAAGGTTTCAAAATTCTGCACTTGTTGGAGAGAGTGATGAGGGGATGTACGAGACAAGTAAAGGAATTGGGTTACAAAACATTGGTCAAACCATTGCTTGAATATGGTTGGGCACATTTTGAGTATCAAATACAGGAGTTGGAGAGGGTGGACAAAAGGGCTGCTAGATTTTTTTTCTGGAAATTACTGTATAACGCAATCAGTAATAGATGTCATAAAAGAGGTGGAATGGGATTCACTGGAATATAGGAGGAGGATCATGGGAGTGTGCTAGGCGTTTATTGGTGATGAGTAATGGAAAGATATTGGTGTAAGAGTTAAAAGTAGTGCATGGAAGGGAAAAGATGATCATGATCACAAGCTAGCATTCGATTTCAGGCACAAGGGTGTAGGAAGATTCTCTTTTTTACTTGAGGGGATCAGGGATTTGAATAGTTACCAGGAGCAATGATGAATAATTTACCAAAAACGTTGAAAGAATTTAAAATTTGTGCAGGGATAATGTAGGTGGGTGTAGGATAGGAGGAAGAAGGCTGTGTGGGGAAATTGCCACCGGAACGTGCTCTCCACTGCAACTATAAAACCAAATTAAATTAAAATCCCAAATGGCACAACAGTAGTCCAAATGTGTCTTCTTTGTTTGCTCATAACAGTTTTTCAAGATTCTACGTATGAGTCGCAGCCTAGAATTAGCACTTTCTACGATCGAATTAATGTGCAAGTCCCATCTCACGTTCCTTTGTACTGTTATGCTCAAATGTTTCACTGAAATATGGTCTAGTTGGGCCAAATGAGCATACATAGATAACTTACTTTAGTGAATGGGAAAATCACTTAGCCACAGTAACCACGCGGTTCTGATTAAGACCGTGGAACAGGTGAAATTTTCCGACATTTTCCACCGCGCCGTCCCTCCCGGGCTGTTTCTTTGATCGTGTCACGGATGAGAGGTAGCGTGTCGTAGCGGTGAAATTTGTCAGTCACTTTCCCGGAGCGGAGCAGGTCACAGGAAACACTTTTCGGGTCGAGAGAGGCAGCTTCCGATCACGAAAGCGGCGAGAGTTCGAAGGATTTTCCCTGACCTTTGCAGATCGGCAATAAACTAGTTTTTTTCTCTGGAGGGACAGAACAGATACCGAAGAAAGTTGTTTCGCCGCACTCACAGTTAACTTACGGTTGACCTTTTCTCGTTTCACTCCCCCACCCCTCCGCTGTAGCTACTGTTAGATGTTAAACGCAACGTTTCTAACGCTGTAGCTGCGGGCATCTGATTAGGGAGCGTCCATAAACTACGAGGCTCCATTTTGGCCTCCCTTGAAGCCCACTCCTTCCCCCAAGTAGTCTGAGTGGCTTTTGCCTCGATCTTCCCCCCCCCCCTCCCCCACCCCTCCAACCTCCCCCCGTGTGGCACGTAGCCTTTCTCCCTATTAATTCCAGAAGATATTTTGTACTGTTTTCTCTTAACAGACTATCGTTAAAATTATTGCTTGTATAATGACCACTACTGATACTTGCTTTGTGTACTTTTCTATGACCATAAATATTCTGAATGAAATGTTGACTTTAGTCACTCTTTCAACTGATAAATAATTGGGAAAACCTCTTTCTAAGGTACAGTCAGGGATTTTTTTTTTTAGTGTTACTAAAAGCATTTTCTTTTTCTCACTCATCATTGTTTATTAATTTATAAAATAAAACAGACTATAGCTGTAGCGTGAAAAAACTGAGATTTGTTTTCTTTTGCTGCAGTTCTGTCGTGTTTCTTTCTACATTATCGGGTAATGATTCTTTGATCTGCTTAAAAGATTTATGTGACTCATTGGATACAGGAAAACGTTTACGATTATCCTCATGAAGTTTATTTTACAGCGCCACTTCACACTACACTTTGTACTTGAAATAAAGCTTCTGCAACTATTATGATTAAAGTTTCTCTGAAATTCACTTCACAGAACAAAATTAAAATTATTTTATCAACGAACGGAGTGGGCAGACGCGGGCAATCATGATCGAAACAGCTTTATTTCAAACCATCAAAACAATGAAAACTGACGCTGCCTTGTAAAATCTCGCGTGACATCTGTAAGCGGTTTTGAGTCTAGGTGCGGCATGTCTAATGTTTCTCGAATCGGAATGTCGGGTAGTTCAAATGCGCTTGCCGCGTGCAACCCAACGCTACGACTTAGTCACACGAATGCGCAGACAACAGTGTTACTATATAGGATATCTGAATTATATACGGAGATAATTAAATGACAGAAATAAATGTCCACATGTTGTTGTGCGTTCTGTGCCTTATTTTAACTGTAACAAACATTATGAATTTAAAGCTACGTGGATTAGTCCGGATCCTCCCTTCCCCCTGCGTAGCCCAGCGTAGCTTTCTACCCAGCCCCTCCCCTCCCCCTCAGACAAAGCCACGTAGTTTATGGATCTCCCTTACAACAAACCTACTGGTTATTGGTTACATCATATGATTGCAATAGTATATAATACAATACATTTTTTTTAGATAGTGAGCGATCTGGTGGCTCAGTGGTTAAGGCGTCCGATTGGAGATCTAAAGGTCCCAGATTCGAATACCTGTCTCGGCGGGGATTTTCAGGGGCGCTTAACCCGACCTTCAACTCTGGCACAGCCTGCTCTGTAATGTGAAGTACGCCAGAACGCTCCCGTGGTTCGGATCCCACGTTAAACTGTAGGTCCCCTGTACCCGGCAGGATTGTCGGGTTAGTTTAAGGCGGCTACGATAGGGGCGGAATGCGCAGCCAATAAAAACATGTCATTACGACCACAAGGAATTATTATTATTATTATTATTTTTACATAGTTCCAAATAGAAAAGACCTACTTTTTGGTATGTTTAAAAGTCAATTTACGACAAAATGATTGCATGACAAAATAGATGTATACAGTGAAAGATGCGTTCTCATACAATAATATGTACACTTAATTATATCGACTACTTACCTTGTAGATATCTTTGAAAGAAATTCTTCGATAGAACAGGAGGAGTTGTCAAATGTTCTTTTAATTTTTTCCTGAATTTAATCTTATCTGCCAGATACTTTACATTTATTGGGAGCTTACTGAAGATATGTATCGTTCAGGGATATATATCTTCGGACTTGTAATCCTTGTGAAGGTCATTTCTACTTATAGTGTCATAATTCTGTTGTTTCAATTAGAGTACAATGGGTAACTACAAAGGATATTAATGTGTGCATATATTCGGTCTCGTATGTTAAAATACCTAACTTCCTGAAACGCTCTCCGCATGAAGTTCTACTGCCGCTCCCACACGATTCATAACACTCGTTTCTGGGATCTGAATACTTTCTCTCTATGAGTGCAATTGCCCTACAATAATATTAAGGAGTGAAGATAAGCAAATTAAACTAATTTCCTCATACTGAACCTCATGTGACAACTGATAAGACTCTGGAATGTGAACGAGTATACATGTAATTTTTAGAATACGAATAGTATTACTAACTACTGAAAGTAAATACGTATGGCATTGTTGGTCGGGATATCTTCACCGTGTCAGACCGCCTAGTGGCAAAGTTTTCAATTCACCACGCCTCTTGTCGTGGCTAACTCACATATCCAGGCAATCCTAATGGATACAGGGGACCTACAGTTTAACGTGCAATCCGAACCACGGAAGCGTTATGGCATACTTCACATTACACAGCAAGCTGTGCCGGAGGTGAAAGTCGCTTTAAGGGCCAATGAAAATCCCAGACGAACAGGGAACCTTCCGACCTCCAGACAGCCACTAGAACGCTCTATTAACAACTGATGATTACCATCTATTTAATTAACATTCAATTAGTATAAATATGCTATACCTTAATGCTATCAAATTTGGGCACCGACCAATAGAAATCTCAAAAAGATCCAGTCAGCTGAAATTCGATTCGTAATAGCTGTTAAGGGCTATAATAATTTTTATGGATTAATTACTGAAATTATAACAATGAAGCATGTTGATTTCATCATAAAAGTACCTAAGTTGTTAACAACAGACACACAGAATATGCGACGAAAGACTGCCAAAACCAGCTATGCTTGGATATTCAGAGGAATAAACTGTGAAAGTCCAAATAAGAGTTGGAAAGTTTGTCCGCAACAGTCTTTCGCGAAAACCATGATGCTGCTACTATTTTTTTTTTTAGAATCTTATTCACTCAGTGATCAGGTTTCACTCCTGAATCAAATGGATGCAGGTACTTGCTTTTTTTGAGACTTGGTCTACCTCTACCTCTCCATATTATTTCTTAAAACCAAAAACTAACTTAGTCCACAAATCGAAAATTGGTTGGATCCTTCTGAAGGAGGCATACTAAGCAAATGCGTCAGAGGTAGGACGACCAGTTTCTTTCCTCTGGGACCTACAGTTTAAAGTAGAATCCGAACCACGGAACGGCCTGATGTAGCTTATGTGATCAAACAGAACTCTTAAAATTCCTGCGCTCATCTGAATTTGAACCTTGGACCGGAGTAACGAACTTTTTTGAAAACAGGCGCCTTAAATACTGAGCTACCAATTCCTTACCGCCATGTAAATAACTAATACAGTTTTCTCGTGACTGTTTTTAGGTTTTGTGTAAACATGAACAGTATATAGCTGACAACTGTCTCCGCTCTGAACGCAGGTGTTGGGATTGGTGGGTAACAGAATCCCAGAGATCCGTTTACCAGCGCACTCGTGCTTCGAAATAGTGACCTTCGGTTCAGCAGCTACGAGCGCCGAGTGAAGTGTCCAAAATAGCTATGACTTAAAATCTAAAGACCGTTCGTTTGCTGAGCGATAACTGTTTCCAAACGAACGTTAGAGATTTTTTGGCGGCAAAAGGCTTTATTTGTTTGCAACTTACGTTTATTACAGGATTTATAAACCACTCAATATGTTCAACAGGGTACTATACTATCACGGAATTCGTTGAAGGTCAGAGAGAACTCCTAGTGATGCCGGCCTCGGTGGCGTGGGGGCTAGAGTGCTAGCTCCACGTGCCGAAGGTCGCCGGTTCGAATCCGGCCGCGGGCATGGATGTTAAGTGTTGTGTGTCTGTGTGTGTGTCCTGTCCGTCCTGTGGCGTCCGCACTTTGAAGACTATATAAACACTGGATTTAACTGATTCACGGGAAGCTTTAATATAACACATTGAGCTGGCTGTATGGCCTCAGCTGCCAAAAGCCATAAAATTAAAAAAAAAAAAAACTCCTAGTGATTGTTGGGAAAATTTAGTCTTGCGAAACGTAATACACTGAAGTGCCAAAGAGAACTCCTAATGATTGTTGGGAAAATTTAGTCTTGCGAAACATAATACACTGAAGTGCCAAAAATCAAAGTGTAGGATCATACAAGTATCCAGATGGCGTTAGCCCCACGGAGGAAACGTATAAATATGTTGTGCAGTGTCGTGGCTTTCATTTGTACTCTCGTGACTCGTGTGAAAGGTTTCCTGACGTGATTATGGTCGCTCGACTTAAGACTTTGAATGCGAAATTGTAGTTGTGGCCAGACACATGGGATATACTGTTTCGGAAATTGCACGTTAATTCAAAATTCCTCGATCCGCAGTGTCAAGAGTGTGCCATGAGTATGTAATTTCCAGCATTAATTCTCGTTAAGGACAACGCAGTGGACGACCTCGTCTACTTAATGACCGAGACCAGCGACGTCTGCGATGAGCTTCCAGTGTTGAGACAGGCGACACTGCGTCCAAGAAAACAGCGACACTCAACGTGGGACGTACGAGAGAAGTGTCCGCCCGAAAAGTGCAATGAAATTTGCCGCTGATGGGATATGGCAGCAGAAGACCGACTTGAGTGCCTCTGCCAATAAAACGTCATCGGTTGCATCGCCTCTCCTGGGGTCGTGAACATATAGAATAAGGTCAGATGAGTCACGATTCTAGTTGGAAAAGAAATGACGGCACGTTTAGAGTGTGGTGCAGATCCCAGGAAGCCATGGACCCAGGTTGTCAGGAAATAATCTCTCCAGGTAAATGTCAGATGGTTCTTTCAAATGGCCATTCCCTAAGTCCTTCGAAGACTCTAATGACCGACGAGCCGTGAAGACAAAAAAAAAAAAAAAACGAAATAGCGGAACCCGGGGTACAACGGCGTACCGGGACGGAATGAAATTCAATGTTTTTCGATGCCAAGGAGGTATTACCAGCGAGCGTCAATAAGTAGAACTAGATCAACCTATTGCGGCTCATCTACGGCAGCCATAGTAGTCTAGTTTTCTCGAGCGTTACTCTATGAAGTTTTCGTTGTGATTTTTTTTTCCTGAATTGTAACTTCTGATGTTTTTGTAACCAAGGTTAACAAAACATTCTTGTTTTCATAAGAAATATAGTTAACACATGCTTGCAGTACGTTTAATTGTCTTTAGTTTCGTGTAGTTAAATGTTTGTTTACGTATCTTTCTCGAGTGACACCACCTCCCTAACCTAAATAGTGTCCCTGGAGCTATTTTTCTGCATTTTATATGTTTTTGTAATTACTTGTTCTTACCACCCCGTTCTGCCCCGGGTACGGTGCAAATGACAGCTAATTTTAATATATATATATATATTTCTCACAATATTATTGTATTTAATACATTACACCGTGTTCATAGAAAAATTTGCAACTCTCTTAATTAACCCTTTTGTATTTTTAAAACTTGTTTTCAAATTTATACCTGGTTCTGCCCCGGGTTCCTCCAGGTTAATACCATTTGGGGTAATTTTTTAGTGTCCCTATAGAACCTATAAAGCTACATAAATTACCTGTCATAGGTCGTTTTAGGTCCCAGCTGAACTACTCCGCACATCTATTGACAGTCTCCCACAAAATGCGGGATTGCTGAGTTTGTAGCAGACCTATTCACTGAGCTGATACCGTCCACATTTCCTCCGACCACCGACTGTACGATAGTAGTGGTAGGCCGTTGGCTGTCCATCAGCTGTCAGTGGTGATGTGGGACGGGTGGACTGGAGAAAGCTGGACGCGCTCCAGTTTGTCACACGCGCAGTTGACTCCAGTGTTCCAGAACAAGTGGACAGGCAACCACGCTCTTCCGGACCATCGATACGGAGTGGTGTGCACTCGACTTCAAGTCGTCTCGAGAGGTGAGCTCTCTTCAAAGAAAGGCTTCACTTGAGTCGTCCCTCAGAGCGTTCGTTCCACAATATGTGATAACTAGCAGAGTATCTGGCATAACTATGGGGCTGGATATAAAAGTTCTCTTGCTTTATCCCTTTTGATCGGATTGTCGGAAATATTGTCCAGCGCCAACAACTTTGACTGATTTCCTAACAGTTTTTCGAAATATACGCAAAAATCTGAACCATTACCAGTTTAAATTTTCCTTAATAGGGGGGAAGTGAGAAAGGGGTGGGTTTTTGTTATCCAAGTGTAAACAGTGTTTTTCTGTTTGTTTTAAACTATGTACCGTATGTGCAAAGTTCAATCGAAATAGGGTGAAAACTGTAGATTTGTATTAAAGAACATTTCTAATAATGAAACGGGGAGGAAAGGGGTTGGTATTTTACAAACCAAACTTAGAAAATATTTTTCCCTTTCTTTTAAAGTATTCGTGTACAAAGTTGCATCAAGACTGGATAAAACCTGTAGCCACACCAACTTTAAAATGAATTTTTAATTTCAAATTCGAAACTCTGTCACTAAATGTTTGAACGGAATGATACAATGTCAATAAACAGGACATTTTATGGGCTTTCAGAATATCACCCTCCACTTCACCAGATTTCCTTACAGTTTTCGAGATATTAAAAAAAAAAAAAAAAAAAAACTGAACCGTTACTCGTGCAAATTTTCCGTGATGGAAGGCAGGAGGTGGATTTTTTAAACCAAATGTGGACAGTCTTTCTCCTCTTGTTTTGAAGTATTCGTGTGCAAAGTTTCATCGAAATTGATAAAAGCTGTGAATTTGTGTAAGGAACATAAAAATATACAGGCATTAATTTAAATACGAGATAGTAATTTCTGCGCACGGTGATATAGTATTTCCGGCACCTCAGAGGGGAATCTTATGCATGCGATGAACTCGTAACTGTTCAGCGCATTCAGTTAGGATCACACCGTTGGAGGCATTACTGGTCAATAAAACCTTGAGCATTCAGCTGCGGTTATTTTTGAGACAGAACAAACATTTCAATAGCATACGCAACGGGATTGATGATATATAGCGTTTCTGGATTGCCGAAAAACTTTGTATACTATAGAGAAATGACATTGAAGGTATTGTTTTGTGGATAACTGCAAAATTTCGCCTGCAGGGTGTACGGAATGCTCTGGCATTGAAACCGGGACGACGCTGGTTCGAATCCCCGTCCAAGCATCCAGATTTCCGTTTCCCAGAAATTACTAGAGGCAAATACCGGAATTGTTTCTTCAAAAAGTCATGGTCGAATTCCTTCCCGTTCTTTGCCACCAGTCCTTTCCTGTCCCTAATCACTTCGAAGTCGACCGATGAGGCGGAAAGCCATAAGCAAAAATAGAGTGAAATAGGAATAACCGATGTAACTGTAGGAAAAAAACTGAAACGCGAATATACCGTGAACCGATTAAAGTCTGCCTAGAATTACTTTCCATGTCATTAAACAATTCTGACAAACTGCTGAACAAAGTTTTAAAGACGGAGTCTGCAAAATCCACGATAACGTGATTTTACGATGAAGTGCGACTTTAATGATACAACATCCACTCCATCAAGTGGACCAAAATAACAGCCGATAAGGTCGTTGGCAATCGGACGTTATCAAGTAATGTTTGTTGCCGTCGAGTAAACGAATGATATTGATTGAGTAACGAGCTTAGCATGCGACTACAATAATCTAGATTTGGAAACCAGAAAAACCAATCGACCAAACTTGTTTCAGAATCTTAAACATTCGAAGTTAATCGAATTTTTATCAGTGACGCCATGCGCGATTACAGGCGTACGGGGGGGGGGGGGGGGGTTACCTTGGTGGATGTACTCCTCCTTGGGAAGATGAACTGGGCTGGATTCCCGTTGCTTTCCTCTGTATATGTCCGTAGGTGTTATTGTAGTTGTAGATGACTGTAATGGAGTGTGTGTTCGGTGTAGCGTATTGTTTATGTTGTGGCTGAGAGATGGAAGAAAGAAAAGGGCAATACCCGGTGCCGACCCATTCAGGCCTACCCTTCGGAAAGACACCTAGCTCACGACTTTAAACTTTTATATCAGGTGCCTAGTCGATTGTTTTAGGATGAAACATTATTTAACGTCTTGTATATGTTGCGTACTTTACCCTAAGCTAAATAAACCAGAATTATTATAACTTAAAAACTTCATTTCATTCTGGTGGAGATTGGACTAGCTAAGTACGGCAATTTTTTCCCTCTTATAATTTCATCCCTTTTTATACTTTGAAGACATTATTGAAGTAGGGAGAAATTTGAAATTCGTTATTGTTACGAGTTTCGAGTGATTCGTTGTGCGCATGCGCTGCTTGATCCAAGCAGGTAAGATATTAGATAACCATGTATTCTTCCACCCCAAGGGCGCTACGATATTGTCAGCTAAGCTTATGTTGAACAGTGGGTCGTTTTCAGTTAGTTCGCTTTACGCGTTATATTTTCTATGCATATAAGTGTAAATATTTTGTTTATTAGTTGATTATTATTTATTTATATTCGTTAGATGTATATGGTTTCATTATATTCTCTGGAAAAATATGGAATCAAGTTCATGCGATACACTGAATGTATTAATGCACGTGCGATAAAAGTTTTTAATTGTGGCAAGAAATATTAGCATTCGTCTTTACAGCAGAAGAAATGAGTTATTTTAGCCTATAAAATAATGATTTCAGTTATGAGGCAGAAAACTGCGTTAAGCCTATCATCTTTGAAAGGCTTAGAAGCTAATTATCAACGAAAGCTGCTTGATTGTAAGAACGGTTATCGGATAATTTTGTCAATGTTTTTCTACGATACAAAAGCTCTAAACACAAAATATAGAAATACTCTATTCAGTACTCTATAATCTAGAAGGTGTGCTTTAATTTTTGTAACAATTTTCATTTCTTAACGAGAATATGATGGACAAAATTCCTATTTACTTTAGAAATGCAATAAAGATATTATTGTTTGTCCATTCGAATGCAAAGGAAAAGTAAAACATACACAAAAAATACACTGCTTATGAAGTTGTATTTTTAGTTGTAAGCTACTTAAATCGCAAGTGGGAGTGAACATAACGCTTGGGGATAAAATCTTGTTACCAGGCTTTGCTCGCCGAATGATGAGCAATTTTAGTTCACTTCGGTTCATTTTAAGTGAGTTTACTTTTTAGCGGGTGAAACAAAGCGGTCTTGTGGCTCAGTGGTTAAGCGTCTGACTGGAGATCGAAAGGTCCGCGGTTCGAATCCCTGTCTCGTCGAGGATTTTCAAAGGCGCTTAACCCGACCTTCACCTCTGGTACAGCTTGCTGTGTAATGTGTAGTACGCCAGAACGCTTCCGTGTTTCGGATTCCACGTTAAACTGTAGATCCCCTGTACCCGGCAGGATTGTCGGGTTACGATAGGGCCGCTACGATAGGGGCGGAATGGGCAGCCAATAAAAACCCTATCTCCAGGTCATTACGAGCACACGGAATTATATTATTATACCGGATGAAACAAACTGGAGTATCCGACAAGGCCGTGTGGTCCTGAAAAATTCAGATCCAGATAGTCTATCATCAAACAGCGGCGCCATGGCAATCGTTGAAATCCCTCGAATAGTTGTATCTCCGAAGAATTTGTGGTTTAGGCTACGAGCTGCTGGAGCAGAACCATATTGTAGCCGGTTTCTTCAAACATCGAGAAAGCAGGCACTCGAGTTTATAATTCGCCCGAAACATTGGTGGTTTTAATCGCTTCTCAGGATCTGCATTGCAAACGCTGTTCATAAACTGCGTATCTGGAATGAATGACCTAAATCAGAAGAACTAATAATAAAAAACTACAAAGAATCGATGACCGAGTTCGATGAAGGCCGCTGCGGTTTTGCCAGAGTGGGAATGGCCGACACGCATATCTGTGGTCACTTCGTGGTAACGCAAAAGCAGCAAGGCCGTTCAGACATGCTTCTTACATTGTTACTTCGGAGAAGGTTCTTTTTCGATACATATAAACTTTATCTTGTTCTCGTCCTTATAGCAAATACCTGTAGAACAATTCAATTGCGATGGAGCGCACGGTCCGGTGACAATTTTCCCCTCACATCCATTTATCCCCATCTTGTATCCGCCTACTTTTGCCCTGTACGAATTTAAATTCTTTCGGCGTAGTAAATGATTCATCATTTTCTCTTGGTAATTTATTCCAATCCCCGACTCACCAACAAAATAATATTTTGCCAGCTTGGATCCATGGTCATCTGACTTCCATGCAACACTCTTAATTCTTCTATCAATATCTTTCCACACCTCATCACCAATACTCCCCTTGTACACTTCCATCACTCCTTCACCCTCCTGCCGCGGTCCTTCACATCTGCCACAATATTCTCAGAAAACGATCATTTACTTAGGCTGGCCGTCCAGTGGACGCGTATTCGCGCGAGTACGCCTGTATACGCGCGAACAGATCGCTCCAATTCAAACACAGGGAACGTTATGTGACTCCGTCCATTGTGAGCGCTTGAGTGACGCGAACATTTGCGAGGGCGATGAGATCAGAAATTGTTTGGATTTAGTAGCACAAACACGCGCTTCACGCGATGGATATTGAGAATATAATGGTACCCACATACCTTTTATGAGCTCAAACAATCACGGAAACGATACTAATCATACAAAGGCAATTAAACCGTACACAAAATTACCTGAAATCATTAAGAAACGTTTTTAAAATTAAAATAGAAAACAAGCACACAACAGCATATTTACGAAACAAAACCCTTCTAATCATTCAAAATCTCATTCAAATCATTATAGCCCACATAACATTTTTAATGGAGGTCCTCTATTGCTTTTAATTTATTTAAAAAGTTGTTTAGTTCATTTAAACCATTTTAATCCAGCAAAACACAACACATTGATAGAATAATTATTCAAATTCGAAATCAATTTCTTCGCTTCTCTCACAAACACAGATTCAATTTATTACGCGGATTGAAATTAGTGGCGACTAACACTAGGTACGAAACAATTCACATAGTATATTACATATATAGTCTATGGTTGTTGTCGTTTCGAAAAAATTACAAAACTACTTAACATATTGCATAATATTACGAACAAAACACCGTCAATCTACAAACATTATTTACAGCGTAGTTAATTTCACGAAGTTTATATAAGGCCACTAGTTACTCGTATTTAGCTGTAAATTGTTTCATCCGGCCTTTCATAATACTTTTTTTTTGTGTCCCATTTTCAAAATGTGTATGTATATATATATATATTGGAATAATTTAAAAAGCAGAAAATTTAGGAACACACAATTTCTGTTTTGAATTGATAAAAATAAAGTATCAGCTTTTTATTAACTTGCCTCCTGTTACAGTTATGTATATATTTTCCTCAATCTAATAAAAAGTTCTATTACAAATTGTTTCATTATCTTGTTTCATTGTCTTTTTTAAGTAGACCGTGTTGCAAACAGTAGGATGTGCCGATCTAGTGCCTAAACAAAGAAATTTACGTTTATTTTTATCATTAAAAGTAAATGAATATGTATTAAGGAATTATTGTTGTATTTTCTTCTGTTCTATTCACTGACATCATGAAGAAATGGAATGGGTTTCGGGATACAACGGAGAACTGGCGACAGAGTCGCGCGAATCTGTTTTCAGTAGACGGGGTGTCCCGCGCCAACATAGTTCACGTGAATGCGAGTCCACTATACTGCCAGCCCTAATATTTTGACGAGCGCCTCTCCAAAATGAATAGACTATTGTAAAGTACAATGCTGTCCTATTTTCATCTGGAAATGCCAGATATTTGTCTGGTCGCTGAAATATTCGTGGCTTTTAAGAAGTTGTGCTTATGGTTTATACTCGGTTACAGGCTTTTGCAGCACCAATGCAGTATCTAAGTTTTATGATGTTCTGCCTGCACACCACCTGAAAAATCTTTGCGGACAACACGTTGAGAAACTTTGGTCAGACCATTGCTTCAATATGGTGGCGTAGTATGAGACCCACATTTTGAGTATCAAACACGGGAATTGGAGAGGGTGCAGCAAAGGGATGCTAGATTTGTTTCTGGGAATTACCGCAGAACGCAGTAGGTAACAGACATGATAAAAGAGCTGGAATGGGATTCATTGGAAGACAGGAAGAGGGTGAAGAGTCTTGGAAGTGTATATTGGTGATGAGGCGTGGAATGATATTGGTGTAAGAATGAAAAGTAGTGCATGGAATGGAAAAGATTACCGTGACCACAAGCTGGCACTCGATTTCAGGCAGAAGGGTGTAGGAGGATTCTCTTTTTTAGGTAAGGGGGTCAGGGATTGGAATAAGTTGCCAAGAGAAATGATGAATGATTTACCAAAAACGTTGAAAGAATTTAAAATTTGTAGAGGGCAAATGTACGTATGTGGGTGTAGGAAAGGTGGAAGAAAGATGTGTAGGGAAATTGCCACCGGAGCGTGCGCTCCATTGAAATTTTAATTAAATTAAATTAAAAACTGTAGGACTGCGATCCTTTACCAATGTATACGAGGTGTGTTAAAAAATAACGGAATTTTTCACTTTTTTATTTATTCGTCTACATTGATGTTATTCCTTTCAAAATAGTCCCCATTAGATATTACACACTTATGTCAGCGCTTCTTGCAATCTCCAAAACACTTCTGGAACTCGATCTTTGGGATAGCTTTGAGATGTTTCAGCGATGCAGTTTTAATCTCATCTATGCTTGTAAAACGACGGCCCTTCAAAGTTCTCTTTATTTTTGGGAACAGGTAAAGCTCCCACGAGGCCACGGCTGGCGAATATGGAGGCTGGGGCATCACTGCAGTGTTTTTTATTGCCAAAAATTCGCGAACAAGCAACGATGAGTGAGTACCTGGTAGGTGCATTATCGTGATGCGGAAGCCATGCATTGTTTTGCCACAAATCCGGGCGTTTTCTTCGGACTGCCTAACACAAATGGCATTGAACTCTAAGGTCGTATTCCTTATTGATCGTTTGACCTTGTGCAAGAACTCGTGCCTTTAAAATCGAACTTCTCGAGCTTCTTTCGGTCTTGGAGATCCAGAATGCCTCCACTGGGACGATTGAGCCTTAGTTTCGTCATACCTATAAACCCTTGTTTCATCACCTGTTATGACACCTTTCAATAATTCTGCACCGTTGTTGACCTCATTTAGTGCTTCCTGTGCATCTTCTATTCGCCGCTGTTTTAGGTCAAAACTTAACACTTTCGAAACAAATTTTGTACGGCCACGTTTCGTACCCAAAACAGATGGAAAAAATTGATGTACTAGGAAGACCCGTACGCTCGTCTTCATGGCCATCCTGCAAACTCTTATGCCATTCGTAAAGCCTTATTATACTCATAGTAGATTCACCAAAAGCAATATTTAATATTTCTAAAGCTTTGTTGCACTTAATTCCATTTTTATAGAAAAATTTAATGCAAATTCCCTGAGCCATGATTTATGCAAATGAAAAATTAAAACACAAAATATGGAGGTCGGAGATATGACCGCTCTGTAAAGCGAGATAGGCGACGATCTGTGGCAGATCTGACAGCATCGTACAATGCTGGTGCTGGCACAAGTGTTTCGCAGCACACTCTGCTGTCAGATCTGCCACAGATCGTCGCCTATCCCGCTTTACAGAGCGAGCAAGTTTCCGACCTCCACGTTCTGCGGTGTGGCATGGACGTCCACCACCACCAACTCGCCCAGTCGTGGTTTCACCGTCCTTCAACCACTCTGCATAGATGCTCACTACAGTAGCACGAGAACAGCCGACCAGCCTCGCCGTTTCAGAGATGTTCGTTGTCAGGTGCCGCGCCCACAAACCAACGACCGTAATTTAAGGGAATTGCGTAGACATCTGGTGCCAGACAACTCCTGAAACCTAACAAAGACTTTTCGAATCCATGCGACGCCGAATCACTGCTGTATTGCGCTCCAAAGATGGACCAACACACTATCAAGCAGATGGTCGTAATGTTTTGGCTGATCATGTATATTTACCCTAACTTAAGCTCAAGCTATATTTGGCTGTGCTACCTTACCTAACCTTTATTTTCATAATTTGGTAGAAAAACAAACTTTATTCAAGAAAGAAAATAGAAACTTGTGAATATATCAAGTAGTTATCCTGTTTTCCGGGTATTTGAACGCCTTCAAATGACGAAACCTCTAAAACGCCGCTACCTACCTTATCTTTTTAATGGTCTTAATTGTCGCCATAATTGAAGAATCCATTACGGACTGGAGTCAGGGCAGCGTGAAAGAAGCCGGTGGTTTGGCAGTGCGGGTTGAACGCCGCAATACTACGTATGTTGAGGTACGAAAGGCGCCATTTCGAATCCCATTGCCGCCTTATCGCCTATCAATATTATGGTTTGCAGGTAGTTTGTATAATTACCTGCAATAATGCTGGAAAGTTCCCCATTTACTGACTAACAAACACGTATATTCAAACAAAATAAAACCCCATAACGGCACAGACCTTTTACGTTGCCCATGAATTGTTGACAGCATTTAAGGTACAACCAAAAATAGAACTTCACTAATGAGTTGCTGGTTTTCAATAAAAACAGGATCTCTTTTTTTAAAGATTTAATTTGATTGCGATGGAGAGGACGCTCCGATTGCAAATTGGCTATACACCCATTTTTCCCTCTTTGCTGTACTCATCTGCCCCCCTCCCCTCTCTACAAGGACTCTTTTCCCTTCCATGCATTATTTTTAATTCTTACACCAATATCTTTCCACGCTTCATCTATCTATAAAACTAAAACCACATTGGTGAAAGAAACACTCAAAAAACTGCTCCGCAGATTTCGATGAGGTTTTCACCGTTTTAAAGATTAGAATCTCAATTTAATGTTTTGGTGTGTTTTATGCTTCTACGTTACATATCGCCGAAGCAATAAATGAAATTCTGAACATTTGGTGACAAATACCAAAGATGGAATGACTAGATGTTGCGTACTCCACACTAAATACACAACTACAATGTCTCTGACAATAGCCTTTAGTAAAAACAATAAAATTAGTTTACAATATTAACTATTTTGCTCACTAAACAAAACTTGAAATATCCATTCCTTCAATTCGGGATATTTAGTTCTTTAAATGCCACAGATGGCCGTATTGAATGCGAGAAACTAATAACGAAAAAAAAAAACGATCTTCTTTGATTACAATCTCTGTCAGCACAACTACAATGTTTGTGGCTATTGTCTTTGGCGTTTTGTTCCAAATAAAATGGCGCCGCAGTTTGTAATTCCCTGAAACAAATCGAAAGTAAAGAATATTTCTTTTTTTCTTATCTCGTTTAATTCTGAAGACTTGATATACAATTCTGAATATCTGATATTCAACTGTAAAGGTATATATTTTAATTTTGAGCTCCACTGCCAGAAAATAGCACAATGAGAAAATTATTAGCTCCAGTGGAAGGTGTATCAGCTTAATGAAACACAACTAATGTTTGATACTATGAAGAGTCGGTCAAAATCGATTCAGCACTTTTCAGTTAATGCTATATTATTAGTAAAATAAATGTGTCGCAACATCTTAAGACATACGTTAAATTTTAACTTTGACCCCAAATTTTCAAAATCTGTATATTCTGCTTGATGCCAGAGTAAACAGATACATTGCAGATATTTTTACATGTGATATGTATTAATGCGCGTATGGTCCTTGTTTCGATTTTCGAGCAGCAACATTAGGAGATGTAATTAGGTTAAAATGTAACCTGGACTAAAATGAAATCTGACATTCCGTATCAAAACATCCAAACCACACCATTCTTAGGACTGTGCTGCTAATTAAGGGTTTAGTTTAGTACCTGAAATGGCCGGTACGAAATCAATGAAGCTTGGTGCGCTTGAATCTTTACGGACGAATAAAAATAGTCTTACTAGTAAATCAACTTCAGCCGACTCCTTTCTTGGTAGGGTGCGGTTGAATCTAGTTTTGCTTTAATTCCGCAAATGGATGGTGCGAGTTGTATGAAAGTTGGTACACATTTCTCATTGCGCGAATGAAAGTAGTGTACGGATGAATCACCACTAAATAGACCGGCCAACGGCGGGAACTCCGCTAGTCACCTATATAGTGATACACTGAACAGGCTACAGTCACGGGATAGGAAGATGCAAATATGCAGATAGCGGTAGCACAGCGGAAGAAACGTACAAATGTGCCGTGCAGTGTCGGGGCTTTCATTTGTATTCTCGTGAGTCGTGTGAAAGGATTTCCGATGGGATTTTGGCCGCACGACATGAATTAACAGACTTTGAACTTGGAATGCTGGTTGGCTCTAGACACATGGGGCATTACATTACAAAAATATTTCGAGAATTCAATTTCCGGCATTACCTCTCGCCATGGACAGCGGAGTAACCGACCACATCTACTTAATGACCGAGATCAGCGACGTCTGGGACGAGGTGTCTGCAGTGGCTGACAGGTGACACTGCGTCAAACAACAGCAACACTCAATGTGCGGCAGATGTCCTTGCGGACAGTGCAGCGAAATTTGGCGTTGATGTGATTTGGCAGCAGAAGACCGACGCGATTGCCTCTACTAACCATCGGCTGCAACGCCTCTCCGGGGCTCGGGAACATAGATGGCTGGAAAGAGGTTGGATGGCCACATCAATGTCGAGTCCAGTTGATAGGATCAGATGCTACAGTTCGTGTGTCGCAGACCCCACGATGCGATGGACGCAGGTTGTCAGGAAGGCACTTTGCATCTGGCTGTGGCTCCATCCTGACATAGGCTGTGTTTATATGGCATGGACTTGAACCGGCCATTTACTGGAAATAGTTATAATCAGCTGTTTGTGTTTAAACAACGATCGACTTTTCCAGGACGATACTGCATTGGGGTCATCCACAAAATACGTCTCACGAATTTCATGATCTTTGGAGCTCAGCCCTCCTTTATTGTCATGGATGGTCACATATGTGTGACCTCCGTCCCCTCGTGTGACGTCACATATTTTGCAATTTTAAATTGAGAAATTATTAAATTAAAACAGCATTTCCAAAATTATTTATATATTTCTGTTTAAAATATTTTTAATAAAATCAACAATAAATCAAACATTTTAGAAAATTCACAAACCATAACAAATCAAATGAATGACAGATAATTTAATTATCTTGTGTCCATGGACTTTGTACCAATTCTTTTACATTATTCATGACTGGCATAGAAGTCACTTGGTTCTCGATTTCGATAATGTTAGAAAAATTTGATGCATCAACATCTTCATACGACTATATAGCGTCTTCATCATTCATCAAACAAAGAACTTCCCTGTCACGTCTAGTTGGAATTCTTTGAGGGCAAATCTTCGTGATGGGCAAAACCTTTTGCTGCTTTTTATGAGATTGCTTGTGTTGGTTAGTGGGTTTGTATGATGAAAGATACAGACCACAGATGACAGACGATCGTTTAAATAAGTATGCTGAAGTCATATTTTGTCAAAGCCTCAAAGGTGGTGTTGGCCTTTCGACATGGAGCGTGACTCGCGTGGCCGCCACGTGCCAAAAAGTGATAAAAATTATTCATGTGAAGTCACGAAGTTTGACTCCCCCTCGCCTCTCTTGTCACACAATGTCACACTTTGTTGGCCCCCCCTCACTCCCCCTCTAGGTGTGACGTATTTTATGGATGGCCCCTTAAGGTAGCCACACACTTGGAGGCCGGGCCGCAGGGAAACAGTCCGCGGGCCGGACCGCAGGGATTTCATCGAAGTGGCGCTGCACACACACGGGGGGTTAAAATCCTCAAGGGTTTCTCAGTCTCAGAGTTGGCTTCACGATGGCAGCATCCGATGATGTTCACGCATTGGCTGCTGTTATTATTTTCTTTATTGAATCTGTCACAGTGCTACCTCTCTCTAAGTTGCCTAGTAAAACTTGAAGCAGCCTTTTTCTGTAGTTCCATATCTTCATAAAAGCTTCGTATCATATTTCAAAAAATTTGCCTCAGTTAATCAGGCGGCTCGGATAATCGGAACTCGGATAACCGGACTTTTACTGTAATTGATTTATTCCCATTCGTAAATACATCAACAACATAAAATTAACTTTAAATGACATAAAAACTAAATTAAAATAATATTAGTATAAAATCATGTTGTCATTAATATAGTTGATCATGTGGTGTAAACTCAAATTCAAATCACATGACATCATTTGAATTATAATTTGATAAAACAACTGCTGCTGTGTCGTTGTTTTGAAGTAATTTATCAAAATCTGCTGGTGGTTTATAATGATCCTGCGGGTGTTGCTTGAAAAGGTTGTGGGCTGAGACTATTCGATGAAGTTCCTGGATAAAAAAATATCCAGAACTGCTGCCTGAAGAATAGTACAGGCCAGAAGTAGGTAACCGTTGCTCACTGTAAGACCTTCCTAAACAGCCTATTTCGACTTGAAACAGGGTGTCATTAATTATTTTTTCTGCTATTAGCATTTGATTGGTCGGAAGGTCCCGTAATTTTATGGCAACGGTTTTGCTAACAACGACAAAGTGATCTTCTTGCAGCCGGTTTTTTTTTAATGTTCTTCAGCACATCACTTCGCAAAGATTCATTTCCTGATGGTTTAATGTTGCTGATTTTTTTTAGTATTGATTCTTTTTATTTTTTTGCATTTGGTTCATTCTCCTTCAATATTTATGCCAGCTTGGCGTAGGTAGCTTCTCGTTTGTTTGTGTCGTTGTATTCCTGGTGCTTCAATTCCCATAGACATGACTCACTATCATACATATTTATAAACACGGAACATCACGAAACGGAACATTAGAAACAAAATCGCAACACATGCAGGCACTCACAAGAAATCCTGGAAGGCCGACTGACCGCAGGACACACGCTGAGCTTCTCACCCACCCTCCCGGCCTTCCAGGAAATAAGAATTGTTTTTCGGCGAGGATTTGGCCGCTCCGGGGTGCGGCCACGGCCTCAAGAAAGTGCCCACACACGTGGCGGGATCCCGCAAGGCCGTGACCATCCCGTCCAAATCCCGTGGGTTTCCCGCACGTGGGTGGCGGCCTTTAGGTTAAAAATCGTTCACGATTGGTCTGAGGAACACTCCAGCGTACGATTTATCCACGTACATCACCAGACATGAATCCAGCCGAACTTATGTCGGACATGATCGTAAGGATAGTTCACGCACAACGTCCTCCACCGTCAACACTTTCACAATTACAGACGACTGCAGAGGAATTTAGGCTGAATATTTCTTCAGAGCACTTCTAATGACCTGAGTCAATGCCACGTCGCCGGCTTAAGACCACACGACATTAGGAAGACACTACAGTGTATAGTCCGTCGAAGAGTCCATAGCCGCCCTGTGTACAGGGTATTAATTCAGAAGTGACAGTGTGTCTACCTTCAGAACGGAGGAACGTGTGGCACTTTGTGATTCAGCTTTCCCAGATACAAACATTTAAGATAAGAAACTCTGACAAGCTTATCTTTATCACATTCCAACGTATTTAGAGACTGATTCTGTCAGATATGATGGCATTCATTATGGATTAGCTTATAGTTTTACACCATTCTAAAACAGACGGTAATATCCACCTTCCCCTTCAGGTTAAATTTTCCTTCAGGGATCATCCATAAACTACGTGGCTCCGGAAGTACAGGGGTACTTGCGCATAACCTCCATAACGGTTAATAATATTTGCAGAATCAGGAACTATAATATTCATTTCCGAATCTACTGATGACAATGTGAAGCACAAAACTTTTAAGTGGGTTTTCCGAAAATTTACAATTTGCATTATACTGTACGTTAGCTTTTAATGAAATCGTCCTGCTCATATGCTATATTCGCAAAACATAATTCTAAACATTTTAGCTGATTTTAAGTTAACGCTGTGATAAATTCCTATATTAATGGATTATGTCAATCCACAGTTGACATTAGACAATTACAATTAATATTATATTTTTAATCCACGAAATTTTTCCGTAGTTTTAAATTTATAGAATAGTAGCTGTTTCCTGCGACTTCGTGCTCGTGGACATAGAATTTTATTGCCAAACTTGCACATAGAAAACTGTAAGATACGTAAAAGTGTTCCAAAAAAACACAGAGTCCGGATAATGTAAAGAAACCATCACCATAGCATACTACCACTGAACCTGTCTTATAAAGAGAACCAGTTTGCAACTTGTTTAAAAATAGTAACAAACTAAGGAGGGGGGAGGGGAATTAACTGTGGGATACTACCTATAAAAGTTCCTCCAGCATTTTTATATATATGTAAAATGGTCACTCTCTGTGGACATCTTATGTCAATACCGTTTTGTACACAGCGTTTCTTGTTTTGCTGTCATTTGCTACGATATATAACCTTTGGTGATTGGAAGCCCTTGAGCTAGCTACATTTAACTGCCTATGGGGAAAACATGTTTTAAGTATACCCCTACTTCTTTCAGTGTCTGTCGCTGGGCTTTATTGATGGTTATCACATGGAGCGCGTATCTATACCTTGCAAAAACTTGTCTGTAGATGCGATTTATGAACAAGAAACAAAGCCTGAGTGACCGATATAACACTATAGAGTTACACACGTTATCCGTCTGTCTGTCACCGTTTGATCAGTTTTCAAAAGTTCATGACAAAATATCTACATCTATACTCTGCAAATTACAAATACTGAGGGTGGCAGAGGGTGCTAAGCACCAATCATAATTCTGCGCATTCCAATCCCGAACAGATCGAGGAAAGAAGGAATACATAAATGAATCAGTACGGCATCTTATTTCTCTAATCTTATCCCTCCTGTCATTGCGACCTAAATAGGTTGGCGGAAGAAGTATTTCGTTGCACTCGTAACTTAAAGATTTTCGCATATTATCCAGCAAATTCAAACGAAAACGACGTCTGTCCGCCAAACAATCCCAGCCCAACCCACGAATCAGCTCTGTGACACTTACGTAATGACTGTAATTAGCAGTCACGAATCGAGCGGCTCTCCTCTGTACTTTCTCTAACGTGTCAATCAATCCCTTGCGATACGGATCTCAAATTCCACAACAGTATTCCAAATGCGGACGCACTAGTGTTTTGTACGCTATTTCCTTTGTATGAGCATTACAACTTCTCAAAATACGTCCTATGAATCGTAGTTTGGAATTAGCTTTGCCTACAACGGAAGTTATGTGCAAGTCCCATTTCATGTTGCTTTGTACTGTTACGCCTAGATACTTCAGGGAATCCACAGTGTCAACAACTGAATTGTTAACTTTGTACTCCTGAGCAAGCGGGGTCTTTTTATTACTTATGTGCATTGCCTTGCACTTTTTACAGTTAAGTGTAAGCTGCCATTCACGGCACCATTCCGAAATAGCATACAGATCGCGCTGAATTTCTAAGCAATCGTTGGAGCACCTCACTTCCCTACAAATAAGTCCATCATCAGCAAAAAATCGCATCCTGCAATTAACGTTGTCACCGAGATCGTTTATAAAAATTAAGAAAAGAAGTGGTCCTATTATACTTGAGGAACGCCCGAAGTAACATCTAGTTTAGAAGAGGCTTCCCCGTCTACAACGACATACTGTGACCGACCAGTTAGAAAATCGCGTATCCATTCGCAAATCTGATCAGATATACCGTACGCTCGGATCTTCGCTAAGAGTCGGTTGTGTGGTACAGAGTCAAAAGCTTTCTGAAAATCCAAGAAAATAGCATCAACTTGTGATCCTGCATCAATAACTTTCATTACATCATGCGAAAATAGAGCCAGTTGCGTTTCACATGATCGGTTCTTCCGAAATCCGTGTTGGTATGCTGTAAGTAGCTCGTTTTCATCTAGAAACTTCATAACGTTAGAGCATATGACATGCTCCAGAATTCTACTGCAAACAGATGTTAGCGATATCGGTCGATAATTCCTAGGATCTCTCCGATCTCATTTCTTGAAAACGGGAATCACCTGCGCAATTTTCCAGTCAGAAGGTACTTTTCTTTCCTCTAAAGATTTACGAAATATATCTGACAGAAATGGTTCTACTTCTTACGCGTATTCCGAAAATACTCTTACTGGTATACCATCGGGACCCGGCGCTTTCCCCCACTTCAGGAGCTTTAATTGCTTTATGATACCTACACTATCAATTTGTACTGCATCCATCTCAAATTCAACATGCCGTGAAAAAACGGGAATGTTTTCCATGTTTTCGTCAGTGAAGGAATTTTTAAATTCGGCGTTAAATACGGTAGCCTTGTCGCGGCTGTCATCAACTTCCCGACCGTCTTGTAGTAGAACTCTCATATTGTTGTCACAACCACTTATTTTTACATACAACAAAAATTTCTTTGGATTTTCAATGAGCCTCTTGGAAAATGAGTTGCATCGAAAGTTATTAAAGGCCTCGCGCATCGCATTCTTGACCTGTTCTCTTGTCTCAGCTAGCTTTTCTAAATCACTCCTACACATCGTCCTTATATATGTTATCTATTCCAAAAAATGTATTCTACGCCCTTCCTAATGATATATATTATTTCCTTGTCAAATTTCATCAAGATCTGTTAAGCCGATTAGTCGTGAAAACGAAACAGACAGAGAAACAGAGTTACTTTCGTATTTATAATATTAGTGTATATTTGCGCATACTTCATGGTTAGGGTAAAATATGCCGATCACAAATGGGTTGGCAACACTTTCAGGCATGACTCGGGAGAGTTGAGTTCTATTAGCGGTCAGCGATCCTGAGTTGCAAAGAGCCAGGAGAGATGGGCAGCCGCGCCCGAGGCACTGTGTGTGGAGAAAGCCAGCCTCTCAATCACGGCTTTGTTCCGTGCGGACGGTGATTGAGAATAATCGCCGTTGCCTTGACCCACTACTACTGCCTGTCAAGCAAGGTTCTTCAGTTGACAAAGTCTTTGGTCTTGCCGCGTAGGAAAAGTCATTCGCTTTCGTAGCGGAGGCAGCAGTATAATAGAGCCTTATAACTTTACAGTCACGTTTATACAAAAAACATTGCACTAACGTGAAATAATATACTGCCAAATTGAAGTTTCAAATAAATAGTCTGATTTAATTTTTACTTCTTCCAACATTTAAGCTTGTGATACCGCATTGTTTTACACTAGAATTGTTATTTCTGCTTGTTCTTATCAGTTTTAGATTTATATCGCACCTCTACCCTCTTTTTAAATGCCTCCGTTGCTATTACTTCAATACCAAAACAACGCTCCAAAGAGTCTGTTCCGCGGAGTCGGCGCTAACAATATTAATCTCTGGTTCAAAGATATGCAATTTGCTTAAAATTGAATTCTGTGACAAGAAGAATTTGTCACATCCAATTATAAGGCGTTTTTTGGGTGTTTCCTTGTAGCATCACCATCACAGTGTTTTAAAGGAATGATACCGGCATTCCGTCTGGAGCGATTTTGGAAAAACCACGGAAAACAGAAGTCTATATGGCCGGACGGGTATTCCAACCCGCGTCCTTCCAGTTGATATACCGGAGCGTTACCGCTCGCCAACTACGCTCGGTTTAATGATCACATCGAAAAATTCTTTTACTCACACCTTCGCTTGCCAATGAGAATTATTTTTAGTTGCACTGTGATTATACAAGGTGAATCAAAAAGGACTTCACATAAATTTATTGCGATAACTTACAGGATCTGTAGATATTTTGTAGCAATCAGCCTCAAGTTTCACAAAAAAGTGTCAAGTGTCATTTTGGTTCGATGTGACTACCATTTGTCGTGCGGCAAATACCCCACCGGTGATCAATTTCTTCCCACACTCGTAGCAGCAAATCACGGAGCGTGGTGGTGTAACGGCTAGCATTCTGGCCTCGCATTCAGGAGGACGGCGGTTGGAATCCTCGTCCGGGCATCCAGATTTGTGTTTTCCATGGTTTCCCAAATCACTCCAGGCAAATACCGGGATGCTTCCTTCAAAAGGCCATGGCCGAATTCCTTCCCATTCCTTGCCACCCATCCTTTCCCGTCTCTAAAGACCTCGCTGTTAGAGAGACATTAAGCAGATAAAAAAAAGCAGCTAATCAGGCGTAACTTGTGCAACGGCGGCGTAGATTCTAGTTTCCAGGTCGGACAAATTTTTTGGTAGGGGAGGACCACACACACGATCTCTAACGAAACCCCAGAGAAAGAAATCCACTGGAGTTAAGTCTGGGGAGCGAGGTGGCCATGTGATTGGCCGTTCACGGCCAATCCACCGAAGTTTCCTCGATAATCGCTTCCCTGGTCGAACTCCCGCTAGGAAATGAGGTGGTGCATCGTCTTGCTGGTGATAAACCATCGCATCTCGGTCATCTTCATCGATCTGTAGAGTTAAAAAGTTTCCAAGCATACAAATACCAGTTAGTTTTCTCCATGAAGAAGAAAGGGCCGTACACCTTCACAAAACACATTAACTGTGGGCCTGTCAAGAACGTGTTCCAGGGCTGTATGTGGATTTTCGTTGCCCCATATTCTGTAGTTGAGTGTTCACCATGCCACTGATATGAAATGTTGCCTCATCACTAAAGATTATTGTGTTCACGAATGTATCCTCGTCCTCTATCCAATGCAACATTTCCGCACAGAATACACTACGAACAACCTTATCTGCAGCAATAATGTGCTGTGCAATTGTGAATCTGTATGGTTTCAAGTGTAAACGTCTACGGAGTACTCGTCAAACATTCTTTTGTGGAATCCCAATCTCGCGAGACGCGCGTTGATTTTTGTGGACTGCGGGCAAAGCTCTCCCTAACCCTGTATATTATGGCGCTCTCCATTGATGATAGGTTGGCGAGAAGGGTTTAGCAAAAAATATTATCACGAATTCGGACTATGTTGCTGAAACATTTTTTAGTTCGGCATGGAGGTCATTAGGGGTAGGAGAGGAATAGAGACATGGAAGGGGAAGGAATTTGGTCTTGGCGTATTGGAATGTATCATCATGGCATTTGCCGGTAGTGATTTGGTGAATCGGGATAGCCTGATGGGGGTTCGAACCTAGATCCTCCCGAATGCGAGGCCCCGTTACCAATCAGCTATCGGGCTCGCTAAACTGAAATAAGAATAACCAGTCGAAAGTTATAAACTTTCACTGATGTAACTTCAATTTTATCGCATGAAATTTGGTGCCGTAAATGTATGTGAACGTAAGACAAATAATAGTAAGCTTATTGATAATGATGATTCCTATAAACAGTTGTTGTAGAGTCAGTGTTGGCAATATGCTTCGCGCAGCGACCGAATCAGTGTAGAGAGTTGTATGAAATAAGAGATGAAGAAGGGAGAGAGTGAAACCAGGTGCTGGCCCATTCAGGCCTACTCTTCCGAAATAATTCAACGGGTGCGAGCAATCCTGGAATTGGTCGCCAAATGTAAGCTATCCTGACAGTTTCACTAAAATGAACCAATTATCTTGGAAATGGTCAACCATCATACTTATTTTTACTTATGGCTTTACGTCTCGTCGACGTCGAGGTCATTAGAGGCGGGATGGGACTGTGAAAACAAAACCGAAGGAATTTGGCCATGGCCTTTTCTAAGAAGCATCCATGCATTCGCCTGGAGTGATCTGGGGAAACCATGAAAAACCCAAATCTGGATGCCCGGACGGGGATTCGAACCCGCGTCCTCGCGAATGCATACGTTAGTGGGTGACGGCCTGTTACTTAGATGAGAACGGCACAATTCTCCTCGGTCAATACATGCAAGCCCTTAGCTCATATAGTTTTAATTCCTATTATCTGGCATATAGCTGCCAAACAAATTGAGAGGTATAATTACGTCTCGAAATGAAAAATTTGCTGCTCTAGTCGAAATACTACTGAATTTAACCAACAACGTCCCTTGAAACAACTTATAAAATATTTAGACTCATTCAGACACGTTTGAAACTCATTTCACAAGCTATTTTGGATTGTTTACAGGGAGCATAAATTCGCGCCATACAACCTTCTCCAAGTGGCGCGACACAAACCTGCCCGGAGCCCTGTCATGTTAATTGCATGCGCCTAATCAACAATCGCTGCCCGCCCACCTGTGCTGGCCAGCGTCAGAGATTGGTACTTAAAGCTAACGACAGTATGCTATTTCGTTTACAAACTACAATCTATGGGAATCCTGCAATATAGAAAATCAAGTTACAAGCACTAATACAATAATTAATAAATTAAACATAATTCAATATTATTAATAATGATACTAAATTAATAACAAACATGATTGAGGGATCAGTGATAATGTTATAGGGGCCACCAAGCTTAGCGTCCCAAATCGGACCAATAAACGTATGCAATGTGGAGATTTTTGGGATTTAACTCTGCCGCACAATCTGGTCGTTAAGAATGGTGCGCCACGACCACTGCTACCCTGCCGGCCAAGTCCACCACCAGGACTGGAACCAGCTAACCCCGTGTCAGCGCCGGACACCATCAAGGTGCCGCAGCGAACTGAGCCAACGGGACGGTCTTGCCGGGAACATTCGACAGTGATTTCTGGAGCGGAACGATCGACGGATCGCTGGCATAACAGCTCCCACCCCGCTGGAAGCGACACTCTAGGACAAAGGAGCGGAAACTGTTGCGCACGATTCGCTTTGTTCGCAGCGACTGGAAACATCTGATGGACACACCTGTATCACACGAATTTTCGGCCTTTTCGCTAGAATGCGCGGGTATTGATGAATTGTTTAACTCACACACACACTCACACACACACACTCACACACACACACTCACTCACTCACACACTCACTCACTCACACACTCACACTCACACACTCACACTCACACACACTCACACACACACACACACACACACACACACACACACACACAAACTCACTCTCACACTCACTCTCACACTCACTCACACACACACACACACACACACACACACACACACACACACACACACACACACACACAAACGCACTCACACACAAACACACACACACACACAAACACACACACAAACACACACAAACACACACACACACCACATACACTAAGCAAATTGCTGAGTCGTTGCACATTCGCGGATTTTTCAGTGTCCTAACGTCAACAATAACTAGCCTTTAAAAATGAAATGCGGAAGTCATGGAATTACCTCCTAAAACTTTGTGGGACACCTTTTGCCCGGCGAAGTTCGGCAACCCGACGTGGCATTAACTCAACAGGTAGTCGGATGCTCCCTCAATAATATTCGGCCATACTTCCTCTACAGCCGTCTGGGATTGCGAAAGTGTTGCCGCTGCAGGACTTTGTTCATGAACTCAACTTTGGATCATGCCGCAGATTTGTTCGATTGGATTCATGTCTGGCGATTTATGGGGTCAAACCAATAGCTGGAATTGTCCAGAATGTTCTTCAAACCAATCGTGGACGATCTTCGTCGGGTGATTGTTGTTCTGGAAAATTCCATCGTTGTTTGGGATGATAATGGATATAATTAATTTCGTAAGGTCAAGTAGCTGAACATAATCAACTGTCAGCTCAGTTTGACCAGAGGTCCCAGTCAATGCCATGTAAACACAATCCATACCAGGATGGAGCCACCACCAGCTTGCACAGTGCCTTCCTGACAACCTGGGTCCATGCCTCGTGGGGTCTGCGCCACACTCGAACCCTACCACCACCTCTTACCAACTGGAACAGTGACTCAGGTGACTACTGAACCTTTTACAGTTATTTAAATTCGGTCGCTGTTTGCTTGGAAACAGTGTCGCCTCTTTGTCAACGCTGACACCTCGACGCAGATGTCGCTGGTCTCGGTCATCAAGCAGACGTGGTCGGCCACTGCGTTGTCCTTAACGGGAGGTAATGACGGATATCACACATTCACGGCACTCTCTTGACACTGTGGATCGAGGAATGTTGATTTCACAATAAATTTTCCCAAAATAATAACCCGTGCGTCTAGAGCCAACTACTATAACGCGTTCAAAGTCTGTTAAATCAGGTAGTGCACCCATAATCATGTCAGAAATCCTTGCACATGACTCACGAGAGTACAAACGAAACCCCGACACTACACGGCGCATTGGTATCTTTCTTAAGTTGTGCTGCCGCTATCTGGATATTTACATCTTCCTATCCTGTGACGTTCGGCAGTTCAGTGGAACACTATATTGTTGATGAGACGTGAAAAGATATTGGTGTAGGAATTAAAAGTAATACATGGAAGGGAAGAGATGACCATGACGATTGTACTCTATTTCAGGCACAAGGGTGTGGGAAGACTTTCTTTCCTAGGTAAAGGGGTCAGATATGACCTGCCATTTTATTGTTGGAGCGTACTGATTGGCTATTAAAAGCATATTAAAAGGAATTCTCCTCAAAGCCCTTAACAATTTCGCATTAAAATTATCGTTTGAACGAAGTCACACGGTAACAAGACAGCTTTTTGTAACCTGGTCGAAAGAGGTCTAATGACAAACCATTCCTGTGTGTTTCTGTGTGTGTGTTTCTGTGTGTGTGTTTCTGTGTGTGTGTTTCTGTGTGTGTGTTTCTGTGTGTGTGTGTGTTCTGTGTGTGTGTTTTTTTTCTGTGTGTGTGTTTTTTTCTGTGTGTGTGTTTTTTCTGTGTGTGTGTTTTTTTCTGTGTGTGTGTTTTTTCTGTCTGTGTGTGTGTGTGTTTATTTTTCTGTGTGTTTTTTTCTTCTGCTGTGTGTGTGTTTTTTCTTCTGCTGTGTGTGTGTTTTTTCTTCTTCTGCTGTGTGTGTGTTTTTTCTTCTGCTGTGTGTGTGTTTTTCTTTGTGTGTGTGTGTGTTTTTCTTCTGTGTGTGTGTTTTTCTTCTGTGTGTGTGTTTTCTTCTGTATGTGTGTTGTTTTCTTGTGTGTGTGTGTGTGTGTGTGTGTGTGTGTGTGTGTGTGTGTGTGTGTGTTTGTGTGTGTGTTTTTCTTGTGTGTGTGTGTGTATGTGTTTTTCTTGCGTGTGTGTATGTGTGTTTTTCTTGCGTGTGTGTGTATGTGTTTTTCTTGCGTGTGTGTATGTGTGTTTTTCTTGCGTGTGTGTGTGTTTTTCTTGTGTGTGTGTGTGTGTTTTTCTTGTGTGTGTGTGTGTGTGTGTGTGTTTTTCTTGTGTTTGTGTGTGTTTTTCTTCTGTGTGCGTGTGTTTTTCTTCTGTGTGTGTGTTTTTCTTCTGGTGTGTGTGTGTTTATTTTTCTGTGTGTTTTTTTCTTCTGCTGTGTGTGTGTTTTTTCTTCTGCTGTGTGTGTGTTTTTCTTCTGCTGTGTGTGTGTTTTTCTGTGTGTTTTTTTCTTCTGCTGTGTGTGTGTGTTTTTCTTCTGCTGTGTGTGTGTGTTTTTCTTCTGTGTGTGTGTTTTTCTTCTGTGTGTGTGTTTTTCTTCTGTGTGTGTGTTTTTCTTCTGTGTGTGTGTTTTTCTTCTGTGTGTGTGTTTTCTTCTGCTGCTGTGTGTGTTGTTTTCTTGTGTGTGTGTGTGTGTGTGTTTTTTTCTTGTGTGTGTTTGTGTTTTTCTTGTGTGTGTTTTTGTGTGTGTGTGTGTGTTGTTTTTTCTTGTGTGTGTGTGTATGTTTTTCTTGTGTGTGTGTGTGTGTTTTTTTCTTGCGTGTGTGTATGTGTTTTTTTCTTGCGTGTGTGTGTGTGTTTTTCTTGCGTGTGTGTGTGTGTGTTTTTCTTGTGTGTGTGTTTTTTTTCTTCTGCTGTGTGTGTGTTTTTTCTTCTGCTGTGTGTGTGTTTTTCTTCTGCTGTGTGTGTGTTTTTCTTCTGTGTGTATGTGTGTTTTTCTTCTGTGTGTGTGTTTTTCTTCTGTGTGTGTGTTTTTTTTCTTCTGCTGTGTATGTGTTTTTTCTTCTGTGTGTGTGTTTTTCTTGTGTGTGTGTGTGTGTTTTTCTTGTGTGTGTTTGTGTTTTTCTTGTGTGTGTGTTTTCTTGTGTGTGTGTGTGTTTTCTTGTGTGTGTGTGTGTTTTCTTGTGTGTGTGTATGTGTGTTTTTCTTGTGTGTGTGTTTTTCTTGCGTGTGTGTGTGTGTTTTTCTTGTGTGTGTGTGGTGTTTGTGTGTGTGTTTTTCTTGTGTTTGTGTGTGTTTTTCTTCTGTGTGCGTGTGTTTTTCTTCTGTGTGTGTGTTTTTTCTGTCTGTGTGTGTGTGTGTTTATTTTTCTGTGTGTTTTTTTCTTCTGCTGTGTGTGTGTTTTTTCTTCTGCTGTGTGTGTGTTTTTCTTCTGCTGTGTGTGTGTTTTTCTTCTGCTGTGTGTGTGTTTTTCTTCTGTGTGTTTGTGTTTTTCTTGTGTGTGTGTTTTTCTTCTGTGTGTGTTTTCTTCTGTGTGTGTGTTTTTTTCTTGTGTGTGTGTGTGTGTTTTTCTTGTGTGTGTTTGTGTTTTTCTTGTGTGTGTGTTTTTCTTGTGTGTGTGTGTTTTCTTGTGTGTGTTTTCTTGTGTGTGTGTGTGTGTGTGTGTGTGTGTGTGTGTGTGTTTTTCTTGTGTGTGTGTGTGTGGGTTTTTTCTTGCGTGTGTGTATGTTTTTCTTGCGCGTGTGTGTGTGTTTTTCTTGCGTGTGTGTGTGTGTTTTTCTTGTGTGTGTGTGTGTGTATGTGTGTGTGTTTTTCTTGTGTTTGTGTGTGTTTTTCTTCTGTGTGCGTGTGTTTTTCTTCTGTGTGTGTGTGTGTGTGTGCCATTGACCCAGTGCGTGCTTACTGTTTCGGCACGGAAGAACGGAGCAGGAAACTGGAGAGGAAAAGCGTCGTAAAAGAAACGCGTTACACGGTGTTCAGCGGAACGGGAAATTGCTGTGATCGTGTTGAGAGGCGGCGGACAGCTCAGGGCGAGGAGAGAGTAGGCCAGCACTGGACAGCGCCAGAGTTCCAACCGAAAAGCACTGTCAGCCGTGTAAAATAAAGCCTACGTCTAGCCCCGCCCCCAATCACCAGCGTTTATACACTGACTAGCTGCTGCCCGTGACATTGCACGCGTCGACTTAGAGTTTAGAAAGATGTAATTTGCGTACGACGTGTGCCAAAAAGCACGGAGTCGGGGTAACATGACGGGGAGCCATCACCATCCCAATGAACCTGTAACATGACAGACATTATGACTTTAACTGCTCCAGCTCTGCCCGAGTTACGCCTTAGAACTCATTTATGCTTGCGAAGCATGTCAAAAAGAAGAAAAAGTGTATTGATGCAAAAGACTTTCAGGTAAACACAAAACAATAGCCTGGTGCAGCGCAAATCCACATCTATAGTATATAACGAGTTGTGTCTGTGTATGATCTGTTCATAAATTTGATGTACAAACTTCATGTGAGATAAACAAAGCCTGAGCGATCGATATAACATTTCTTAGACTTACACACGCTACCCGCCTATTTGTCAACGTACGGTTAGTTTTCAGAATTTCATGATAAAATATGTTGTTTAACCTTAAAAAGTATCCAGTGTCCTACGTAATGTTACATGGTATTTCCTTGTCAAATTTCTTCAAGATCGGTTTAGCCGTTTAGCAGTGAAAAAATAACAAACAGATAGTTGCTTTCACATTTATAGTATTAGTATAGATTAGTACATATGAGCCAAAACATTACCACTTCCCACCGCTAGATTGAATGCCGTCTGATGACTTTGCGGGTGCGTCGTCATCTGGTAAAGAAAGTTTATAAGCTGAGCAGAGTCGCTTGTGGATTCATTCCAGCGGTGATATCTATGGAAATCGGGTAAATCCACTGACATAAGTGGCTTATTTTTTATATTTTTTACTACGGCTTAAGCCTCGTCGACAGCTAAGGTCATTAAAGGTGGGATGAGACTGGGGACAAGGAACGGGAAGGAATTCGGCCATGGCCTTCTTGAAGGAAGCATCCCAGCATTCGCCTGGAGTGATTTGGGGAAACCATTGACACCCAAATCTGGATGCCCGGAAGGGGATTCGAACCCGCGTCCTCCCGAATGCGAGGCCAGAACGTTAACCATTCACCTACCACGCTCGGTTATAAGTGAAAAAGAAAGGGCAGATTGTTATGACCCGGCGGCTGATAACGAGCATCTCGGAAACGGCGAGGCTGGTTGGCTGTTCGCGTGCTACTGTAGTGAGCATCTATAGAAGGTGGTTGAAGGACGGTGAATCAACGAGTAAGCGACAAGGTGGTGGACGTCAACGCCTCATCACAGAACGTGGAGGTTGGAGGCTTGCCCGCTCTGTAAGCAGGATAGGCAGATCTGACGACAGAGTACAATGCCGGTGCACGCACAAGTGTTTCGGAGCACATCGTTGAGCGCACATTGTTGAACATGGGGCTCCACAGCAGACGACCCGTGCGTGTTCCCATGATGACCCAACGACATCGCCAGTTACGATTACAGTGACAACGATATCATCAAGACTGGACCGTGGATCAATGGATATGTGTCGCCTGCTTGGATGAATCACGTTTATTGCTACCCCAGGTCGGTGGTGGTGTCCGGACATGCCGTCTTCCAGGCGACCGGCTACTCGAAACATTCACCACGCCACGGATACAGGCCGGCGGGTGTGGTATTATGTAGTAGGGGACATTCATCTGGGCTTCCTGGGACCTGTGGTAGTGATCGAAGAAGTGGCGTAGCTAGGTCAACAAGGGCCATCGTGCAAAAAAAAAAAATATTTTGGGTCCTCAGGACAGATTTGGTAGTATGTGCTCCCCTGAGCTGAGCACGGGGGCCCCTGAGCTGAGCATGAAGGCCCCCATGCAAGGGGACCCTCAGCTGCGCTCAGGGGCCCCTTGAGCGTGGGGGTCGCGGTGCACTGCACCGCTTAGCCCTATGGGTAGCTACACCCCTGGATCGAAGGCACCATAACTGCTGTGGACTGCGTTAAAATTATTACGGACCATCTGCATCCCTCCATTCTTTGCATCTTGCACGAGGGCGATGGCATCTTCCAGCAGGACAACTGTCCGTGTCAAAAAACCAGAATCGTTCTGTAGTGGTTTATGGAGCGTGGTATTTCATCTACAATATTTCCTGATCTTTAAGTTTATGGGCGTTATTTAATAACAACTGAACTGCCAAAATAATGCGTTCAGCGGAAATACAAGATGATTATAACCAAACTTTCTAGGTAGATTCTCCCGGATGAACCTTACATTTCGCAGAAAGCAATTTCGTGAATCGATGCCAGCAAAAGATACGACGAATTTAGTTATTAATATTTTAAATTGTGTTCAAGATTTCCATCACAATATATAATGAAAGTTACGCAGTCAACAATATTATTAATCCAACAAGTGAAGTTCTTATCCTTGATGTAGTGTAATCTTTGGCGCCTATTGGTCCAGACTACGAAAACTGTATTCATTCTCTGATATATGTGTTAGTGTGACCTTTCGCTCCTATCTTTCGAACAGATTGTCATTTATTGCTCCGTCCACAGTTCACGTAGAGGTATTACAACTAATGTAGTTTAGGTTAGACTCAAAATTTTCAAACTGCGAAAACCACATCCATATCGGTTCTGCAGTTTTTGCGTGATGCATGGGCAAACAAAACTCGAGGAAATTGCCGTTGCCAAAGATCGTAATGACACCAAGAGCTGTTAATTTTGGTGTGCGCTGTCCTAATAGTAAATTATTTCTTTCGACTAGATCAACTACGACTGTGGTTTCAGTGAAGTTTTACCATGAAGATCCCGCTTTTTGTGAACACCACTTCGAATATAAGGCTTCGTCCGCGGACTAAGAGTTAGCATTGTGACCTTCCCTGTTATAGTTTGTTTTTTCGTTGGCCATTTCTTGGGACAGACCACTTCAAACTTTGTGACGGGAAAAATAAGAGCGACAGTACAATGCTTGTTCTGTTCGCAGACGGGTGGCCTTAATGACCCATATTTCAAGTGCCGATGTGCTAAGTGGCTTTGAGTGCGGTTCGGCTGCTGTGAGGAGTATTGCGGCCGAGTCGAGACCGCACTTTTTGCGCGCCGCTCTCTTCTCGCAGCCTAACCAGACTTCTTGTTACGTCGCGGAGCATTCTCCTCTTTTTTTATCGTTCATCGTAGTCACGTCGTACCGCAAGCTCTCTCTTCCGAAATTCAGCTAACGGCAGGCGGAGAGGAAAATGCAATCACTTCGGAATATACTACGATAACCCAGCTACTGCTTGACTGTGTATATCTCATGTCATTATTTGTCTAGTATCTCTGGAGACACATTAAGAAGTTGAAAGCATTAGAAATGGATTTCTGGAAGAAGATCAGCAAGAATTTTAAGAAAAGAAAACGTTAGGAATACCGAAATAATAAGTCAAATGGAAGCGAAAGAAGAAATTTATGAAGTTATAGAACAAAAAACATTGGAATACTATTACCATGTAAGAAGTATGGAAGACACTAGGATACGAAATTGGAAGTTAAAGGAAGGAGGAAAACAGAACGGCCCATATTTACCCGACTCCAGAGTGCACAAACACCAACGAGATGATTTGGTGCAGAAGAGGAAGCTACACAAGACTGAAATATCTAGACAAGATGTTCTGTGTTCAGAGTTTTTATTGTTATGTTGGAGTAAAACCTTTGTAGTGAAAAAAATGTCTCTTAATAATCTCTGGAAACTTCGTTTTATCCAGATCAGTAGCAGTGTTTTGTTTATATGTGCAGCAATCGCTCAGGGAAGTGGTTTCCCTGGACTTAGTGAGGTGACACCACTGCTGGAATATGATTGTGTACTATGGAACCCACAGTTCGGGTATCAAATACAGGAGTTGGGGGGAGGGGGGGAAGGTGCAAAGAAGGGCTGCTAGAGTTGACTCTGTAAAATACTGCAGAACACAATAAATAGACTAATTGATATGATAAAAGAGCTGGAATCTGTTTTATTGGAAGACCACACTTTACTAAAAAATATCATACTTTATGGATGGGGTAAACTAGGCCGAACAAAATAAAATTATGCGGAAATACTGTATTTCTCGTAAAATATATAATTTATGGAGCGGAACGTCCTTGTTAATTTATTTATGAATTTAGATTTAGGATGTGATATCACCTATAACATTTTGAAAGGAAACCAAGAATTGTTTGGTAGTTTTTTAAGCACGTAAAAATGTGTATTTAAGACGGTAAATACCTAAATTTAAAACCACTTTTTTCATATACTTTTTATTTTCGTCTTCCGAAGATACTTTATTTTCACACAAATAAGTTGGCAACCCTAGGTGAAGAGAGTGCTGGGTGTACACAAGGTGTATTTAGTGATGAAGCTTAGAAAGATGTTGCTGAAAGAACGAAGAGAGGTGCATGAAAGGGAAAAGATGGCCATGACGTCAAGCTGGTTCTTGAGTCGCTTTAATAGCGTACGGAGTGGGATAAATTAGCCAGGGAAGTGATTAATAACTAATCAAAAACATTGAAGGAATTCAAAATTAAAATTCGTAAATGGTAAAAGTAGGTCGGTGGAAGAATTTAACACTCCACAATATACAATTATAAAAATAATAGCAACAATAATAATAACAAAGGGGTAAATAGATGAATAGGGAAATTGCCACTGGATCATGTACTCCATTGCAGTTAAAATTCACTTCAGTTCAAAGCAAAGCGCGTAAAAATTCCTAATAGTACCGGGATATGAACCCGGAATATTCCAGGTGAGAACCTATTCAACTAAATTATCAGACCAAGAACAAGACATTGAGTCTGGGTTTCGCCAAACCAAACGGGCTTTATTTGTGCTATCTATTGTTATGAAATCTTTGTTACGATCAACTGAATTCGACAACTCGCGTAGCAGTTTTCCATTTTCTTTGTCAAAATTTCAGTTCTGTTTTCGATTTTAAAGAAAAGTCTTTTTTACTCAAAATGGGATTGGAAATTGAAATTTTTGTTCCACGTCTTTCTCACAGGCAAAAAAAAAAAAAAAAAAAAAAAAAAAAGAGCAATCCGCCTTCAGACCATGATTTAGAATGCTGGTGAGCGTGCACTAATTATACCATATTTGGATTCTCTTATATCATCGTGAAATATTAGATTTCCCCAAGAAAATACCCCAGCATTTGATTTATAAAGATTACACCCCTTATTCATGACCAAAATGAGTATAGCAGATTTACACGAGAAAGCAGAACTGTTCACAAATTTTTATGAGTTGTATGATATCACTGGAGAACTCTACGTTTGGTACAATTTGTGAATAATGAAGAATTTACCGGAAGACAAATTAAGGGATATAGAAGTCGTGGACCTGCTTAACGGAACTAATATTTTTCCCCCCACCATGAAAAAAGCATTCAAAATTCTGAGTACTATTCCATGCACTATAGTAACAGTGGAACGATCCTTCAGTACGATTCGACGAGGGAAGAACTGTCTCAGGAGCACTATGGGAGAGGAAAGGTCTACTGGATTATGCCTGATGATAATTCAAATCTTCCCCCTCCCCCCCTCCCTCCAGATCTGGTCCTGGATACGCCGTTAGTAGTTTCCTAATGGTTTTAATACCCATCGAAGATAGCAACTTTCCTTCTTTATAACTGACCGTATAATTTCATGTGTGTTTTCTTTATTGCAGCACAGCATTCCGTCGCCATGTCGTCGCTTTCTACGTCTGATTCCCCAGAGTGACGCATTCCCCCTTGCTGCCTGAAATAATTGTTCTCAATGTAAGTATCAATCTGATGGTTATTCTAAATGTTAGTAGCTAAGTGACGTTACATTTACAGAACAATGCTGTTCGTCAACTCTGTTTGTAGTTGTGTTCGCAAATCCTAATGGTGTTTGTCTCAAATAAACGTAATAACTTAAAGTTTTTACTTCTATTTAATTAGTAACAGCAGGATACTATATTAGAATAAACTCATAATGGATGAATTGCTGGGATAAAGAATCCTTTGACGCGAGTGTGCAAGGCGTATATTGGTGATGAGGAATGGAAAGATATTGGTGTAAGAATTAAAAGTAATGCTGGAAGGGGAAAGATGACCACGACCACAAGCTGGCACTCGATTTCAGGCACAAGGATGTAGGAAAATTCTCGTTTTTTAGGTAAGGGTGTCAGGGACTGGAATAAGTTACCAAGAGAAATAATGAATAATTTACCAATAACGTTGAAAGAATTTAAAGTTGAAATTTGTAAAGGTCAAATGTAGGTGAGAAAATGGGTGTGTAGGGAAATTGCCACCGGAGCCTGTAATTTTAATTAAATAGTTTTTAATTAGATATTAAAACATAAAATGGAAAAGGAGTTTACTATTCTTCAAAATTAAACAGACTTTATATTGACATTAGAAACATAGATAAATAAATAAGGGTAAAGCAAAAGACTGTAATTCTTGCTCCATTATGTATCGAATTACAGTAGAATGGGCAGCACTTCATAACCGAACCTTTACTACTGACAGAATGCTTCAAGTTGATATTTTTTTTTCACTTAGAACACCATTTGCTTTCGTTTTCTGAGAAATTCTTAGCTACCGAGTACTATCCACCTTATAAGCCGCAAATTCTTTAACATCTTTAACATGAGAACGAGTTACTTACACCGTGTCAACACTGATTTCGGAAGAAGAAATCGTGTGAAACACAATTAGCCCTATTTTTCCCATGATTTAATGAAAGTTATCGATGCAGGTTCGCAAGTTGATGCAGTTTTCAGAAAACTTTTGATTGTGTACCACGCAACCGACTTTTAGCGAAGATTCGAGCTTACGGTATTTCGGCTCAGATTTGCGAGTGGATACATGATTTTCTAACTGATCGATCACAGTATGTCGTTGACGGGGAAGTCTCTTCTAACATAAATGTTACTTCGGGCGTTCCTCAAGGAAGTGTAATAGGACCACTTTATTTCTTAATATTTATAAACGATCTAGGTGACAACGTCAAATGCTGGTTGCGATTGTTTGCCGACGATGCAGTTATCTATATAGAAATAAGGTGCTCCAACGATAGCTTAGAAATTCAGCGTGATTTGGATGCTATTTTCGATTGGTGCCGTAAATGGCATCTTACACTTAATTGCAAAAAGTGCAAGGCAATGTGGATAAATAACAAAAAGATTCAGTTTGTTCACGATAAAAAATAAAAAATTCAGCTGTTGACACGGTTGATTCTCTGAAGTATCTGGGGGTGATAGTACAAAGCAACATGAAATGGGACATGCACATAACTTCCGTCGTAGGCAGGCTAATTCTAAATTGCGATTCATAGGTCATATTTTGAGGAATTGTAATGCTCATACAAAGGAGATAGCGTGGAGTTTGGGATCCGTATCGCAAGGGCCTGATCGACTCAGTTGAGAGGGTGCAGAGAAGGGCCGCTCAATTCGTGACTTGTTGTTACAGCCCTTATGAAAGTGCCACAGAATTGATTGGGCTGGGATAGTTTGGAAGACAGACGACGCAACTTGCGTTCGAATTTATTGGAGAATTCGCGAAAAAATTAAATTTCGAGTGCAATGAAATACTTCTTCCGCCAACCTATTTAGGTAGCAATGACCGGAGGGATAAGATTAGAGAAATAAGATGCCGTACTGATGCTTTTATGTATTCCTTCTTTCCTCGCACTATTCGAGATTGGAATGCGCAGATTTATGATTGGTGCTTAGCACCCTCTGCCACCCACAATGTATGTGATTTGCAGAGTATTTATGTAGATCTTAAGTTTACTACAAGTTTTGGTGAATTTTTGCTTGGTGTTATTTACGATAGCAAATGTTGCAAGTTTTTCATCAGTACTTTGAAATCAATGTGAACTTTATATTTCACTAAAGTAGTCCTCACGATCAGTTCGATAAGATTTATAGAAGTGTGCCAGTCGCGGACTAGTTTATATGGCATTGTGTAAGCATGGATTTTAGAGAAATTTGCACGACCATGATGGGTGCATAGCATATAGCTTAAGCTGTCCACCGTTCTGTTCAATCAAGATACAGCTGTTTCAAGTTCAGCAACACTCAAAACAATTAATCATATAGAGCTGTTCTCTCTTATCTTGTAATCAGTTGTTACGTATCTTGTAAATGAAATACTGAATCCTTATAGAATTCATCACTCTGACACTCATAGCTTCTCAGTCCTATAACTTAGAAAATTAAGCGCCGTTTCCGTTCTTACTCCTCAAAACGCGATTGTAATGCAAAATATTGGTAAAAAAAGTTATGACGGTGGAAATAATTACAGCGGCTTTCGTGGAGGGTTGAAAGAATTTATTTTTTAAGTGATCCTTATCAGTTTTAAATGGAAGCTGAATGTTAAATATTTGGATTTTTTCTAATTCCACCATTTCTTAGGGTATTTCATGTAAATCGTAAAAAAAAAAATCCCCTTATTTCCGAAACTGTGAATCAAAAAAATTATTTCATAATTGACGTTTTTATATATATTATCTAAATATTACAAAAAACTAAAGCGACCTTTTACGAGACTATGGTTTTAGCAAAATAGATAAATTAGTAAATTTAACAAATACAACTCTTCAGAAGGTAATTTAAAAAAAAAAAAAAAAAAAAAAAAAAAACATATTTATCTTTCGATAAAGATGTTCACCCCATTAAGGTAATAATTGTACAGGGAGAAACATATTTTTAGAAAAAAATCTGTTTGCTATACCTTGTATAGTCATATTTTTTTCACCCGAAATTGTTATTTGAGTTACTTAACACTAAATCGCATTAGACGGTTTTTTTTCGCTCCTGAACTTATTTGTTCAAGCAGTAGTTCTCGAGGTGGCTAGTAATATGAAGTTATTCCCTAATCAGATAAGCTGTTTTTTAAATGTTTAAGTTCAACATTGAGACCACTTTTAGACGTTACGATACGTAGGAAACCTTTATGAATAATTCGATGTTGCGGGATTGTGTTTTGTATGCATATCAGGTAAATATTAATTTTTAATGTCCATGACCTTCAGAAGTATTTTTCGCATGGAAAAGAGGTCGTAAGAGAAGGTTATAACCGTTATAACCTTCTCTGTAGGTATGCGTCATATTATAACGCATAACTGAAGAAAGTAAACAATGGTTTGCTGGTGAGTTATCGCAGCGTCTTGATGTGTGGAGCTGGTCTCCTAGGCTGCTGGTCGAAAAGACTTTACGGTTCGTAAAAAATCTGCGCGGGAATAAAGCCGAGAGAGTTTACATCTTAAGCAGTTAAGAGCTATCGTTAAGTAGAATAACTACCCATTACTTGTGTTGTCATTAAAGTTTCATTACTCGACACTCGGCTATGGAGAACCCTAATATACTCTACGATGATGTGTGGCCTCAACGTCTTCAGAAAATGGCTGTGGGTTTTATGTAGACACCTACAGTTTTTCCATCTCAACCAACTTACCATGCAGTTTTACTTTATTATTATTATTTGCGATTATTCACCTTTAGGAGAGCGATTGAACTTGAAATCACGATTTAATCTTCAGCTGTTTTTCCTAAGTGTCCCTGTCGATTTTAATGAAAAAGGTTGAATACTTCTTACGCTGGTGTTGGCTGTTTAACGAGAAGTTATTGATAACGTTAGCGTTTCTACTCAGTTTTGGTCGGACTAGACAAAAAGACATTACAATCTGGTCGACCGAAAATCTTTTAAAAGGAGCGCACCTATAAGAATAACCCCTGACTAGGCTAGCCAACCATACTTTATAATAATGTATTATCCTTTATTTTTGTTCTACACACTTTCTTCTCACTGAAAGGATGCGGAAACACTTAATTATGAAAATACAGATTTTATAGCTTACAACCTACGCCAACACAATTTAAAACTGTAATTGGGTCTAAATGTGCCAATATATTATATACCAAAATTGTGAAATAGACTAATATAATTCTTGATTTTAATGTATTTATTACAATAACTTTTCAATTTTATGCAATGTTCTTCATCTTCAGTAGGCACAGTACCTGATGAGTTATTAAGTGTTTTCGATCGTTTACTTGCTTGTTGATTCCCTGGATTGCGTGAAGTCGGAGCACCTCCATTGGTAATAGCTGAAAAGCCGACGTTTCTTCATTTTCTGGCATTCCTCGTTTACCGGGACTTGTAATACTTTTATCGCCACCACTTGTATTTACAAGTGGTATAAAGTTAAAGTCAGTAATTTTACGAGACACCTTCACTTCCTTTGGTAAACGAAAAACGCACGAACTAAAACTGTCTTTTACTTCGTGGTACTTCACCCACACTGTTGCATCTTCTCAACGTATTATTTGAAATTCTGAAATAGATCAACAATACGACAGGAAGTATAATTAAATTAATTACTAGGAAGAAACCTTGAACAAGCAAAATTGGAAACAAAGTACTGAAACCTAATTAAAAAAAACTGATGCTTAGGCGTATTTTCTACGCTTTTGGCGGAGATTGGAGGCGTAAAATAAAAAAATTCAGGCGTAATTACTCCTAACGCCCAGTGAATTTCGAGTACTGATTAATAGTATTAGTTGATTTTATTTATTTATGTTCATCCATTGTATAGTATTTCGATAGTTCTTAACCCATAGATACGTAACATGTTTTAATTTTCTGGCAGCAATGTTAGCAGTTTGATTAGATTGAAATTTAGTCTGGATCAGAATGATAACTGACATTTGACGTTACAGCACAGACATGAGTAATTTAAGTTTTTTTATTCTGTTTAAATAACTTGTTTTCGTGAGCACCATATTACTTTGTTTGAATGAAAATAATTCCAAGTTGTCTGCGATCAATGCATAGTAGACCATGATTGAAACTAATATTACGCGGAACATCGTAAGTTGCTAAGATTTGCGTTTAATTTCCTTTGCGGCCGCATGTAACTGTGTCATCCGTTCAAACGTTGTAATATGGATCCGAATCACGAAAAAAAATGTAAGAACCCGAAAATTTTTATTCAAGTTTATATCGCGATGGGTGAGTCACTAACATGCGATAGCGTGAATGTATTAATTCCCGTGAAGCATTATTTTTCTAACTGCAATATTAGCTGAGTTTGTGGTTATACTATGTTCAGACAGAAAAGGCGGGTCAAGGCCACTCTGCTCTATCCCCACTCCGCTGCCCCAGCCCCTACAGGCGACGGGGAAACAGCTGCCGCGCATGCGCAAACATCATCATAAGGTATAAGGTACGATATGTTACTTCTAATTTGATGATTTCTTCAGTAAAATCCAGCTATCTGTCGTGACGGAAATGAGTGAATCGTATGTCATAGAAATTGCGTGTTTACCAACGACAATTTTATATGTTAATAAAGATAAAAGTTATTTACATATCAATGAATAAAACTTACTGCTTCCTAAGTATGGAAGTCACGCAAGACATTTAAATCTAGTTTTTAGATGTGTTTCCCAGTGGAAGTTAATTCTCGAAACACGTTGTATAAATACTCGCTGCACTGTTCGTAACGATACGCCACACGCCTCTGCTGTCATTTTTTGTGGTTCCCTAAAAAGAATTTTAACTTTCTCTTCAGAGTTTTCTAACGTCTTAAAAAAATTATATACTTCAAAAATAATTGTTTTTGACTGACGCCATTTCACTTACAGCGTTTTATAACGGTGTATTGGAATAAACACGACAATACTGCGATCAACAATGTCTGTAGGCAACGGTCTGCTCGGAGGGGAAGGCAACTGGAGGGGGCGGTGAGGTGAAGTGCTGGGCGAGGGGCACATGACCTTGACGCGCCAGATGAGAGCGAACACAGTGTAGGTTGAAATGCACCCTGGACCAAGATGACAACTGTAACGTTTTGCTACAGCGTAAGGCACGAGTAACTGGATGGAGCGTTATTTTATAACAGCTAAGCAATTAGGAAGAAATCACTTGCAAGAACACTCCGTTCGACCCGTCGCGAAGTTTTTGACGGGCTTTGAGGGTTGTTACGTTATAATTTTACATACCCCTAGAAAAACGAGTCAACAGAACACTAAAAATCATCCCCTCAGCATAACGGAACAGTTAAGTCCCGTCACGTCTGTAGGCCGATTGCTATTGGCTCATAAAGTAGCTTACTTTGTTTTGTTTTAAAAACATTCATGTTGAGAACTTTCAAGTGGACAACAAAGGCGCAATACAATCACAGCAGTTTTCAGGCTTCTAAACTCAAAATTACCGGCGCACTGAGAGACTGTTACTCTGGTGATTGTTGCGTCGTGGCTACGATAAAACGTTCTTCCGCCAGTATACTACAGAGAAAAGCTGGCACAAGGATTAAAGTTTTTGTACTTAAATCTTTGTTAGCGGAATTTCCTAACATAAGAATTGCAAGGGCGTAATGTACTGTTTACAGAAACGACCATTTTATAAAAAAAAATGTAAAAGGCTTTCGGATAATTCATGCTTATGACCATTAAAGTTGAGATTATCGACGTTCTACCATTAAATATGAATCTGCGGTGGCGGTAGCGAGTCGTTGAACTGGTGGCTGGCTGGTGTGAGGCCGTAGCAGTGAGGTCGGGCCTTGCAAGGCTTCCCTCCGCAGCAAGACCCCCGGCCTGCCGGCGCCACAGACAGTATAGCGGCGCGAGGCGGCAGCAGACAGTCATACCCGCCGGGCTCCCAGCTGGTGAGTACACAAAACAATAACGCGCTTCACTGCCTTTAAGCGGCCTGTAGACGGTCAAATTGTTTGTCAAACTTTACGTGTTTGTCAAATTATTTGAGAGTCTGCGGCATTGTTAGACGCGTTTGTCAAACAATCGACGCGTTTGATGGAAATTTTGACTGACGGCGTGTTTGTCAAAGAAGTTCGTCAAACATTGTTTCATTTATCGCCTAGTCACCATGGAGAAAGCATCCCGTTCGCCAAGTGACAACAGCAGGGATGATAATTGGCTGAGTGGTCATAATTTATCAGACGAAGGATTCCTTTTACAGTTCATGTCAATATATCGCGATCTGCGGTGCTATGAAAATAAAATCTAAAGAATCGAATAACTTCAATATTTAGCCAAATTTATCAAAAACGTTGAAAGAATTTAAAGTTAAAATTTGTAGAGGGCAAATAAAGGAGGGTACAGAAAAGGGGGAAGATGGGTGTTTTTAGGGAAATTGTCACCGGAGCGTGGGCTCCATTGCAATTTTATTAAATATTGGCATCTGGTTTGGCTAATTTCTCCAAGAACCCTGTATAATAGTCTCCATCTCTTCCATGTCTTCTTCTCCATGTCGGATGTATTTTTTTTCCCCCGTTAGTAAGTAAATTGTAAAAATGACAACACGTCATTTCTTGCTTTTGTTAGAGATAATTATGTGGGTTTCTGAAAAAAACTTAAAATTACATACGAGAATGCCAAATACTTTTTCAATAACCCGCGCGAGATAAACGATAATTGAAAATTCTTCTGTTATCATTTAACACTTGTTTATTGCAAGGCTTCATAAAACTTGGTAGCAGCTGGAAAGCTTCATCTCCTATAAATACGGAGGACTTTTTTTAAAATTAGAACTCGGCAATTCATATGGATCTGGAATCTGCAACTGATTATTTTCAAACAAATTCCAAAGTGTTATATTTTTAATCAATCCTCCATCTGACGCTCTGAAATTTATACCGACATCAACCGTAAGAAATCATAATTTGCACTGGCTATAATCATTCAAACGTTTTATGTTCCGTGAGCAGGAATTTATTGTAATCATCTGGTTCCTTGCGCGATATTTCTAGTAATAAATTTTCATTTGTATATCTCTCTTAATTTCAATCATTCTCTAAACCAGTGTTTCCCAACCTTTTTTGGGTCATGTCCCACTTTCAACATTTTTTTGCCCCCCATACATAATTTTTAATTAAAAAAAATTATTTGTTATTAAAGAAACTGATATAGGATGGTTTTTGAAAGAAAACACTTTAATATTATCATAAAACACAGTAAGTAAAATTAAAAAAAACATATAATGAAATAATAAAATTCAAATTCAAAAGATTTATAATAAACATTTATTATGGCAATTTAGTGTGATACTTTTAAGAATTTGCTTTTTTGCTATATTTTGTAACCATATCTGGCATTGTGTTTAAATAACTCAAAGAGAAGGCGGTAAAGTCGTATCAAGTCAATTTCTAAATTGCCCCCCTAAGAAAACCAAATTGCCCCCCTGTGGGGCGTGGGCCCCACATTGGGAAACACTGCTCTAAACCAACATCTAATTTTTTTTCTTGACACACAGTGCTAGAGCCAACGCTAAAAATGCGTTGTCTTTATTCCTCATTGCGGCACGAGTCACTTTCCGACAAGGCAACAATCGAAACTAAAGGCAAGTTTGACAAATTTGTTTGATCTCAGGTTTAAGCGTTTGCGCTGTTGTTTGATGAAAACGTGATGTTTGACCAACAAATTTGTCAAATAAATTTGATCGTCTACAGGCACCTTTACACGTCGTCTCAATATAGTTCGTTGTCCTTCCCTCAGACCGGGGATGTACCTAGGGTTGCCAGATACAGGCTTATAATTTCCGGGACATTTCTGGGATTAATAAGTATTTTAGTGGTATACTTAAAGAGTGAATAAAAATGCAAATTAATTTAAAAAATGCATTTTACGTAAAAACTATGCTCCCTTATATACACAAGGCACCGCTTTTAGTTTTATTAATCAAGCTTTGGCTGAAAAAAATCCGGTATTATGAATCAAAAAGAAATACACTAAACTTAAAACAAAAATTGAGCACCGCTTTTGGTTTTTTTTTATGCTTTTGTAGTAAACCGACATCGGGTATTATCAATCAAAAACTCAAAAATACTAACCTTAAACAAAAATTTAACACTTCTGGTAGGCTAATTAATTAAACTTGAGTAGAAAATCAACATCAGGTATTATCAACAAATAAACAAAATTGAATTTCTGTCTTTGCCTAATCAAAAATCAACATCAATCAAAATGTATCTTAACAAACTACTTTTTTAAAATATTTATCAATAAATTTTGCCTTTTTCAAAACTTGTTTTGTCACTGTTTTGCAATAAAATTTCTAAATAAGACTCTCCAAAATTGATTGAGTTTGCAGTTCATCCTTAATCAATTTCATTTACATTCTGTTTCGCTCTTTAGTCCATAAAGTATTCACCAGGTTAAAATGTCTTTCGAAAAAAGGCGTTGCTTGTTGGAATTAACAAAACAAAACCAACTATTTTCTTTAAATTTAGAAAATCATTAGAAATATTTGTTCTAAAGAAATAGTCCCAGAATTTGTGGTTTGGCAAGTCTTTTGGAAAGACCTCAAAGACAGCTATCAGTCATGTGAAATCTGTATAAATGAAATCAATGTTAAGTGCATCCAGAATTTTCGGTATCCCAGGAAATTCATAGAGTATTTCTCATGCCAATTCAATTCCTCTGATTTAAGGAACAAAAGCTCAAACCTTTAGTAAATTCCATCCTCCCGCTGCGAGCACGGAATGCTAGGCCACCGTGGTGAATTGAGTTTGAGAAAAAAAAAAAAACTAGTCTACTGGAATTCCGCGACAGTAACGCTTAATTCCTGGATACGGGAACAGACACAAAATTCCAGGACATTCCAGGATTTCCCGGCCATCTGGCAACCCTAGATGTACTACGTAAGTGAAGGAATTTGGTTGCAAAACCTTAAAGCTGGGTTTACACCGTTCACTTTTCGTAATCACTTCATATGAATCACTCGCAGCGAAAGTAAAGTGAACTATGTAAACAGCGAACCTTCCAAAGTCATCATCCACGATGACTGATAAACCAAGTTGGCTCGGGTTTAACTTTCATTCACTTTCGCTGTTTCACTCTAATGAATCATCAAGAGTAACGCGTGTAAACAATCAAAAATCGAAGTGAAACCTGCTCCTACATCGGTCAAATACTTTTGTTTCTGATTGTTGTTGATTTAAACAAAAAATAGTTTTCAAATGAAAAGAACACTTCTTTACTTTTAACATCCAATCACAAGTGCTTATGGAAAACAATGACAGTTATAGAAATAAAAGCATAAGGTATAGAGCTATGGATTATGAAACATGATAAAATAATTGAATCCCCCACTTTTAAAAATAAGACATCAAGTACAAAATTAAAACTATCCGAACCAGGTATTCTAATGAATTAACTATCGTTTAAAAATTAGAAAGAAGTGGTGCGAATTGTGCATCTAGATACAGAGAATGCGGCCTCAAAAGATCCAAAGCAGGTATCGGTTGCAGAAACATGACAGCAATTTATAACTTGGCTGGAAGACATTTTCTCGTCGCAATATCTTCTTTGTAACTAGTGGTGAGATTTTTTAATGCGACTCATAAATTCGAAAGTGATTTGAAATGTAATCACAACGCTTTGTAGTGATTAAGAAACGCTAGCTGATGCAGGCACGACACGACGTCCATATTCTCAATGTTAATTAATAATCAAGTGATGTTAAGAAAATATAATTTTTTCGTTACCTTTCTTTATCTTTAATCACTGTCTGATATAAATTAGCAGAAAACTTACAGTTGGAAACAAAATTACCAATAATGTTGCAGAGGGATTTATTTTTACAAGAACTGTTTCCATGACAATTTAGTTACATTGTAATTTCTTTTAGCTTTGTTTGCATTTTTTATCAATACGGTATCGTTTACAGTGACTCATTATAAAGCCTTTCTGACTTCCTGATGGTAATACAAATACTAAGCAAAGTGTTAGAGTTTAGAGACGTCCTCAATGTTAAAGATTCTCTCAAACTAAATTTATTAAGAGTATAAAGTCGATGGAGAAGACCTTCCTTGTTTACTAACTAATAGAGACCTGGTGGGTTAATGCGCAGATACACAAATAAAAAACAAAAGGTTAATTATGAATATAAGGTGGGGAAAGAATTGCTTGCTGAAGACTTGAAATGCAAATATCTTGGAATTACTTTTGATAACAAACTTAACTGGGCAGGACACATAGGACAGGTGGTAGGAAAAGGTTTCAGAGTTCTGCACTTGTTGGAGAGAGTTATGAGGGGATGTACGAGAGAAGTCAAGGAATTGGGTTACAAAACTTTGGTCAGACCATTGCTCGAATATGGTAGTGTAGTATGGGACCCTCATTTTACGTATCAAATACAGGAGTTGGAGAGGGTGCAAAGAAGGGCTGCTAGATTTGTTTCTGGAAATTATCGCAGAATGCAATCAGTGACGGATATGATAAAGGAGCTGGAATGGGATTCATTGCAAGACAGGAGGAGGATGAGGAGGGTCATGGGAGTGTACAGGGCATATACTGGTGATGAGGCATGGAAAGATATTGCAGTAGGTATGAAAAGTAGTGCATGGAAGGGAAAAGATGACCATGACCACAAGCTGGCACTCGATTTCAGGCACAAGGGTGTAGGAAGATTCTCATTTTTAGGTAAGGGTGTCAGGGATTGGAATGAGTTACCAAGAGAAACGATGAATAATTTACCGAAAACTTTGAAGGAATTTAAAGAAAAAATTTGTAGAGGGCAAATGTAGGTGGGTGCAGGATAGGGGGAAGATAGCTGTGTAGGGAAATTGCCACCGGAGCCTGTGCTCCATTGCAATTAAATTAAATTAAATTAAATTAAATAACTAAAACATTCCTGGATCTGCACGTCCTCATCATCTTCGGGTACCCTAACAAATTTCAACTGCAGGAAATTTTTAGTTGCACAGTGAAATCATATTATGTTCCTGTTCCAACTGGCCGGAATTGGCACTTACTCTCAACATTGATGTTATTCTTTCTTAAAAAGAGCTTACAAGTTCTATATTCATTAAACCCTTCATTCTCGTTGCTTCTTTCTCCACAGATAACGTGAATATATTCATGACACTTTGAACACTTGTGAGCTCCTGAGGAGTCATTTTTCACAAATAACACAAGTTTGTATTAGATTTAAATTTTCAGTTTTTTCCTAAAATAATGTGTTACTTTTTGGATGGAATATTGACAAAATGCAAATGTTGTTTAAAGAGCATAAAACGTAACTCAAAATGTCACTTTTTTTGCTTATGGTTTTACGTCACCTCGACGTGGAGGTCATTTGAAAAGGGAAAAGACTGGTGGGAAGAAACGGGAATCAATTCGGCCATGACCTAGGTAAAGGAACCATCCCGGCATTCACCTGGAGTGATTTGGAGAAATCGTGCAAAACTCAAATTTTGATGGCCGGACGGCGATTCGAACCAGAGTCCTACCGAAAACGAGGCCAGAGCATTACCGCTTACCCACCACGCTCGGTAAAATACCACGGTCATATTTTTTGTAAACATAAATAACTCTGAAACATTATTGATAATTTTGTTACCAACTTTCTTTATTTTAATAATTTTACTGCCAACTTATATCAGCGATTAAAGATAAAGAAGCGGTAATGAAAGAGCGTTTTATTTTCTTAATTATTAATTAATATTCAGAATATACCCATCGTGTCGTGGTTGCATCAGCTAACGTTAGAACGCGTTGTGGCTTTCCTTAATAACAACGCGTTGTGGTCAAATACCATGAGGGCCACGACGCGAATTTCATGTTGTGGCCTTTGTTAGCTAGCCACAACGCGTTCTGGCTGTTTTTGTCAGTGTCACAACGCAAATAACGCGTTGTGGCCGTTTCTTTCCCTCAATGACCGTTTTTGGTGTTTGAGCGGAACATATTGCTACCTTTTCCGTGGATTGTTTAAATTTCTTAAGCACCGTAACTGATTATGAGACTTGGACCAGAGGTGTTGGGGACGATTTTATTGCTGAGATAGGAACGTATATACACCGCGGAGTGGACATCATGTGTTGGCCAGTGACTAGGTACGATGTTTCAAGAAGGAAACTTTGATGTTTGAAGAATGATTAAACTCGTCTGTCGCTCTTGTCCACACAGATTTACGACTTGGTGTAGGCCTTAACTGAACGTGTCTTGCATCTCCGGACCGCAAAATACAGTATATCCTCCATACGGTCGTGATTCACTGTATGCTGATTTTATCTTTGTTCGTATGTTGGCACAAAAATGCAGAATTATCCTTAAATAAATAAGTGCTCTCCGCAAATATTTACTAGTGATGAGAGTACGAATATGTCGTGTCGCAATTAAAATCATATATACGCTATCTTTCAGTAACATGATGGATTTTTTTTCTTTATATGTACTGTATTTCAAAAAATAGTGTATGATTTTAAGCCCAAATTCTTTATTTGAGATAAAAAAAAAACAAGTGTCCTGTTAATTGTACTCAAATAAGTAATTATTTTCGAGATCCGGCGAATGACTGACGAAATCATGAGTTCAGCAATTCAGATGCAGCGTTAACTCATGTGTCTTTTTCCGTTGTCGGTCGGTCAGACCCGGTCTTGCCGAAGATACCAAGAGGATTGCAAAATTTCATTCCAATCTGACGGGTGAATCACTACGGTAGGCTTCTGGTGATTAGAAATTGTTCATCATAGCCTCTGCTACCCTGTTGACAAAGTTCCAGTTGACTTAAATTTCTCGCACCACCTTATAGCATCCTCTGGGGTGCGACGGATCTCGTTATGGATAAACACTCATTTTTATCCATTCTTCAAAATAAAATCAATATCTATTAAATTCATTTTTCTTAAACTGAATTCCTCTGTTAGAGGAAATACTTTGTAGACGCCTAGATGACAATCATTTTTCGTTAATCCGACGTCAGTTTCCTTACTCTCATTATAGCATCCTCAAACAATTAGCATTATCGCGGCACGTTGACGCTACCTGTTATCCAGGTTAAAATTAGATCGTATTGAACCAACACTTAATCATCGGCTGTTATAACCTGAGCTTGCTGTGAACGCCACGGGAGCTAATTGGGTCAGCTGGAACAGCAAAAGCGCAGTTGTGAAAAACTAAGGTGCCCAGTAGAGTCGTGTAAATGCTATCTGTCTAGGCTCGCTCGGTTTGTCGCTGCCAGCACGACCTCTGACTGCCAAATACACCGCAGAGGACCGAGCCTGGACTTAGAGGCGAGTTCACACAGTTCACTTTTCGCAATCACTCAGGACGAATCACTCGCAGTGAAAGTGAAGGTGAATTCACTTTTCATTTACATGTATCATCACAAATGAACCATTCAGTTCACTTCAAAATGGCAACAAACAATTGGAGTGGATTTAATTTTCCGATACCTCTCCTACAGAATTAAAAGTTACACCGTACACAAGTTAATTGGAAAAAGAGAAGCTGGTAAGCGAGAAACTGGAGCTTGCGGCGTTGTAGGATGGGTATTGGAAGACAAAATGACATCTTTGAATGTGTAAATAACAAAGATTTGCTATCAAAAAGCTTACCGCTAATTACAAGACAGGACACTAATGAGAAAATGTCTTCCGGTTAATTTGAAGTTAAAAACTACTCACATCACATAGAAGCATAATTTACACATTTTTCTGGTTTTAAAACTTTAGTTATTCCGCTAGAACATCTGGTTCGGATAGTTTTAATTTTGTACTTTCCTTCTCTTGTGAAAAATGGGAGATTCAATTCTTTAATCTTATCCTCCGTAGCTCTATCACTTTTCATTTTTATAACTTCCAAATTGTATTTTATATAAACACTATTTCTTATGGAAAGATTATAAAAATGAAGACATTTTTCTTCTTTCCATTTAAAAACAATTTTGTTCAATACAACAACAATCAGAAACAAACAATTGTGACCTATCCAGGAGGAGGTTTCACTTCGATATTTTGACTGTTTACACGCGTCATCTTGGATGATCGCTTTTGATAATTCTCTGTTTACACAGTTCACTTTCCTTTCACTGCGAGTGATTCATCCAGAGTAATTGCAAAAAGTGAACCGTGTAAACCCGTCTTAAGCTCGAGCCTAACAGTAGGCTCGGTCTGTTGTTCGCGTGCTGTGTGGGGACGAAGCCGCGCTGGTACTCGACCAGTACAATACAGTGCAGAGGACCGAGCCTGGACGTAAGCTCGAGCGTGACAGTAGGCTCGGTCTGTTATTCGCGTGCTGTGTGGGGACGAAGCCACGCTGGTACTCGACCAGTACAATACAGTGCAGAGGACCGAGCCTGGACGTAAGCTCGAGCCTGACAGTAGGCTCGGTCTGTTATTCGCGTGCTGTGTGGGGACGAAGCCACGCTGGTACTCGACCAGTACAATACAGTGCAGAGGACCGAGCCTGGACGTAAGCTCGAGCCTGACAGTAGGCTCGGTCTGTTATTCGCGTGCTGTGTGGGGACGAAGCCACGCTGGTACTCGACCAGTACAATACAGTGCAGAGGACCGAGCCTGGACGTAAGCTCGAGCCTGACAGTAGGCTCGGTCTGTTGTTCGCGTGCTGCGTGGGGACGAAGCCACGCTGGTACTCGACCAGTACAATACAGTGCAGAGGACCGAGCCTGGACGTAAGCTCGAGCCTGACAGTATGCTCGGTCTGTTGTTCGCGTGCTGCGTGGGGACGAAGCCACGCTGGTACTCGACCAGTTCAATACAGTACAGAGGACCGAGCCTGGACGTAAGCTCGAGCCTGGACGTTAGCTCGAGCCTGACAGTATGCTCGGTCTGTTGTTCGCGTGCTGCGTGGGGACGAAGCCACGCTGGTACTCGACCAGTTCAATACAGTACAGAGGACCGAGCCTGGACGTTAGCTCGAGCCTGGACGTTAGCTCGAGCCTGACAGTAGGCTCGGTCTGTTGTTCGCGTGCTGCGTGGGGACGAAGCCACGCTGGTACTCGACCAGTACAATACAGCGCAGAGGACCGAGCCTGGACGTAAGCTCGAGCCTGACAGTATGCTCGGTCTGTTGTTCGCGTGCTGCGTGGGGACGAAGCCACGCTGGTACTCGACCAGTTCAATACAGTACAGAGGACCGAGCCTGGACGTAAGCTCGAGCCTGACAGTAGGCTCGGTCTGTTATTCGCGTGCTGCGTGGGGACGAAGCCACGCTGGTACTCGACCAGTTCAATACAGTACAGAGGACATAGCCTGGACGTTAGCTCGAGCCTGGACGTTAGCTCGAGCCTGACAGTAGGCTCGGTCTGTTGTTCGCGTGCTGCGTGGGGACGAAGCCACGCTGGTACTCGACCAGTTCAATACAGTACAGAGGACCGAGCCTGGACGTAAGCTCGAGCCTGGACGTTAGCTCGAGCCTGACAGTATGCTCGGTCTGTTGTTCGCGTGCTGCGTGGGGACGAAGCCACGCTGGTACTCGACCAGTTCAATACAGTACAGAGGACCGAGCCTGGACGTTAGCTCGAGCCTGGACGTTAGCTCGAGCCTGACAGTAGGCTCGGTCTGTTGTTCGCGTGCTGCGTGGGGACGAAGCCACGCTGGTACTCGACCAGTACAATACAGCGCAGAGGACCGAGCCTGGACGTAAGCTCGAGCCTGACAGTATGCTCGGTCTGTTGTTCGCGTGCTGCGTGGGGACGAAGCCACGCTGGTACTCGACCAGTTCAATACAGTACAGAGGACCGAGCCTGGACGTAAGCTCGAGCCTGACAGTAGGCTCGGTCTGTTATTCGCGTGCTGCGTGGGGACGAAGCCACGCTGGTACTCGACCAGTACAATACAGTGCAGAGGACCGAGCCTGGACGTTAGCTCGAGCCTGACAGAAGGCTCGGTCTGTTGTTCGCGTGCTGTGTGGGGACGAAGCCACGCTGGTACTCGACCAGTACAATCGAAACAACCACGAACTGCATCGCAGTCTTAAAATCGCTAAAACAAAGGATGCAGTAACTGAAAAATTAAAGAACATACAGTATGTCTTCTTGTTATTTTCTACGTGCTGTTGTATCATTCTATAAGATTGTATAAGTTCGACAAATTCGTGTACTTAAAGACTGGGAACAACTGTATGTTAATGAAAAAGTAAAAATCGGCAGATTGAACCACATTTCAACATTTCTGAGCGGACATTATGGCATTTCATAAGAAGAAGGGCACAATCTTTCTCCTAATCATATAAATGATATTTCAGTTATTTACAATCACATATGAGAATGATATTATCATTAAAGTGAGTTCAATGTTGTGCATTAATAGGCACAAATCCTTAAAAGACGTCACATATATTTGAAGCTTCCGCATAAACTATTATCCATTATATGTGGATTCTGGGTGTACTTTATATATGTCAGTAACTATAGATAACTGATTGTTATGGTTCTCGTTGCTCTGATCTCATGGGAATAACCGAGAGAGTTCGAGCGTTAGTAGACGGCAATTTGTTACATAATTATGTTAATCAAAAAACCTTCACATTACACTTCATGTCTACGACGATTCAATTGATAGAACTTACATAAAATGTTGGTACCAGTCAGTTTTCTATGATGTTCCATCCTTGTTACACGATTCAGGCGAGGAAGACACTGTGCCCTATTCCTGCACTGCCGAGCTTTCGTTTGCCCTCCGAGCCTTCGTTTGTCCTCAGAGCCTTCGTTTGTCCTCGGAGCCTTCGTTTGTCCTCGGAGCCTTCGTTTGTCCTCGGAGCCTTCGTTTGTCCGCCGAGCCTTCGTTGGTCCGCCGAGCCTTCGTTTGTCCGCCGAGCCTTCGTTTGTCCGCCGAGCCTTCGTTTGTCCGCCGAGCCTTCGTTTGTCCGCCGAGCCTTCGTTGGTCCGCCGAGCCTTCGTTTGTCCGCCGAGCCTTCGTTTGCCTTCCGAGCCTTCGTTTGCCTTCCGAGCCTTCGTTTGTCCGCCGAGGCTTCGTTTGTCCGCCGAGGCTTCGTTTGTCCGCCGAGGCTTCGTTTGTCCGCCGAGGCTTCGTTTGTCCGCCGAGGCTTCGTTTGTCCGCCGAGCCTTCGTTTGTCCGCCGAGCCTTCGTTTGTCCGCCGAGCCTTCGTTGGTCCGCCGAGCCTTCGTTGGTCCGCCGAGCCTTCGTTGGTCCGCCGAGCCTTCGTTGGTCCGCCGAGCCTTCGTTGGTCCGCCGAGCCTTCGTTTGCCCTCCGAGCCTTCGTTTGCCCTCCGAGCCTTCGTTTGCCCTCCGAGCCTTCGTTTGTCCGCCGAGCCTTCGTTTGTCCGCCGAGCCTTCGTTTGTCCGCCGAGCCTTCGTTGGTCCGCCGAGCCTTCGTTTGTCCGCCGAGCCTTCGTTTGTCCGCCGAGCCTTCGTTTGTCCGCCGAGGCTTCGTCGGTCCGCCGAGCCTTCGTCGGTCCGCCGAGCCTTCGTCGGTCCGCCGAGCCTTCGTCGGTCCGCCGAGCCTTCGTCGGTCCGCCGAGCCTTCGTCGGTCCGCCGAGCCTTCGTCGGTCCGCCGAGCCTTCGTCGGTCCGCCGAGCCTTCGTCGGTCCGCCGAGCCTTCGTCGGTCCGCCGAGCCTTCGTCGGTCCGCCGAGCCTTCGTCGGTCCGCCGAGCCTTCGTCGGTCCGCCGAGCCTTCGTCGGTCCGCCGAGCCTTCGTCGGTCCGCCGAGCCTTCGTCGGTCCGCCGAGCCTTCGTCTGTCCGCCGAGCCTTCGTCGGTCCGCCGAGCCTTCGTTTGTCCGCCGAGCCTTCGTTGGTCCGCCGAGCCTTCGTTCGTCCATCGAGCCAGGGGAAGTTCCAGCGGTCACGGTTCTCCCGGGTAGTGAGGACCTGTCACAGGTATTACAGAGTGAGTTCGAGGGTCAGTAGACGGCAGTTTGCACGATACTCATCCCCAACATCTCGAGACCAGTGACAGTTTCGAAATGCCTTCTACAGGGTCACACAGAAAACTGGATAGTCTGGAAATCCTTTAATTAAATTTGTACATAAGTGGGTAGGCCCAAAGCTAGTATAGCAAACTGTGGTTGCATTGACACAACCAATATTAAGTGCAGAACGCAATTAGTAAACTAATATGATAAAGGAGCTGGCATGGGATTCACTGGAAGACAGGAGGAGGGTGAAGCGTCATGGGATTCACTGGAAGACAGGATGAGGGTGAAGAGTAATGGGAGTATACAAGGCGTAAATTGGTGATAAAGCGTGGAAAGGTATTGGTGAAAGAATTAAAAGTATTGCATGGAATGATCACGACCACAAGCTGTAACTCGATTTCAGGCTTAAGGGTGTGAGAAGATTTTCTTCGCAGGTAAGGAAGTCAAGGATTGGAATAAATTACAATGAAAGTGATGAATAATTTACCAAAAATACCGAAATAATTTAAAATTCATAGAGGGCAAATGTAGGTGGGTGCAAGGAAGGGAGGAAAATTGGTTTGTAGGGAAAATGCCACCGAAGCTTGCGATCCATCACAATTAAAGTGTGATTATGGTGAGGATTGAACCATGAAACATATGCTCTAGGGCCCAGAAGCCCACCTTCTAGCAACGAAGCTGACCTGTATCAGGCAATGTTGAATGCACTTGATGCTGCAAAGTACTGGTCGAAATAGGTGTTACGTTTCTAACTTGTACAACTTTTAACTGTGTATCTAATAATAATAATTATTATTATTCTACCTGCTGAAGAGTGAGAGGCGAAGACGAAGCAGTGAAAGTTCAATCAGCAGTAAAAAGATTGCCTTCTGCAAGTCGTGGAATACAGATTATCCGCCGAATATCTTCTTTGTGTCTTATTGGAATGCCCCCATTGCTGAGATACTTCGTTGCCCGGCACACGGGCCTTGCAGAAAGGAAACCAAAATGTCAAAGCGTCATAGCAGAGCGGCGCGGCGAGTGGCTATTGTCCCGACTCCGAGCACTTTGACCTCACGTGCTAGGCACCTTTCTAAGGCCTTGCACATTAAAGTCCCGCGAGTGAACGAGACTGTCTGTGGTGGAGGTGTTTCGTAATAGTCTGCCATAGTCCTCCTTATAAGCAGCGTAGGATGACGCCAAATAGCGGAATGATGTTTTACAACATCCTTCTGTTACTACTTGTTTATTATTTTACGAGCCTCAGAGCCCGTAAAAAAGAGACGTGTTAAACGGAGTGTTCTGGCAATTCATTTCTTTGCAGTTTCTTAATTTAATAGAATAGTTATAAAATAAAGCCCAACGTAATTCCTAGTGACTTGTGCTGTAGCAAAAAGTTTCAGTTGTCATCTGAGTCAGGTTGTATTTCCTCCTAACCGCAAACTCCGCCAATATTTCCGTTACAAAATCAAAGCTGCAATCACACGCGAATCATTCCTTGTATCGCATGGTAGTGTCATCATGCATCCCGAAAACTTAACCCAAAATCTTCACGGGTTCCTACACCTTTCTTTTTTGTTATCCGTGATTCGAATCGATACTACACCGTGAGAATGGCTAATGCAGTTACACGTGGCTGAAATATGTCGTCAGTGAAAGCAAGGGAAATTAAACATAAATCTTAACAACTTACGTCATGCCTCGTAATATTAGTTTTAATTATAATCTAGGCTGAATAGATCGCGATCAGTGTGGCACTACTTTGGTTCAAACGAAGTAATGATCTAAATAACAGGACATTCTGAAAACAATTAAAATTGTTCCTAAATTTTTTATCTTTCATATCTATCGCCAAAGAATTTAACGAATGCTTCAATATCGAACGAATATTAAACAAATATATACAACTCTTAATTGATATGTCTATTGAAACGAAATACGTACTTTTATTTCAGTGTTATGACAGTTCATTTCTCCGCGGATGCTTAGCTAAATACAACTGTTACTCGATTTAATAACATCTCTGGTCGTAAGTTTGGCAGCGAAGGCGAAAATCGTGACGTCACAGTGATAGAGATGTACATCGTGACCAGGAATAGCATTTCATATGTATATATGGCTTGAACTCCATTATGCCGGCCTCGGTAGCGTAGGGGCTAGAGTGCTAGCTCCGCGTACCCAAGGTCACCGGTTCGAATCCGGCCGCGGGCATTTATGTTTAAGTGTTGTGTGTCTGTGTGATGTCCTATCCGTCCTGTGGTGTCCATACTTAGGAACTAAAAACGTACTGGAGAAACTAATTCAGTAGAAGAGATATCATACAAACATTGAGCTGACTGAATGGCTCGATTATGGTCAAGAGATGAAGATTGGTCTAATATATTCTCTGATTGGCAAATATCTTTTCTCATGCCTGTTCGTTTTAATTATAACTGCTAGCTTAATACGATATTCTGCTCGCCCTTTTGTAGTACTGAAGAAATAAGCCTCGATCTGACCAGTGAATCTAAAATGACTCTCCAAAGCGTTTTTCCTGATCGTCTGAGATCATTGTTAAATGTGTAATTCTACATATTAAATGTATACTAATAAAATGACAAGCTTGGGCTTTGCGTCTTCGTATAGCCATCTCTGCAACTCTGACGTAACGCGCCCGGCCTTCAATACCGGACTAATTGTGGCCAAAGATTTTACTGTAAAATTAAGGTTATAAGCGTGATTTAATAATTGTTCTATTTAGATAAGCAAGCGTGAAGAAATGAATTGACAGAACGCTGAAAGAACTGACGTATTGCTTTTAAATTAACAAATAAATTATTAGTTAATTTTTGATTGTTTATATCGAGTCGATGTAGGTGTTTTGTTATACTCTGTCCAGAGATATCGCTGTCACAGTAAACTAAGACATATATAACATTAACACATCACGTCATTATTAATGTTAGGAGCGTTATTTAATAACAAATGCATTCAGTTAAGCATCTGTTGGAAATTAACTGCCAAAACATTGCACCCAACCAGTCATTTTAGACTGACTCTAAAGGTATTTATATATTTGATGTAGATGATTTCGCTATATTTTATGTCACTCTATTTTTGGCAGTCAACCAAAAGAAATAGTATCTATGAGGATCTTTAAAATTTCGTACATCTGGAAATTTTTTAGTCTGAGAAAGTTATGTGTTAAACCACATTAAAAAAAAACTGAATGGGATTTCAGTTTTCCCCCAGTAACGCAGTTGACATATGTAGGATACGTCAATACACTAACTACGTTATTTTCTTAGGTCAAATAAAAATCTTAGTGCTGCACGTCCACAATACGATTGTGTGCATTGTGTAACGAATCAATTGATTCCACAGTTATAAGTTATAAGTGCCCACGATGCAGATGAAGGAAATAAAAGACGCGAGGAAGATGGGTGTTAGTGAGTGGTGAAATCTTGGTGGAGGTCAGCGGAAACCAAGGTGATGGCGGCCTCTATTGTGGTGGCTGACGTATCAGATAGGAAAACAGGGCCGTTCACTCCTCCGCGTGTAAATCGTCTTGTTACATCTCATTGTTATATCCCGAAAAAATTGTATCTGCATACGTTGCTTCGTCGATCATTTCGAAATGTTGCTGTCAGTATAAAAGATTTCATCTCGACTCGATCACATTTTTGAATATCGAAGAAGAATTTTTTTTAATTGCAACAATATTGGGCATATTCATCTACAATATTTTCAATATTAATGCTTATTTACGTTTCACTGAAATTAGTGAAGAAAATTTAATTAATTTTTTTTACGGAAGCTGGAACTCGATTAGTAGACTGTCCATTGTTTTATACAGATCGAAACGTCGAAAGACGGCATAAAAATTGCCGGAAAGTGTCCTTCACAAAACAGAGAAATAACTTTTTTTTTTTACTTTTGGCCTTATTCCTCGTCGACATCGAGGTCATTAGTGGTGGGAAAGGAATGGCGGCAAGGAACGGGAAGGAATTTTGCCATAGTCTTCTTATGAAACCAACCCAGCATTCACCAGCACTGATTTCGTGAGGCCATGAAAAACCGAAATCTGGATGACTGGACTAGGATTCTAACTTGCGTCCTCCCAAATGCGATCGCATATTTGTCAAGCCGTGTGGAAGTAGGTATAAAAGGGCGGAGTGAGCCCACACAAAAGAACTGTCAATCATTTTCACACCTCTATTGTTCTCCCCCCCTCCCACCTGTCAATCATTTTCACACCTATTGTTCTCCCCCCCTCCCACTTGACTTGAGGGCCACTTGACTAACCACTTGACTTGAGGGCCACTTGGCTAACCCCAGTTTCACCTCTATGTTCTCCCCCCACCTGCCAATCATGGCCACTTGACTAACCACTTGACATGAGGGCCACTTGACTAACCACTTGACTAACCTCAGTTACACCCCTATTGTCCTTGACCACGCACCCCTCTAGCCGCACCAGGTGTGACGCAGCCGTTGCCAGACCACTTGAGCGAGCAACTGGACTTTCGGACAGATGTCGACATGCCGCTCCTTTTTCGAACGAGGAATTCGCAGAGGTATTTATCAGTGCGTGCCGAGGCAAATAACAGGTACATGCCGAGTGCGTCCATTAACTACGTAAGTACATTTTGGCCGAGTACCGACCAAACCACTTGAGCGAGCCCAACCGCACCAGGTGTGTACTCTACTGCTTTTGTAGTTCTGTGAGGTATGAGAATTCTGCGGTATGAACAGAGAAGTTCACCGGAATAGCATTGCCATGCTCGAAGCTTGTGGACTATGCGTTTCTACCGAGAGTGGTGGTGTAACGGTTAGCGTTCTCGCCTCGCATTCGGGGGACGCCGGTTCGAACCCCCGTCCGGGCATCCAGATTTGGGTTTTCCATGGTTTCCCAAATCACTCCAGGCAAATGCCAAGTGCTTCCTTCAAAACCATGGCCGAATTCCTTCCCATTCCTTGCTCCCATCCTTGCCCCGCATCCTTTCCCGTCTCTAAAGACCTCGCTGTTGAGAGACGTAAAGCAGTTAAAAAAAAATACGCGTTTCTCCCGCTAGGCGTTTATGGCGCAACTCATTTGCAGTACAGTGCCGCGTGTGTTGCCGACCTGGCTTCTGTCAATCTGTTTCTGCCAGCGCTGTTTTGTTATTGTTTCGTTTTTTGGTGATGTAAGTTTAAGTGAGTAACGTGCAGCTGAGAAACTTTGTTTTCTAATGAGATAAAATGCTGCTGAAACTTGGTTCACTAGGCTTAAAAATAGTGACATGTTGGTTGATGACAAACCTCGTTCTGCACGTCCATCAAATGTACGAATCGACGAAATGTTGAAAAAAAATTCCAGAGCTTTTGCTCTTTGACCGTCGACAGACAATTTATCAACTGTCAGAAATTAGTGGGTTATCTTGGAGCTCGATTCAGCGAAATTTAACAGAAGATTTGGGAATGAAAACGGTTGCTGCCAAGTTTTTTTCCTCGGGCTGTGACTAACAATAAAAAAGAACGTCGACTTGAAACATGTCGTGCTTTGAAATTGATCCAGATTTTCTGTCATTATTGGTGACGAGTCATTGCGCTATGGTTACGACCCAAACACAAAGCAACAGTCAGCCAATGTAAGGCGTCAATGTCACCCCGTCCAAAAAAAAAAAAAATATCCTGGTATGGACTGTGTTTTACGTAGCATGGATTGACCTCTCATCAAACTGAACCGAACATTGACTTGAAATGGTTATATTCTGTTACTTGTAGACCATTTGCAATCATATGCCAGGATGCTTCCTTCAAATGGCCAGGGGATAGACTACATCCTTGCCTTGGCCAAGGACTTACTAACTGCGATAAGTTCGGCGAAAGACGTTTGTGACGGCGAGTGTTTTGGACAAAGTTTTATGCATATTCTTACGGCTCATACCGAGCGTGGTGGGTGAGCGGTTAACAGGGAAATAGTGTGAACTTTGACAAAACATCTTTAGCTGGGACGCTGCATGTTAGAGACTAATACAGTAACTCTAATCAACTACACAATCTTGCTACTTATCCCGTTTCTTTGGCAGAGGTATATTGCATACTGTACGGATATTGAGTGGCCAAGACTTACTAACTGCGATAAGTTCGGCGAAAGACGTTTGTGACGGCGAGTGTTTTGGACAAAGTTTTATACATATTCTTACGGCTCATACCGAGCGTGGTGGTGAGCGGTTAACAGGGAAATAGTGTGAACTTTGACAAAACATCTTTAGCTGGGACGCTGCATGTTAGAGACTAATACAGTAACTCTAATCAACTACACAATCTTGCTACATATCCCCTTTCTTTGGCAGAGGTATATTGCATACTGTACGGATATTAAGTGACCAAGACTTACTAACTGCGATAAGGTTCGGCGAAAGACGTTTGTGACGGCGAGTGTTTTTTGGACCAAAGTTTTATGCATATTCTTACGGCTCATACCGAGCGTGGTGGGTGAGCGGTTAACAGGGAAATAGTGTGAAACTTTGTACAAAACATCTTTAGCTGGGACGCTGCATGTTAGAGACTAATACAGTAACTCTAATCAACTACACAATCTTGCTACTTATCCCGTTTCTTTGGCAGAGGTATATTGCATACTGTCGGATATTGAGTGGCCAAGACTTACTAACTGCGATAAGTTCGGCGAAAGACGTTTGTGACGGCGAGTGTTTTGGACAAAGTTTTATACATATTCTTACGGCTCATACCGAGCGTGGTGGGTGAGCGGTTAACAGGGAAATAGTGTGAACTTTGCAAAACATCTTTAGCTGGGACGCTGCATGTTAGAGACTAATACAGTAACTCTAATCAACTACACAATCTTGCTACTTATCCCGTTTCTTTGGCAGAGGTATATTGCATACTGTACGGATATTAAGTGACCAAGACTTACTAACTGCGATAAGTTCGGCGAAAGACGTTTGTGACGGCGAGTATTTTGGACAAAGTTTTGTGCGTATTCTTACGGCTCATACTGAGCGTGGTGGGTGAGCGGTTAACTCTCTGGCCTCGCATTCGGGAGGACGCGGGTTCGAACCCCCGTCCAGGCATCCAGATTTGGGTTTTTAATGGTTTACCTAAATCATTCCAAGCGAATGCCGGGGTGTTTCCTTCAAAAAGGCGTCGGGAGGACGTGGGTTTGAATCCCTGCCCCGACCATCAAGATTTCGGCTTTCCATGCTTTTTGTGAAATTACTGCATTCGGTGCTTAAGCCCTCTGACGGGAAAGTGAAAAGCCCTCAACCTGACCTTCACATCTTTCACAACTTGCGTCGTAATGTAGTTACGCCTTAACACTTCCGTTGTTCGGTTTCAAGTTTAAACTGTAGGTTCTCTACACCCTGTTAAGTTCAAGTAGGCTATGATAGAGGCGGAATGCGCAGGCAATAAAAAACCCTGGTCATAATGACCAAACGAGCCATTACTCCGTACTTCAGGTGATGTTGGGTTGGGTCCTTCAAAAGACCATGCCTGAATTCCATCCGATCCTTGCACCAGTCCTATCACACTCGTGATCGGTAAAGATCTGGCCCAGCATTTGGGAGGGCGTGGGCTCGAATCCCAGTCCGGGCATCCAGATTTGAGTTTTCCATGGTTTCCCCAAATAACTCGAGGCGAATGACGGGGATGATTTTCTTCATTTGCCATGGCCAATTCCCCACCGTTCCTCGTCCACTGTCCTTTCCCACCTCTAAAGGCTTCGATGTCGACGAGGCGTAGAACCCTAAAAAAGAAAACCACGACCACCAACTCCAGATGAATGTCGAGTTATTCATTCAAAATACCATGCCCGAATTCCTTCCCAGTCCTTGCCGCCAGTCCATACAATTATGACCATTACATTCTCGCAATCACCATAGAGGGGGAATGCGCAGGCAATAAAAAAACCTGGTCATAATGACCAAACGAGCCATTACTCCGTACTTCAGGTGATTGTTGGGTTGGTTCCTTCAAAAGACCATGCCTGAATTCGATCCCGATCCTTGCACCAGTCCTATCACACCTCGTGATCGGTAAAGATCTGGCCTAGCATTTGGGAGGGCGTGGGCTCGAATCCCAGTCCGGGCATCCAGATTTGAGTTTTCCATGATTTCCCCAAATAACTCGAGGCGAATGACGGGGATGATTTTCTTCATTTGCCATGGCCGAATTCCCCACCGTTCCTCGTCCACTGTCCTTTCCCACCTCTAAAGGCTTCGATGTCGACGAGGCGTAGAACCCTAAAAAAGAAAACCACGACCACCAACTCCAGATGAATGTCGAGTTATTCATTCAAAATACCATGCCCGAATTCCTTCCCAGTCCTTGCCGCCAGTCCATACAATTATGACCATTACATTCTCGCAATCACCATAGAGGGGGAATGCGCAGGCAATAAAAAACCCTGGTCATAATGACCAAACGAGCCATTACTCCGTACTTCAGGTGATTGTTGGGTTGGTTCCTTCAAAAGACCATGCCTGAATTCGATCCCGATCCTTGCACCAGTCCTATCACACCTCGTGATCGGTAAAGATCTGGCCTAGCATTTGGGAGGGCGTGGGCTCGAATCCCAGTCCGGGCATCCAGATTTGAGTTTTCCATGGTTTCCCCAAATAACTCGAGGCGAATGACGGGGTGATTTCTTCATTTGCCATGGCCGAATTCCCACCGTTCCTCGTCCACTGTCCTTTCCCACCTCTAAAGGCTTCGATGTCGACGAGGCGTAGAACCATAAAAAAAGAAAACCACGACCACCAACTCCAGATGAATGTCGAGTTATTCATTCAAAATACCATGCCCGAATTCCTTCCCAGTCCTTGCCGCCAGTCCATACAATTATGACCATTACATTCTCGCAATCACCATAGAGGGGGAATGCGCAGGCAATAAAAAACCCTGGTCATAATGACCAAACGAGCCATTACTCCGTACTTCAGGTGATTGTTGGGTTGGTTCCTTCAAAAGACCATGCCTGAATTCGATCCCGATCCTTGCACCAGTCCTATCACACCTCGTGATCGGTAAAGATCTGGCCTAGCATTTGGGAGGGCGTGGGCTCGAATCCCAGTCCGGGCATCCAGATTTGAGTTTTCCATGGTTTCCCCAAATAACTCGAGGCGAATGACGGGGTGATTTCTTCATTTGCCATGGCCGAATTCTCCACCGTTCCTCGTCCACTGTCCTTTCCCACCTCTAAAGGCTTCGATGTCGACGAGGCGTAGAACCCTAAAAAAAAAACCACGACCACCAACTCCAGATGAATGTCGAGTTATTCATTCAAAATACCATGCCCGAATTCCTTCCCAGTCCTTGCCGCCAGTCCATACAATTATGACCATTACATTCTCGCAATCACCATAGAGGGGGAATGCGCAGGCAATAAAAAACCCTGGTCATAATGACCAAACGAGCCATTACTCCGTACTTCAGGTGAATGTTGGGTTGGTTCCTTCAAAAGACCATGCCTGAATTCGATCCGATCCTTGCACCAGTCCTATCACACCTCGTGATCGGTAAAGATCTGGCCTAGCATTTGGGAGGGCGTGGGCTCGAATCCCAGTCCGGGCATCCAGATTTGAGTTTTCCATGGTTTCCCCAAATAACTCGAGGCGAATGACGGGGATGATTTTCTTCATTTGCCATGGCCGAATTCCCCACCGTTCCTCGTCCACTGTCCTTTCCCACCTCTAAAGGCTTCGATGTCGACGAGGCGTAGAACCCTAAAAAAGAAAACCACGACCACCAACTCCAGATGAATGTCGAGTTATTCATTCAAAATACCATGCCCGAATTCCTTCCCAGTCCTTGCCGCCAGTCCATACAATTATGACCATTACATTCTCGCAATCACCATAGAGGGGAATGCGCAGGCAATAAAAAACCCTGGTCATAATGACCAAACGAGCCATTACTCCGTACTTCAGGTGATTGTTGGGTTGGTTCCTTCAAAAGACCATGCCTGAATTCGATCCCGATCCTTGCACCAGTCCTATCACACCTCGTGATCGGTAAAGATCTGGCCTAGCATTTGGGAGGGCGTGGGCTCGAATCCCAGTCCGGGCATCCAGATTTGAGTTTTCCATGGTTTCCCCAAATAACTCGAGGCGAATGACGGGGTGATTTCTTCATTTGCCATGGCCGAATTCCCCACCGTTCTCGTCCACTGTCCTTTCCCACCTCTAAAGGCTTCGATGTCGACGAGGCGTAGAACCATAAAAAAAGAAAACCACGACCACCAACTCCAGATGAATGTCGAGTTATTCATTCAAAATACCATGCCCGAATTCCTTCCCAGTCCATGCCGCCAGTCCATACAATTATGGCCTTTACATTCTCGCAATCACCAAATTTTAGTGCCAATCGATTTACAGTAGACCTATCAACGGTATTGTCGGTATAAACAGCCTTGAAACGACGATGAATCGCAGTAGGAATCACTTTGTCAGCAGTTAAAAATTCGATAACAGCACGATGTTTAACTCACGTTGACACAACACTAGAACAGTTCTCCATAATTCCGGACAACGAATCCTTACTTCTCAGTACTTTCAAATAAAATGTAATGCCGCTTGGTATGTATGGTCTGGCGTCAGAGTTTTTCAGTCGTAACAGCCTTACATAAGGACAGGACTGAACACGTTTACCCCCACCACCACGGACTAGCCTGATTACTACCCAAATGGACTGCTAGTGCCAGTGTACAGAGATGGCCAGCCCGGTACTGATTTTTTTTTACCCACCACCCCGGACTAGACCTGATTACTACCCAAATGGACTGCTAGTGCCAGTGTACAGAGATGGCCAGCCCGGTACTGTTGTTTTCGTCTGTATCAGCTCAATGCTGTGATTCTAAGCGTTTGACGATAGGTTTATCGTCCAAACACGAATTTGACCAGTAGTAGTGCTCGAAAAAGTTGGATACCGCACCAAGGTTATACTAACGTATGAAGAATGGGTCGTGCTGACTCAAGTATTGGATGTAGTGTCAGATTTGTTCTACACAGGCAGCTCCCAGACAAACATTCCACTTGGTGAGAACGCCGTCTCCTTCCGTACGATTGCCAGGACGAAAACTGTATGTTTTTACCCAAATGTTGACCCCACCAGCGGCATCTTCTTCAGCGATTCAACTTGGAAGAACCTCATCGACGCGCAGCCTGCAGTGTCCAGCGCCTTGACCGTCAAGAAGAGGTGGGGATACCTAGTTGCAAGATACTACACAGAATTTGTGAGCATTTTATCTAGTAAAGTGCTACGAGACTATCATATGGCAACAGTGCAAAAACTGGTTGATATGCATATTCGTGATGTTTATGTGACTCAATTGGCCCCCAGTTCGTCACTGGACTATAATCTACTAAAATATGAACTTATTGCATATAAAAATTTACTTGTATTACCTGTTATTAACAATGTAGTAATTAAGAATTATAACCCAGGATACTACATTGATGTGAACAGTGTGAATAAAATACACATACTAAGTTATTCAATTTGTTTTATTTTATCCACTTTCCATTAATAAAACCCTTTACAGAGTTATTTTTATGAGTTCTTGTAGTGGCGTGACGCTTCATCACTTACATACTGGTCTGAAGAGCGAATTGTAATAGACGCCAACATTCGAAAAGACATAAATTTGTTGGATATAAGTACGTATGCGGCTGTTTCTATGAATATCATAAAAAAACAGTGTGAAAATGTACAAAATCAAGAAATTTGGTCATATATAACAAAAATCGGTAAAAATGTAAATTTCGTCCATGAATGAAGTCAATGGTTGACATAAAAATCACACCTGCGTGTATCACAATATCGTTCATATAATGTGTGTGGATTACAGAAATACGTGTTATATGGGGAAAAAAAGTGTAATGGCAGTCACCGGATAAACTAAAATGTGGTTTTTTTTTCAGTAATAAATATTTTGATGAATAACGAAACTTGGTAGAGTTCTCCAGAGTCAACACACACGTCACGTAACCATCATGATAGACGTGTCAGTGGAAGTGCATCGGATGCTGCATTCACATGTGTATATGGAGTACTCTTTAAATTTCCTCCACAAAAAACGTAAATTGTATGAATTACATGTTTGCTCACTCTTTATTTTCATAACAATAATATGCAGAGTCTAAACACACATAACGTTACCAACATTATAGACACGTCAGAGGAAGTGCACAGGGTGATAACTATATATACTAGCCTAGTGTTTGTACCAAACGAGGTGAAACAACGTATATGTGTGCAGAAACTGACTTAACGCAGTTACACGGAAGGCAGTCTGCGTTTAAAGACAATGGCTCTCTCTTCACACATACACGCATAACGTTACCATCAATATAGACACGTCAGAGGAAGTGCACAGTCGGAACAAGATCGTGAAAACAGGTAAAACATCACCGCAATTATACCACTTCACTATACGAAAGATGTCATCGGTTTACATGGTTAGAAGGTGTCCATCATGCCATACGATGTGTATTGAGTGCATCCACCAAAATAGAAAAAAAAAACGTGCGACATGATGCGGTGTTCCATCATAAATGAAACTCATTCTGTTCACGGCCCGATATGACATCGGACAACTTGAGTAGTATCATACCTGTCGAAAGTCACACTAAAGTACTGAAGTTGAACTAACCAGAGCATGCAGAAGATGAGAACATCACAAGTTTCATTAAACAACACGACCCTCCACAAGACCGAAACATAATGGGCTCAATACCAGATGAAACATAAATTATGTTAGATATCAGTTAGTAAGTGCCACTTTCGATGAATTTCATTTAAAAAGTGAAAAATAGATAAAAATTCGGGAATACTGGTCAAATATAGCAAAATATTGGTTAAAAACTTATGGCACTTTCTGAGACAGAACTTATGCTAAAGTCTGGTTAATACAGAATGTTAAAGTGTTTGTTATAGTTGGTTAGAGTAAATTAAGGTTAGGTTATTTCAACTCACCATCTCATGGTGCCACTGATACATGGATATCCAAAAGTGTTTGCTGAGGTGGCTTGGGCCCCACAGTAAGCTGCTGCTGTATAGAAAAATACAAACGCGTTGCATCCGGAAAACCGGCGCGCGAAATTTCGGTCTTCTTAGGCCGCGCAAAATACCGGTCTCTTAGGCATTACATTTTATTTGAAAGTACTGAGAAGTAAGGATTCGTTGCCGGAATTATGGAGAACTGTTCTAGTGTTGTGTCAACGTAAGTTAAACATCGTGCTGTTATCGAATTTTTAACTGCTGACAAAATGATTCCTACTGCGATTCATCGTCGTTTCAAGGCTGTTTATACCGACAATACCGTTGATAGGTTACTGTAAATCGATTGGCACTAAAATTTGGTGATTGCGAGGAATGTAAAGGCCATAATGTATGGACTGGCGGCATGGACTGGGAAGGAATTCGGGCATGGTATTTTGAAGGAATAATCGACATTCATCTGGAGTTGGTGGTCGTGGTTTCTTTTTTATGGTTCTACGCCTCGTCGACATCGAAGCCTTTAGAGGTGGGAAAGGACAGTGGACGAGGAACGGTGGGGAATTCGGCCATGGCAAATGAAGAAAATCATCCCCGTCATTCGCCTCGAGTTATTTGGGGAAACCATGGAAAACTCAAATCTGGATGCCCGGACTGGGATTCGAGCCCACGCCCTCCAAATGCTAGGCCAGATCTTTACCGATCACGAGGTGTGATAGGACTGGTGCAAGGATCAGGATCGAATTCAGGCATGGTCTTTTGAAGGAACCAACCCAACAATCACCTGAAGTACGGAGTAATGGCTCGTTTGGTCATTATGACCAGGGTTTTTATTGCCTGCGCATTCCCCCTCTATGGTGATTGCGAGAATGTAATGGTCATAATTGTATGGACTGGCGGCAAGGACTGGGAAGGAATTCGGGCATGGTATTTGAATGAATAACTCGACATTCATCTGGAGTTGGTGGTCGTGGTTTCTTTTTTAGGGTTCTACGCCTCGTCGACATCGAAGCCTTTAGAGGTGGGAAAGGACAGTGGACGAGGAACGGTGGGGAATTCGGCCATGGCAAATGAAGAAAATCATCCCCGTCATTCGCCTCGAGTTATTGGGGAAACCATGGAAAACTCAAATCTGGATGCCGGACTGGGATTCGAGCCCACGCCCTCCAAATGCTAGGCCAGATCTTTACCGATCACGAAGTGTGATAGGACTGGTGCAAGGATCGGGATCGAATTCAGGCATGGTATTTTGAAGGAACCAACCCAACATTCACCTGAAGTACGGAGTAATGGCTCGTTTGGTCATTATGACCAGGGTTTTTTATTGCCTGCGCATTCCCCCTCTATGGTGATTGCGAGAATGTAATGGTCATAATTGTATGGATGGCGGCAAGGACTGGGAAGGAATTCGGGCATGGTATTTTGAATGAATAACTCAAAATTCATCTGGAGTGGTGGTCGTGGTTTTCTTTTTAGGATTCTACGCCTCGTCGACATCGAAGCCTTTAGAGGTGGGAAAGGGACAGTGGACGAGGAACGGTGGGGAATTCGGCCATGGCAAATGAACAAAATCATCCCCGTCATTCGCCTCGAGTTATTTGGGGAAACCATGGAAAACTCAAATCTGGATGCCCGGACTGGGATTCGAGCCCACGCCCTCCCAAATGCTAGGCCAGATCTTACCGATCACGAAGTGTGATAGGACTGGTGCAAGGATCGGGATCGAATTCAGGCATGGTATTTTGAAGGAACCAACCCAAACATTCACCTGAAGTACGGAGTAATGGCTCGTTTGGTCCTTATGACAGGGTTTTTATTGCTGCCTGCGCATTCCCCTCTATGGTGATTGCGAGAATGTAATGGTCATAATAGTATGGACTGGCGGCAAGGACTGGGAAGGAATTCGGGCATGGTATTTTGAATGAATAACTCGACATTCATCTGGAGTTGGTGGTCGTGGTTTTTTTTTTAGGGTTCTACGCCTCGTCGACATCGAAGCCTTAGAGGTGGGAAAGGACAGGGACGAGGAACGGTGGGGAATTCGGCCATGGCAAATGAAGAAAATCATCCCCGTCATTCGCCTCGAGTTATTTGGGGAAACCATGGAAACTCAAATCTGGATGCCCGGACTGGGATTCGAGCCCACGCCTCCCAAATGCTAGGCCAGATCTTACCGATCACGAGGTGTGATAGGACTGGTGCAAGGATCGGGATCGAATTCAGGCATGGTATTTGAAGGAACAACCAACATTCACCTGAAGTACGGAGTAATGGCTCGTTTGGTCATTATGACCAGGGTTTTTTATTGCCTTCGCATTCCCCTCTATGGTGATGCGAGAATGTAATGGTCATAATTGT
>JARYHS010011408.1:192749065-192816829 GCA_031002005.1 Vandiemenella viatica
TACGTACTTTTATTTCAGAGTTATGACAATTCATTTCTCCGCGGATGCTTAGCTAAATAGAACTGTCACTCGATTTAATAACATCTCTGGTCGTAAGTTTGGCAGCGAAGGCGAAAATCGTGACGTCACAGTGATAGAGATGTACATCGTGACCAGGAATACCATTTAATATGTATAGATGGCTTGAACTCCATTATGCCGGCCTCGGTAGCGTAGGGGTTAGAGTGCTAGCTCCGTGTGCCCAAGGTCACCGGTTCGAATCCGTCCGCGGGCATGGATGTTTAAGTGTTGTGTGTCTGTGTGGATGTCCTTTCCGTCCTGTGGTGTCTATACTTAGGAACTAAAAACGTACTGGAGAAACTAATTCAGTAGAAGAGATATCATACAAACAGTGAGCTGACTGAATGGCTCCATTATGGTCAAGAGATGAAGACTGGTCTAATATATTCTCTGATTGGCAAATATCTTTTCTCATGCCTGTTCGTTTTAATTAAAACTGCTAGCTTAATACGATATTCTGCTCGCCCTTTTGCAGTACTGAAGAAATAAGCCTCAATCTGACCAGTGAAACTAAAATGACTCTCCAAAGCGTTTTTCCTGATCGTCAGAAATCATTGTTAAATGTGTAATTCTACATATCAAATGTATACTAATAAAATGACAAGCTTGGGCTTTGCGTCATCGTACAGCCATCTCTGCAACTCTGATTTAACGCGCCCGGCCTTCAATACCGGACTAATTGTGGCCAAAGATTTTACTGTAAAATTAAGATTATAAGCGTGATTTAATAACTGTTCTATTTAGATAAGCAAGCGTGAAGAAATGAATTGACAGAACACTGAAAGAACTGACGTATTGCTTTTAAATTAACATATAAATTATTAGTTAATTTTTGATTGTTTATATCGAGTCGATGTAGGTGTTTTCTTATACTCTGTCCAGAGATATCGCTGTCACAGTAAACTAAGACATATATAACATTAACACATCACGTCATTATTAATGTTAGGAGCGTTATTTAATAACAAATGCATTCAGTTAAGCATCTGTTGGAAATTAACTGCCAAAACATTGCACCCAACCAGTCATTTTAGACTGACTCTAAAGGTATTTATATATTCGCTGTAGATGTTTTCGCTATATTTTATGTCACTCGATTTTTGGCAGTGAACCAAAAGAAATATCTCTATGAGGATCTTTAAAATTTCGTTCATCTTGAAATTTTTTAGTCTGAGAAAGTTCTGTGTTAAACCACATTAAAAAAAAACTGAATGGGATTTCAGTTTTTCCCCAGCAACGCAGCTGGCATATGTAGGATACGTGAATACACTAACTACGTTATTTTCTTAGGTAAAATAAAAATCTTAGTGCTGCACGTCCACAATACGATTGTGTGCGTTGTGTAACGAATCAATTGATTCCACGGTTATAAGCACCAGTAAGTGCCTACGATGCAGATGAAGGAAATAAAAGACGCGAGGAAGATGGGTGTTAGTGAGTGGTGAAATCTTGGTGGAGGTCAGCGGAAACCAAGGTGATGGCGGCCTCTATTGTGGTGGCTGACGTATCAGATAGGAAAACAGGGCCGTTCACTCCTCCGCGTGTAAATCGTCTTGTTACATCTCATTGTTATCTCCCGAAAAAATTGTATCTGCATACGTTGCTTCGTCGATCATTTCGAAATGTTGCTGTCTGTATAAAAGATTTCATCTCGACAAGTGACGATAAAAATCACTTTCCAAAACGATCACATTTTTGAGTATCTAAGAAGAATTTTTTTTTAATTGCAACAAAATTGGGCATATTCATCTACAATATTTACAATATTAATGGTTATTTACGTTTCACTGAAATTAGTGAAGAAAATTTAATTAATTTTTTTTACGGAAGCTGGAACTCGATTAGTAGACTGTCCATTGTTTTATACAGGTCGAAACGTCGAAAGACGGCATACAAATTGCCGGAAAGTGTCCTTCACAAAATAGAGAAATAACGTTTTTTTTTTTTTTTTTTTTTTTTTTTTTTTTTTTTTTTTTTGCCTTACTCCTCGTCGACATCGAGGTCATTAGTGGCGGGAAAGGAATGGCGGCAAGGAACGGGAAGGAATTTTTCCATAGTCTTCTTATGAAACCAACCCAGCATTCACCAGCACTGATTTCGTGAGGCCATGAAAAACCGAAATCTGGATGACTGGAGGAGGATTCTAACCTGCGTCCTCCCAAATGCGATCGCATATTTATCAAGCCGTGTGGAGTCATGGCTATCGTCAAAATAAATAAGTTTAAATCCGGAAATCAACTAATGTTTACTGTGATATGTCTGTGATGGCTGGAGCATTAGATACTGACTGGGTCCTGCGATAATTTCTATAAACAAATCTAGCTGCTCTTTACACTCCAACTCTAGTATTTGTACCCAAAATATTCAAGCAATGGTCTAGCCGAAGTTTTGCAAAACCATTCCCAAACTTCTCTGGTACGTCCTCTCATCACCCTCTCAAGTAAATAAAGGATTTTGTAACCTTTTCCTACCACCTGCCCAATATGCTCTGCCCAGTAAAGTTTATTATCAAAGGCTTCAAGCCATCAACAATAAATTCTGAACCCATCTATAATCATGAACAATCTGTACTCTTTTTTTTTTTATCTGTGTACCTAATAAGTTGACTCTTGTTGGCATTTAACTTCATTCAATGCTGACCTACCCATTTAGATATTTTATCCAGGTCATCCTGAAGCTTTTCAGTCTTCTCGTGTTTCGATCCTGTTAAATACCATTACGTCATCTGCAACCAATCTACATTTTGACTGTAAACTATCAACATAACCATTCATTAGAATAATGGATAGCAATTGTCCAAATACACTACTCTTTTGATATACAATTTGATCTGTTTCGCCTTTCTGTTGTCCCTTTCCCGGTAATTTAGAGTCGTCAGATTTTAATGTAGACCATAAGATTCCTATCTGTGAAAACCCGATCTAAATTGGTTCAGTAATTTTTGGTTGATGTCTGGGCAAAGGGACAGACAAATACAGCCCGCTTAGTAATTTTTAAATAGTGTAGGTCAGTTTTTTTGGGTCGCAAACCAGGTAAAAGTAAAAGGAAGGGTTTTGGGTCTTAAACTGCAATAAAAATACATTTTCAGTGAGAAGGCTGTGCTATTTTATTTTTTAATAAATTATTTCGTGGTTGTATTTTTGAGATGTAACTAACCAAGTCACTTTCTAATTGGAGCAAATTACACAGTGAGGTTTATTATTCACGACCTTGAAATCGTGTTACCATGGAAATGTCGTCATGAAGTCCATTTTTTTTCGATTTTGATTTGCTTTCACCACTGCCACTTGTTGGTAACGAGGAGTGCTGCGCAGATCTTTTCAGAAACTTCTCCATTTTACGCTCGCTTTCGTACTCTGACAAATGACTGCAGCGACCGACACAAACTCTTCTTGTGTGGCTGTGCGCAACTTCTCGCCTCCCGCGCCGCCACCACGCAAAGAATATCTCACTGCCCGCAGAGTGCCCGACACTACTTTGCAGCAAATCATGATCTCTCGATCAGTAGGTATACAAAGAAAATTAAGTATGTTGTTTCTGAAATCACTGACATTTTTATTACGAATCTGCGGAGGTTCGCCAAAGTTTTATTACTCATCGGAATGGTCGCCCAATTTCTTCTTCTTTTTTTTTTTTTTTTTTTTCCTTGTACAGGGGACGCGTGTTTAAAAATGTTGGAAAACACTGGTTTAGATAATACTTTAGTCTTTTTCTCCCTGAATTATTTGTTATGTACCTTAAAACATTTCAATTTTTTGTATATTTGCCACGGTTTCTCGAAACAATTCAGTAAATTGCATTTCGATAGGAGGGGTCCTTCACAGAGCTTTCGAAACGTGCCGACAGCTGTAAAATGGAAAACAAAGCAGGGATTAGTTGGGTTTGCCTGGAGCTCCGGCTCCTCTACCGAGTGGTCCCCTGCCCCGCGTGTTTGGTGTGGGCGGAAGGTAGCCGTATTGTGATTGTTTGTATTCAGAGATAAGATACGACACCATTATAGCTGCTGCACCGAGTAACCACCAGAGACTATAACACTGCTAGCCATCCGTGGGCTTCAGTTCACGACCTGAGGGGACATCCATAAATTACGTGAGGTGTTTTTCCGGATTTACGCCACCCCCCCCCCCTCTGGTGAGATTTCATGAGATCTGGCCGGACCCCCCCCCCCTTCCCCTCTGGTGATATCTGGTCCGTGAGACCCCCCCCCCCCTAGTAAACTTTTGAAGACCTTTGTTTTTAGGTCTCGCCCTTCAAAATCCCGTCACAACCCACTATTACCTTTTTTTATTAGCTCTATAGTCCAAAAAAAATTTCCAAAACCTCACGTGAGATTTCCGTAGACCCCCCCCCCCCCCATTTCATCTCGCGTAATTCATGGATGCCCCCTGAGCCAAGCTTCAGAGTCTAAACCAGTGGTAGTCAAGCTGGTCCCTACCCCACTAATGGGAGGTCCAGATTTCATGGTGAGTGATAGTTTTGTCCGATATTGAAGCACTTTCCTTTTTTATAAACTTAATCCACTTTTTTAAAAATATTCAAGAAATTTAATATCATTTTGCAGCTTCAAGGAGCTAATAAAACTTTTACAGGTTGCCAAAGTATTGTAATACTTCATTATAATCTATTGAAAAGAGAATTTCGTCAGTTTCCTGATTATCGTCTATGAAAAAGATATCGACGTAACTCCAGAGGATATTGACAGATTCAGTAGCCACCTCAACGAACTTAAATAGGACACGAAAAAATGCTTTGGAGATATTTTGAAATTGAAGGTGTATGACGATGAAAAATCATTTTACTGCAAATTTTGAAGAGATTTATTTAACTTGTCATGGAAAACTGTTGGAAATTAGATACGATGAAGAAAGTAAACACAAATTCGATAGTGGTGGATATAACAACCAGTGGCAAAATAAAAAAGTCAGTCTTATATCTTATTATGTGGAAAATGATATTCAGTGTATTGATACATTTGTCTTTCTCATATCTCTTAAAGTTAGGCTTTAGTGCTGTTAATCCATATTATAACCGAGCAAAGAAACCGCCTAATATTTTAGAAAGAAGAAATCCTCTGTTCCTTAAAAAAATTGAGCCAGGTATCTAGTGTATAGTTTCGCAGTATCAGCCTCGGATATGTCAGTAATAACTTAAATAATTAAATGTAATATCACCACTTTTCATGTTTCTATGTATGCAAAGTGTAAATACAAATATAGATTTAACTACAGCAAGTTGTTTTATAAAAGATTTATTCTGCCAATCGTAGCGAAAGTCATACATAAAATTTTTATTTGGTAAATAATTGTTATTAATTGCTTTAACTTGCTGTAACTCTGTCTTATACACTTTGCAAAGTTACTTCCCTACTTTATAGACCACCACTGTCAGGTTACAGGTTCCATAAAAGAGATCCATCAACGGGCACCGTGTTATGATCGTTGTATTAGGGGGCGTCCATTAATTACGTGAGGTGATATTGGGGAGGAGGGAGTCCGAGGAAATCTCACGAAAGCTCACCAAGGGGGAGGGGAGGGGTCAACGAGTCGATTAGTAGGGTGGGGGTCTCCGTCAAAATCTCATGTTATTTTAGTAAAGGCGGGGGGGGGGGGGGGTCCGACCAGATCTCACGAAGTCTCACCAGACGAGGGGGGGGGATCCGGAATTCCGGAAAAACAACTCACGTAATTAATGGACGCCCCCTTACTTGCAAGTCCTGGCACGGTCGCCATGCGATGTTTCTCGTGGATTTCAGGGTTCAAACCCTCTTAACACGAGTAGACATGAAATACAAATCGGAATGAACATGCCTTTTAGAGCAGCGAGTTCCGAGTCTGCCGCCGTGCTGTTATGACGAGCGATGAGGAAAGTGCTAGCTGCGCTGCCGCGCCAGGCGGGCCGAGTGCCCCAGTGCACTCGGCTTTGCCGGCGGCAACCGCGGCAATGTCGACGACTGAGCATACGGAAACGGACTTGAGTGGGGCTTCAAATGGATCAATACAGCCACCGCCTATGACGACCCAGCAAACCACAATGGACTTGGAAATGGATTCTGATCGGAACGCTTATTACTCGCAGCTGACGACTGGGATAGCCCACGGTCCTGTAGACAACCGTGCTACAAAGAGGAGAACCTCTCCGCCTTCTTCCGGCAAGACGAAGATTTCTAAGAATGATGTGAGAGGTGTCAACTATAAAATCAGCGTGCCGGTGTCACAGCTCTCGGCGCCTAGCAAAGGCAAGAAAGCTGCAAAGAAGACTCTCAAGGGGGCTTTCAGCTTCCCCGAGCCAAGTACCTCGGCTCAGCCCGGAGGTGCTGTGAAGATAAATTACAGGAAGACCACCGAAGAAGAAATAGCCGCTAACAGCTGCCAGACTGCAACGCCTGGAAGCAGCACAGCAGAAGATTTACCCGACAGCGAGGGGTTCGTGTTGGCTCGCCGCACGAGCAAGCCGCTGCCGTCGACTGAGCCCGAGCGGATGGAAACCTCCAACCAGTTCGCACCGCTACAAGAAGAAGAGCCTCCCAGAAACAGAAGTCCACACATTCCGCCCATCGTGGTGGAATTCCAAGAGAGTTATAAGAAGCTCCATGAATGGGTGAAGAAGATTACCAAAGACCCATTCTCTGCCAAAACAGCGGGCGGAGATAAAATTAAATTTACGTTTACCACCGTGGAAGACTACTCCGCCGTGACGAAGCAACTGGACCAAATGCAGACTCCGTATTTTACCTTCCCTACTGGCGAAGTTAAGCGACTTAAGGTGGTGTTCAGGGGAATACCACGTTCTTTTCCAGTCGCCGATCTCAAAGAGGAACTGATCACCATGGGCTACGACATCCAAGCTGTTGCCCAACTAAGACGCCCAGGAACGAACGTTGAAATGCCGCTTTTTCTGGCAGTAGTACCAGATACTGTGGAGAACCGTGGAATCTTCCAGGTGGAAAGCATATGTCACCTGAAGGTTACCACAGAGAAGTTACGCTCCTCAGCCGGGCCTCCCCAATGCTACAACTGCCAGCTGTTTGGACACGTGGCCCGGCATTGCAGGATGAAGTCGGTCTGCGTTAAATGCGCCGGCCCGCACGACTCCAACAACTGCACTGCAGCGAAGACAAAGGACACCGCCAAATGCCACAACTGTGGCGGCAACCACGTTGCCAGCTATAAGGGCTGCAGCGCTTATAAGAGGGCACGCGATCGACTTCGAGGGACGAACACCACAAGAGAGAACCTTGAAAAGAAGAAAGAACAGTCAGCAGACCAGGGGCGGCAGCTGGCAGCTACACCTGGGCCAGCAGCAACGGGCAAGAGGCAACCTGCCAAGAAGATAAACAACAACCGCAGAGACAACCGTACGTTTGCTGCAGCTACTTCGGGCGTCCCACCAAATGGAAATCCTCCTGACAGCCCAGGGGGGTTGCAAGAACCAACAGAGACTGCTATACAAGAACCTAGGCAACCTGCAGCCAGACCAAATCCTATCCAGCGAAGGATGCAGCGGGCTGCACAAGCACCTGCAGACACCATGGAGCAACTCATCACCATGATGAATACCGTAATGAATTTGATGGTCACTCTAATTCAGAAAATGGACACCATGACAAGCAGCATGCATGCCTCAGCGACGTCGGCTACGGCCTCTCCCATATGCAAATGTCACAACCACAATGGATAGAGGACCCCACATACGGAATCTCAAATTCTGCATATGGAACGCCAATGGCATGTATTCACAGATGATTGAGTTCCGGCAATTTCTGAGGGAGCAGGATATAGATGTCTGCCTCATCAGCGAATCCCACCTCAAGCCGGGACTCCGTGTTTCAGCAGCTAACTACTGCTGCTACAGACGAGACCGCCTCACCGCCGGGGGAGGAGTTGCGGTCTTCATCAAACGGAGGATACCGCACTGCCAAGTGATTCTACCGCCAATGCAGCAAATAGAAGCCGTCGGAGTAGAGGTTACCACTGTTACCGGTAAACTTACGGTCGTGGCAGTCTACCGGCCCCCCACCAGGCAGATGGTGGAAGCCGATCTCACCGCGCTGGCGACAATCAGGGGCAAGGTTCTGATCGGTGGTGACTTCAATGCGAAACACCCCGATTGGAACAGTCGAATCAAGAATCCAGCTGGCAACTTACTGAGACGCCTAGCCCTCAGACACAACATGTGTGTGTGGGGCCCAGAAGAGCCTACACACTTCCCAGCCAGCGGTTATCGGCCGGATGTCATAGACATAGCGGTGACCAAAGGCCTCACTGGATTCATCGACGCGACCACTATCAACCGGATGTCGTCTGACCATTCGCCGGTGATAGTTGCAGTGGATGTTGGACCGTGGCAGGAAACAGAAGAGATTCACCCAGATTTCCGCAACACTGACTGGGCAAGCTACCGACAACTCGTCTCTACCGCTCTAGCCAACCAGCGAGTCGAAGACGTGGATGCGGCACTGCGCGCCTTCGAAGAAATAGTCAAGGACGCCACGTCAGCATCCACACCTCTGCGCAACCGAAGACCAATTGCTACGCAACAGCTTCCACCACACTTAATCGCGGCTATCCGGCACAAGAACCGTGTCAGCAAGGAGTGGAAAATTACCAGAAATCCGGTGACCAAGAGACTCCTTAACAGGCTACAGAAGGAACTGAAAGCGGCACTGGTCGAGCACCGGAACCGGGAGTGGGATGCCCGCGTATCGTCGCTCAAGCCTGATGATGGAACCATGTGGGAGCAGACCCGCAAATTCACTAAGAGAAAACAGCGCATCCCACCTCTGCACGGCGTGAATGGGCTCGTCTACAAGCCAGCGGCCAAGGCCAATGCCCTGGCTGACAGCTTCGAAAGAAACTTCCGCCCATCTGATGTAAACGTAAATGACCGGGAACTGCGCGCTGCTCGACGCCGTCTACGAGTATATCTCGACGCTGATGATGGTGAAGAGCAAATAGAACCGATCTCCCCAGCGGAGGTGGCTAGTTGCTTGGCGAAGCTGCAGCTGGACAAAGCACCCGGCCACGATGGGATTCCAAATCGGTGCTTGAGGAACCTGCCGCCTGAGGCCTCGGTGTACCTAGCGAACCTATTTAACAGAATCCTGCTTACGAAGAGGTACCCACGTCGGTGGAAACACGCCGAAGTCGTGGCGGTACACAAGAGCGGGAAAGATCCCATCTTTCCTCAGCACTATCGGCCGATCAGCCTCTTGCCGTCCGTCAGTAAGATCTTCGAGCGGCTGCTCCTGAAAAGGATTAACTCCTACATCGAGGCGAATAACATCCTACCCGCGCATCAGTTCGGCTTCCGGCGTGGCCACTCCACGTCACAACAGGTGCTACGCATCGTGGAGTCCGCGACACGAGCTTTCCTGCACAAGGAATACTGTGCCCTCGTGTCGCTCGACATCGCAAGAGCATTCGATTCGGTGTGGCACACAGGGCTCCTACTTAAACTGTACCAACAAGGCTTCCCGGGGCCCTTAGTGAAGATGATCCGTTCGTACCTGCTTGGAAGAACTTTTCATGTAAGAGTCGACGGGAAAACTTCAACGCGAAGGCGCATCATGGCAGGAGTCCCTCAGGGGTCCGTACTGGGTCCAACACTCTACTCCCTCTACACGGCCGACGTTCCCACGGCGGTCCGAGTGCAGACGGCTACCTACGCTGATGACACAGCTTATGTCACCAGCAGCCGTAGCAGAGCCATCGCCACCAGAAGGCTACAAGATATACTCCAGCAGACGGAGGCCTGGGCACGCAGATGGCGTATAGAAGTAAACGCCGCGAAGACCCAGGCGATTGTCATCACTAGGAAATACGGTCCGAGGAACAGGAACCACGCGGATCCAGTACTGAAACTCCACGGAGTAGACATTCCATGGAAGACAACGTTAAAATACCTTGGAGTCACACTCGACTCCAAGCTCACGTGGCAATCACACATAAATGAAGTACGCAGGAGGGCCAGCGGAAGACTGCATGATCTTTACCCTCTGCTGAACAGGACCAGTGCGCTTCCACCTGCACTGGGCGTGAAGATCTACCTCACACTGGTCAGGCCACTTCTTGAGTACGCCTGCCCAGTGTGGGGCTACGCGGCGGACAAACACGTCAACCGGCTTCAAGTCATCCAGAACAGGGCGCTGAAGCGCGCCCTACACCTGCCATCGCGCTTCCCGACTGCGGCGCTGCACGAGGCGGCAGGCGTACCACCCATTAAAGACCGCTTCCGAGCACTCGCTACGGCGTTTTATCGGAAAGCTGAGACGAGTAACAACCCACTGGTCAGCGTGCTCGGTCGATATGAAGTTCCCACCGGCCGGCACAGAAGACCGTTAGCATTGCTCAGGCAACATTAAAAAGACAAAATAAAAAGCTAATCACATAACGCCAACCAATACGACACACCCAAAGTGACGTAATGCACCATCCAATGAATAAGGAGAAAATGTCGAGAGACAAGAACTCCAAAGTAGACTGCCAAGAAAATAATGGCAGTGAATGGCGGAGGGGGATGCCTTTTAGATTTTATAAAACTGAATTTCAGATAGTTTCCAAGTGACCATTACTCTCCAATATTAGTAACTAACTTTAACTGTGATGATAAGGTTATTTCAAATTACAACACTTTAGTTGCATTTTTAGTAACTTTTATAACAGGAAAACTTTCAAAATTGGCATCACAGTTTTTACCGAAGCTTATCAGGGAACATTAGAAGACAAAATTAGTGTAAGTTCTTATATTTGTTGCCAGCATAGCGATAGTTTATAAGCCACATACAAAATTCTCGACGTTTACAAAGGCCTTAGAAGATTACGCGCATCAATAGGCCTATAGCACTTCACAGAAACGTTCTGGGGAGAAGCTGCCATATAATTATTTGAAAAGAACTGCGTAAAAAGAGTAGTATGTAAACCACTTATGACGTACTTTGTATTTGGTACCCATGGTAAAGATATTAACTCGTTACAATCCTTACAATAAGATGTGGAGAAACGATTGTAATGAATCAAGAGACTAACGACAAAAATATATCTATTTTTGTTAGTCAAACTTCCTCCAGGTTACAGCTGCACTTCTGATACAAAATTGTTTAAGCCTGCGACAACATTGCAAGACACGAAACCTTTTAAGGTGGCTGTTCAGTTAATGTTTCCTGATCAAATTCCTCTGTAAAGACATTTATTCTCAAACGTTTTGAGTGGGATTAAAAGCTAATAAAGAATTATCTTCCAGTATAGTTGACTGTTGTAAAGTACTTAGCAGGGGATCTACTTCTTTCTTATCGGCTTCTGTTGAGCCAAAATTTCCGCTTCCATATTTGGTAAAGCATAGACTAACATAACATTGTACAGCATTTTAATACCAGCTTTCTTAACCTTATGGACTATGGTCAAGTAGTTGCTTCGAAAAACCAGCTGTGTAATAACATTTCTTGTCTAAACCGCATCGATGTGCAGTTGTATGCATTAAAAAGTAAATAGTATAAAAACTCCGGGTTTTTTTTCGATACTTTTGTTTTTTCTGTATTCGCTAATGCTAACTGTTTTATAATATCACAATGAACTATGCAGGATACTATGTAGGTTTCTTAATAACATGCTTGATTAAGAAACGTAGGGATCACAGTAAATTGCCATCTGGAAGCGAATCGTGTAAGTTTGTGTTAAACTGTGTTAAATTTTTCTTGTAACGAGTGACAGTGAAAACATTTCCCCAGTCAGGATGGTCGTCAGTGTTTTCTGAGCTCCATGGATCGTGCACAAAACTGTTTTACAAAAACCCAAGCGTAGGCCGTCATGGAAGATAGCAGTAAAGAGCGGGAATAATATTGAATAAAATTAATCTCCCGAATGGGAAGATGCTGATGAACAAAAAAAAGTTGAAAATTAAAATAAAATAAATTAGATTAGACTAGGGAATGTGATTAAGAAGGAACTTTGTTGCTTAATTTGTTTGGAGGAAGTTAAAAGTAGAATGAAATGAAGAAAGAAAAGATTTAAAGTTGACGAGACAGGAAGAAAGATTGTATTTGAACTAATGAAGATATTCGAAAGTGATTTGTATCCTGTCTGTTAAACTAATTCGAAAGTGGACACTGAAAACCAACGAGGCTGAGTGTTTGAATTGCTTCGAAGTGTTGGCTTTCTATAGTGGAAGCGAGCTGAGCAAAGATAGAGAGTCACGACAGGCGAGAATCGCGCTTCTGCTGTTGCCACAAACCTTGTCAACTATTGTGTATGGAGAAGTTAAAGCCAGCGTGTAGTTTAACAAAGCGAGACAAACGCTTGGTACAAGAAAAGACGATAAACTGATATTAGATAAAACAAGAAACTTCAGGCTCCAGTAACAATGCTTGTTTCCCTGCCCGCTGTAATGGCAAACCGAGCGTGATGGGTGAGTGGTTAACGCTCTGACCTTGCATTCGGGTGGACACCGGTTCGAATCCCCGTCCGGGCATCCAGATTTGGGTGTTCCAAGATTTCTTCAAATCACTCCAGGCGTATGCCGGGATGCTTCCTTCAAAAAAGTCATGGTGATTTCCTTCCCGTTCCTTGTCTCCTTGTCCCATACCGCCTCTAATGATCTCGACGTCGACGAGGCGTAAAGCCATAACTAAGAAAAAATAAAATGTAATGGCAAATATTTTGTGTATCAAATACAAGAGTTGCTAGATTGTTTATGTAAATTACCGCAGAACTCGGTAATTTACCAAACACTGAAATAATTTAAATTTCTTAGGTGGCAAAAGTAGACGGGTACAAGAAATGGGATAAATGGGTGTCCAGGAAAATTGGCACCTGAACGTGCGTTATAGATGTGGGCAAAGTGACTCACTAAAAAGATCGGTGTTCATTTGATCACTCCACGAAAAGAACTAGTTCTTTTGAACGGTTCACTAGCTCAGTTTTATTTGAGACTTTTTTTTATTTTTTTTAAAGGTCTCACCCCTCAGAATCCGGTTACACCCACACTTTTCGATGAAATACCCCTCTTAAATCGTCTTTGATGCAATTAGTAGACTTTTTTTTTTGTTTAGCTCTGCAGTCCACAAAACCCACGTGAACAAGCTCTTCTTGATGTTCCGACTCACCTAGAAGAACTACCGTCCACTCTATAGTGAGCGACTGCTCACTCGCTCTTTTAAAAGAATTGCTCTAAAGAACTGATTCACTCGCGAACGACCCATCTCTAGTGCGTTCCATTGCAATTAAATTGATCCCTACTATCATAGACATTGTTGCCAAGGCGCATAGTTCGTGAATGTTGGGGCTTGACGTTCCGACGGTACAGGAGCGGTTGTTGTGAATTTTCCGCTCTGATAGCGCGCCAGCGTGCGACTCCAAGCGGACTGCCCAAATTCATCAGTCAGCCCCGTCATGCAATGCGCCCAACGGGGACACCGGCAGTCAGCATACCGGAACTGTTTAGACTAGCAGCAATACATCACTTTGTTTTTAGATTCTTAGATAAAGCGTTACAGAGAATGGATTTTTAGAGAGACATTCAAAATCTGACACAAGTTCTTAGTATTATGTTACTCGTAAACGGAAGATGTAGAAAAGGTACTACTTAATTTGTAGACGACCGGTTATCACGTACAAGGAAAAAAAAAATAATTGTGAGGTACGGAAGGTCCGCCCCGTTGCCTCAGTTGGCTGTGGTACCGTGATGGTGTCTGGCGCTGACACGGGGTTAGCTGGTTCCAGTCCTGGTGGAGGACTTGGCCGCCAGTGTAGCAGAGTTGGTAATTACCAGATTGTGCACCAAAGTCCTGGGTTAAGCCTCTCAGCAGTGCGTATGCAGTGAGCGTGTACCACACTGTTGATTGTGATTGGTCACCGAGCGTGGCGGTGTACCGGTTAGCGTTCTCGCTTCGCATTCGGGAGGACGGCGGTTCGAATCCCCGTCCGGGCATCCAGATTTGGGTTTTCCATGGTTTCCCAAATCACTCCAGGCAAATGCCGGGATACTCCCTTCAAAAGGCCATGGCTGAATTCCTTCCCATTCCTTGCCCCCATCCTTGCCCCCATCCTTGCCCCCATCCTTGCCCCCATCCTTGCCCCCATCCTTGCCCCCCATCCTTTCCCGTCTCTAAAGACCTCGCTATTGAGAGACGTAAAGCAGTTAAAAAAAAAGTGATTGGTCCGGTGGATGGGGACGTTAAGGCTTGCGGCCTCGTCGTGTCTTTCGGAAAAGTAGGCCTTAATGGACCAGAATCGGGTTTTTACTCTCTCTCTTCTTTCATCTCTCATCCAAAACACCATATAGATAACACATTTTCACAGTTACCTACACAAAAAACAACTGTCATACTGAGGAAAAAAAATCCCAGTTTGATCTGCTTAGAAGTTGCCTACACGGGCAAGGCATTATAACAATAAGATGTAGCAAACCTTTGTCACATGTTACCAAGATCTGTTTCATATGGTAGCGTGCTTGTACATATGAAATAACGATAACCTAGACGCTCATGAGGTAAAACCAAGAGAAATAAATAAATAAAAAATTACTGAGCCTTCTTAAACTAGTGACTCCACAGTAACATCTTATTGTTGGTATAATGAGTAAGTCATTAAATTTCTTCTGACCGTATCAATATAGTGACTCTTTCAGACTGATAATCCGATCTGGCATAATAATCCTATAGCTTGACGTGGAACCCTTAATATGGAGAGTCATGAAGTATTTTCTGATAGGTGTAAGCCATGTTAAACGCTCCTATATTTTCCGTACGACAACTGATAAATATTGTCACCTAAAACATACAGTTATTGATATGGTCGATTCTATTAAATATTTGGGAGTAACAGTACAAAGGAACATGAAATGGGACATACACATTAATTCTTTAGTAGGTAGAGCAAATTCTAGGCTGCGATTCATAGGTAGAATCTTGAAAAATTGTAATGAACAAACAAAGGAGATAGCGTACAAATCTCTTGTGCGTCCACATTTGGATTATTGTTGTGCCATTTGGGACCCGTTTCGTAAGGGATTGATCGAAAGTATAGAGAAAGTACAGAGAAGAGCTGCTCGATTCGTGACCGCTTGCTACAATCCTTATGAAAGCGTCACAGAACTGATTAGTAGATTAGGTTGGGAGTCTCTGGTAGATAGACGACACACGTTTCGTTTAAACTTATTGGAAAACATGCGTACTCCAACTTTCACTCATGAGTGTAGTGAAATACTTCTTCCACAAACCTATTTGAGTCGGAAGGACAGGAAAGATAAAATTAGAGAAATAAGGTGCCGGACTGATTCTTATATGAATTCTTTTTTCCCTCGTACCATTAGGGATTGGAATGCACAGCAAAGAGATTAGCTTTGGTGCTGAGCACCCTCTGCCACCCACAATTTTGTGAATTGCAGAGTACATATGTAGATGTAGATGTAGATATCTTAACCTGGGACTTACAGAAAGTAGAGGTGCATCTTGAAAACTGAAATCTAAATAATGCGTTGGAACCACGCGTACAAATACAATCACTGACACTTGCTTATGCCTTTACGCCACGTAGACCTCGAAGTCATTAGAGGCGGAAAAGAAAAGCACGGGAAGGAATTCAGCCAAGGCCTTTACAAAGAACCATCCAGGTATTCGCCTGGAGTGGTTTGGGGAAACCATTGAAAGCCATGGAATGGAAATCTGGATTAAAGGAAGGTGAAACGAACCCACACCGTCCCGAAAGTGACGCCAGAGTGTTACCACCCACACACCACGCTTGGTCGTACAGAGGACTGATGCGTACCACAGATCACATTGCACCTCAGAAGAACGAACAGTTATTTACAAGATACTCACCAAAGATTACGCTAAACATAGACAAACACACCACATTTTGGATACTGTTAGCATTGCTTCTGACTACGTAATTTTAACTATTTATTTCTACAATTTTCTGAAATACCTCAGAATACCCAGAAAATGTTAATCAAACAATTACATGAAAGGTCAACACTTCAACAATCCTGGAATTTAATTTATAGTAAAACAAGGTGTTCCCCTTAGAAACGATGGATTCGCTCCCTTCCATCGGCATGATGAAGAAGGTATCGGGATTCATCAGACCATGCAATGCTCTGCCACTGCACCAACCTCTAGTGACGATGGTCACGTGCCCATTTCAGTCGTAGTTGCCGATGTCGTGGTGTTAACATTGGCACATGCATGGGTCGTCGGCTGCGGAAGCCCATCGATAGGGAGCATCCATAAACTACTTCTCTCGGTCTAGAGGGGTAGGGGAGCGGTTGGCTGGAAAGCTACGCTGGGATATGTGGGGGCGGGGGGAGGGTTTTCCAAGCCAGGCCACGTAGCTTTTCATTCATATTATTTGTCACAGTTAAAATGAAGTTCAGAACACACAACAGCATGTAAATATTTATTTCCGGCATTTAATTATCTCCATATGTAATTTCCGATTATAGCCTGACAAGAGAAAAGCAGTTTAAAATGTCTTCTGTGTCTTCTGGAATCAATAGGGAAAAAAGCTACGTGCTACCTGGGGGGATAGAGACGAAAGCCACGTCGGGCTACGGGGGGGAGGGGGGTTCACAGGACGCCAAAATGGAGCTACGTGGTTTATGGATGCACCGTTAGGAGTGTTCGGTGCACTGCGTGTTCAGACACACTTGTACTCCGCTCAGCATTAAAGTCTGATGTTAGTTTCTCCACAGTTCGCCGCCTGTCCTGTTTTACCGGTCTGACCAGCCTACGACGTCTGACATCTGTAATGCTGTAATGAGGGGTGGCCGGCCGCCCACCCCTCGACGTTTGGACGTGGTTTCACCTTGGTTTCGCCACTTGTTGAAGATACTCACCACAACACTCCTCGAACAGCCAAGTCGTGCAGTTTCAGAAATGCTCGTGCCGAGCCTCCGGGCCATCACAATCTGCCCACGTTCAAACTCTGATAGATCGCGCGCCTTCCCCATTCTAAACACGGATAGCGCGGTCAGTGATACCACATGCACCGTGCGTGTGTCTGACAGGTGACGATGCTATTACCTGGACGGGTTTATAGCGATAGTAGGTTGGTAGTCATAACGTTCTGGCTGATCAGTGGATTATAACTGTTGAAAAACAAATTAGCAACATCGCCTCTCTGTGACAGTATCCAGCTTCCTCAGACAAAGCGGATGTTTTGAACAATACGACCAGCTGCACATGTCCTTCTCTTATTATACTACGTCGTCTGCAAATAAAAAGACGTACTGGATACTACACTGGGGCGCTGACACACACGTGTCCAGTCTTTCTTGCCGTCGCCCTGCTGTTTCTTTCCTTCTGTGTCCGTACTGAAACTCGAGAGACCGCGCGTCTCTCTCGGCAACAGGGTTGGTTGTTTTTTGGTGTCTTTTACACGTGACGACACTACCACAGAATTGCATAACCCCACTCGATCGCTTGTTGTTTTTAGTGTACCCGGTATTCACTGAGAATAGCTACTCGCAGCTTTCACGGACACTATCCTTCGTTTGTTACAATGGAAACTTTGTCAATAAAAATACGTCTTTTCGCAGAAAACTTCCCACTAACGCTTACTTTATTTCAGACTAGATGAAACCCGCGACTTCCTACGCGTGAACTTAAAATTTTACTACCGAGCGTGGTGGGTGGACGGTTAACGTTCTGGCCTCCCATTCGGGAGGACGCAGGTTCGAATCCCCGTCCGGGCATACAGATTTGGGTTTTCCATGGTTTCCCCAAATCACTCCAGGTGAATGCCGGGATGCTTCCTTCAAAAAGGCCATGGCCGAATTCCTTCCCGTTCCTTGTCCCCAGCCCCATCCCGCCTCTAATGACCTTAGCCGTCGACAAGGCGTAAAGCAGTAAGTAAAAAAAAATTATTGCTAGAATTGAATACAGAAAGCAGTAAGTTGCGTGAAAGATGTCCCAAAAAGTACGGAGTGGATATTACGATGGGAAGCCATCACGATACCATTCAACCTCTGAACATGTCCCATGAGCAGAACCAATCTGTAATATGTTTAAAAGTAGCAAAAAACTAAGGGGAGGGGGGGGGGATAACTGTGGAAGGATACCTGCAACTAAAATTTCTCTTTCTTGCAACCATACTCTAATCGCCATATTAGTTTGTGGTTCGCGGTAAACTATGGTCAGAATTTTATCTGTACTTGCTACAATATTACAGAGTTAGGACTTGAATAAGTAGTGTCTGAGTATGAAATTTACTTACAGAAAGTACATAAACAGATCCTGAGTGACGGACATAAGACTACATAGACTCACACACGCTACCCGTCTCTCCGTCACCGTTGGGTTAGTTTTCAAATTTCATTGGAAAATATGTCATTTATCGCGAAAAAAGTATCCTATGTGCTTCCTCATGACGGCATTCCCGTGTCATATTTTACTAACCTCGGTTTAGCCATTTTGTCATAAAAACGTAACAAACAGACAGAGTTACCTTCGCATTTATAATATCAGGTTTAGGTGGATGGCTGTCTGAATAGAAGTTAATGTTTCCAGCTGAAAGTTATGTTCGAGTTTTCAGTTTCTATCTTACACTTTTTATTAGAGATTTACAGCTTGTCTATTACCCGGTCATTGGCACTCGGATAGGATCATGGACAAGAAAGTATAAGGAACCCGCTCGCGAACTTTATCAATTATGCGATTCGTATATCTGTGTGTTCTGTGTGGTAGTGTATTTTTGTTTGTGAACTGTGTAGTTTGAGTCAGAAGTTGGAAACCTTCCCAGCGTTCTCTTAGTTGATTGCGGCAAACCGCCTAAAATCCGCAAACAGCACAGGAAAGATAATGACGACGATTATACAGAAGGGTTGTCTAACATGGCAGCTGAATCAATACTTTGCGTCAAATGACAGTGAAATTTTTCAGTATGTTTTTCTGACTCTAACGCCTCATGTGGCACTATCTTTTGAGTCAAACTTTACATCATCATTTGGATCAGGGTCGCAAACTTATTCGGAGAAGAGTATAACCATCTTTCGAAGATGAAAATTAAAAGTATATGAAAGAATTTTGTCTAAAATTTAAGTATTTATTGTCTTAAATACGTATTATTCGTGCTTATGGTACTAACTTCCAATTTCTGGTATCCTTTTAATATGAAATAACTGGTACCATACTCTAAATCTAGAGTAATAAATAAATGAGTAACTTATTTTTAATTAAATTTAAGCAAGTTCTGTTTCTCTTGTCCCGCCATTTTGCGTTCGTTACACTATCGGTGAATCTGAAATAGTGGAAACAAGACAAAATAGGAAACCATTATTTTCAAATTTAATAAATTATCGCGTGCTTAATCAAGTATATCATAGATCACTGACATCTTCCGTCCCCCTCGGAAAAAATAGTTTCAAGAGAATGCGTTTCGTCTTTTCATAATCACTAACAAGCAGTTTGCAATTAATTGCGTACGAGAGGCTCAGTTCCAATTGGGTCTCCTCCACCAGCAGGATCAAAGAAAGAAGTATTAAGATTTCGGTCTGTTAATAGTATTGTAATTGCTCCAGCAAGAACTGGTAAAGATAATAATAAAAGAATGGCTGTAATAACTACTGATCATACAAAAAGTGGTGTTTGGTCTAGAGTTATATTGGGAGATCGTATATTAATGGCTGTAGTAATAAAATTTACAGCCCCTAGAATAGATGATACTCCAGCTAGATGTAGTGAGAAAATTGCTAGATCTACTGACCCACCTCTATGAGCAATTGCTCCAGCAAGGGGTGGATATACAGTTCATCCTGTATGTATCTACACTGATGTTATAAATGTGAAAGTAACTCTGTTTCTCTGTCTGTTTGTTACGTTTTCACGACTAAACAGCTAAACCGATATGAATAAAATTTGACAAGGAAATACTATGTATCATTAAGAATGACACGGTATACTTATTTCGGGACAATATTTTATCATGAAATTTTGAAAACTAACCGAACGCTGACAGCCGGACGTATAGCGTGTGTGTCTAATCTTCTATCGGTCGCTCAGGTTTTGTTTCTCTCGCAGTCAGTTTGTGTAAGATCTGTTGATAAATTTCGTGTTATTTTGTTTTTCCTAAAAGTTTTTGACAGCAATACATTTTCTTTTTTATGTGCAGGCGTAAATTAAACCTAGAGGATAGCTCTGGCAGAGTTAAAGTTATTGGAACACAAGAATCTGATACTCGTGCTGAAGAAAGAGGACAAACCGAGCGTGATGGTGTAACAGCTAGCGTTCTGGTCTCGCATTCGGGAGGACGGCGGTTCGAATCACCGTCCGGGCATCCAGAATTGGGATTTCCATGGTTTCCCAAATCACTCCAGGCAAATGCCGGGATGCTTCCTTCAAAAGGCCATGGCCGAATTCCTTCCCATTCCTTGCCCCCCCCCCCCATCTTTTCCTGTCTCTAAAGACCTCGCCGTTAGAGAGACGTTAAGCAGATAAAAAAAAAGAGGACAAGATCAAGCTGAAAGACGAGCTGTCCTGAGGGCATCAGACTCCCCGAGGAATTTCTTGCACGCCGGACTAACATTAGCCTTTGCGATTAGTGTACTATCATTAATGCCCAGGTACAGACGCTGAAAGTAACAGGGGTAGACATAGAAAAAACTCGTTTTTTTTGTTGTTTTTTTCCATTGAGAAGTTATATGTAGCTTTCTAACCCACAAAGGCTACATATCTTAGCAAAGGACAGCGAAATCAAAACCATAATATACAAAACAGTATTGACATAAGATGTCTTCAGAAAATGACAATTTTAGACCATAAAAAAAAAGTGTTTCGGAGTAACTATGGTAGGTACTAGGTAGTCTCCAACGGCTAACCCCTCTCCCCATCTTTCTTAGTTGCTATTTTTGAACATGTTGCAAATGGGTTTTCTGCAAGAGACAGGCTCAACAGTAGAATCGTATGGTGATTTCGTCATATCATCCCGATCTGCAATTTTTTTGACACCTCTTACGTATTTAAATAGCTTCCTATATATAATTCAAACAATAAAATTTTAAGTCCGTGCTTACTAAGTCGCGCCTAACGGCTACTTAACCATAAATAATTTCTGCATAATTTTTGGTTATGATACCGAGCGTGGAGGTGTAACGGCTAGCGTTCTGGCCTCGCATTCGGGAGGACGGCGGTTCGAATCCCCGTCCGGGCATCCAGATTAGGGTTTTCCATGGTTTCCCAAATCACTCCAGGCAAATGCCGGGATGCTTCCTTAAAAAGGCCATGGCCGAATTCCTTCCTATTCCTTGCCCCCATCCTTTCCCGTCTCTAAAGACCTAGCTGTAGAGAGACGTAAAGCAGATAAAAAAAAAATGGTTAGGATAAAATATACTGACCAAAAATAAAAGACGATACGGTGAACATCTTCTATTTTACGTTCATTGTTTTGGTTGCTTCTAACCTTTGTCTTCGTTGAACGCTAACAGTGTGCTCCTCCATTATTAGTTTTCTTCACTTAGTTGCTGCTTGTAATCGGCCTGGACTTGCCATGAAACTCCGGATTTTCCTGAAGTTTCTTCCTAATGTTTCCTCACTAATGAAGCAGGCAAACCGAGCGTGGTGGACTAGTTGTAACGCTCTGGCCTTCCATTCGGAGATCGCAGGTTCGAATCCCCGTCTGGGCATCAAAATTTGTGTGTTCCTTGGTTTCCGTAAATCACTCCAGGCGAATGCAAGGATCGAATTCCTTCCCATTCCTTGCCCATATCCGCATCCCATCACAAATGACCTCGACGTTGAGGCGTTAAGCTATAAGGAAATAAAATAAAAGGGCGGGCTTATTGTTAACTTTCACTGAGGTACATTACGTTTTTTCTGTCATTAGTGATGACTTGCACCATTGGTGATGACTTGCACCATTATCAGCTGCACGTGATGTCATTCCGATAGCGCGTATACACACCGGATGATGCATGGCGAACGTCATTCCGTGATAGCAGTCGAGTCAGTCTCTTTCCGGCCGTTGACTTGACAGTGTATACACTGCGATGCTGTCCTCTTTGTCTGGCATCCGTTGGATTTTCTTCTAAAATGAGGTAATGCATTCCTTCCATCATCTATTTCAGTTTTAAAGATGATTGTTTTACTCGGCACACCCATGCTTAAACTAAATTGAAAAAGGTCTTTAAATTTTTTTCGGTCTGTGGTTAGGAGTGCCTTCTGCGTTTACTTAATTCATTCGTGTAGCGTTTAAGGCGCAAATGGAGTAATTTCATTTTTCCCCTTTATCGTGGCCAAAAATTCGTAGAACTGTACCACAACGTAAACTGTGATAGTCGAATGAAAATAAACAGCGTTATTGGACTTTCCCCCCTCAACTTAGGATAATGTGGCTTTTGCCTTTACCCCTCTCCCCCTCATGTGCAACATATTTTTTCTTATTGATTTCTGAACACATTTTGTGTTTTCTCTTACCAGAATATTGTTAAAGTTATTGGGATCATCTTCGTGAGCTATTACTTCATCTAATTCATCATCATTCATTAATTGATAAAATATACCTGTAGTTCTGTCGCCTTTCTTTCTACATTGCCAGGGAATGATTCATTGTCGTGCTTAAAAGATTTCCATTTTGGATATTGAAAATTACTGAAAAAAAAAAAGCATTTGCGATAAGCGCTGTAAAGTTTAATATACAGTGCAGTTTATCCTAATCGCACTTCGAGCTTGAAGTAACACTTCTGCACGCTCCAGAATTAAAGATTACTTGACAGAACAAAATTAGAATTATTATTTTAACTAGCTGTGTCGTGACAAGCCGCCGATCCGAATAAAAAAAATTGTTTTAAAACATCAAAGCAATAAGAACTGGTAGGGAAAACTATATAATAATCAAACTGTAAAAGAATCAAGTGGTTATAATGCAAGTCGAGAATCATGAGGCATGCATCAGTTTAAAAGGGTGTGAGACACGGTCGTTGTCTATTCCCATTAATATTCAACTTCTATGTAAAAGAAGCAATAAAGGAAGTGAAAGAAAAATTTGACTGTGGCATAAGTGTTCAAGGAAAAAAAATCGGTGTGATACGATTTGCTGATGACATTGTCTTGATAGCAGAACGGGTTGAGGATATTGAAAAGTTACTGAATGGAATGGACAAAATACTGCAGGAAGATTTTGTTTTAAATATAAACCGAAGCAAGCCAAAAGTGATCAAATGTAACAGAAATTATACCAATAATAGTACATTAAATATGATTTAGGATCGGATGCGATAGAAAAAGTGAATCCTGCTATTTAGGAAGCAAAATTACAACCGCTGACCGAAGCAGGAATGATGCTGAAAGCAGAATAGTAATTAGAGACTGCATGAAAAACAGAAATATTTCAGTTTCAAATTTTAATCTAGCACTTACAAAAAACTCTGTGTGGAGCACAGTACTTTGTTAGCGAAGCATGGACTTAAGGAATACTAGAAAGAGTGACAATAAAGAACGAAATCGACAAGTTTTTGAAATGATGGGTGAATAAAGAAGTTTGTGGAAGAGGCTTACAGAAAGAAGAGACAGTATGATAAGTCATATTTTTGAGACAAGCAGGATTGGTTAATTTGTTAGTAGAGGGAGCCTTCGAAGGTAAGAACTGTAGAGTAAGACAGAGATTAGAACATATGAAGCAGATAATTGAGGACGTGGGTTATAAATGGTATGTAGAGATGAAGAGGCTAGCACAAGATAGGAAGGGATGGAGGATTCGATCAAGCCAATCGAAATAATGATGACAGCAAAAAATGAAAATTCCAGGTGACATCTGCAAGAGAATATGAGTCTAGTTACAGCGTGCCCAATGTTTTCCGCCGCGTTGGTTAATTCATACGCGTCGGCGCTTGTCGGCTAGTTGAAATGCGCGTGACCCGTGCCACCCGAACACTATGACTTCGTCACACGCCATCAAGGAACTGTCAGAACATAGCTGTCTAAAGCACGGAGGTAATAAATCTACGGAAATAAATATGCGCATGCTGTTGTGTATTCTGCACATCGTTTTAACTGTGCCAAATAAAATAAATGAAAAAAAATTAGGTGCCTATGCTCAGAAAACCTCCCACTCTCGCCTATCATAGGTTTCCCTTCCACCATTGACCAAGGCACGTACTTTATGACGCTCCATTACCGGCAACTACGTTATGATTCGGCGAAGTCGTTTCTTGCTATTAGGGCCCTGTTAGGTCTTCTCCTATCAGCGACCGGAAATGAACTGAGGTCTGCAGAAACCGCAGATTCAGCAGTGGTGTCTTCAAGTTCCATTCGGTTCTGCCAACCTCTGTCGTGCTAACTCCTCTCTTGTTATTTATTAGCAAATAAAACGACAAGCTCTTCCCCTCTTTCCACTGACCGGCAGAGAGGCTTGACCCTTCTGACATCTGCTGTACTCTGTAAAATTTACACCGCCATAAATACAGACGCGAAAATTTTGCAGCCGCAGAGAAAGCGTCACGTGGGTGTTATAAACCCGAAATTCATCGTTTAGAAAATAGGGTGCATTTAGGCTTTCTAATTCCCAAGCGAGCGGCACGTATTATACATATTTTTATTCTGTGGCTTCAAAATACATTCTGTATATAGTTTACAGTTCTGATTTTCATTTGAAAGGGGTAAACATATTTACGAATTTTGTGAGAATTTTAAGATGACCGTGGTGCCACAATTTGTTGATGGATTTTTATGTAACTCGATGATACAGACCGAAAGTGGAGAGCAAAAGTTTCCTATATTTCTCTTAATTTTCGCGATTTTGTTTCCCAAAGTTGAACTGGTTATGTTGAAATGCGGCCTGGAACAGAAAAGAAATTGTAACAGCCCTAATACCTGAATTTTGAATAGCATTGTACTGTATGAAGTATTTGTAGTGAGCTAAAGTTTGCTTGAAAGTGATTTGATATGTTTATTTTGTAAATTCTTGTAAATCAGTGTATATAGACTTTATTTTATGTAAGAAAATTATTTAAAGTCCATTTAATATGTTTAAGAACCGAATGGTGCAAGAGAATTTCTTAAAAGTTTGTAATTCCATGTATTACTGTAATTTACGATGTCGGCAGGACAATTTTCTACCGTTTGAAAGGATTTCTGTAAATAATTTTGTATTTAAGTATCTATAATTACCGTTTCTGATCATTTTTTAATGTTGTTAATTAATTTTGTATTAATTCCGATTGTTTTTAATATGTTAGATTGTTTGAGTGATTGTTAATGATCGAGAAATATCGGGCGGATGCCTTTGAAGAATTCTCGTAATTTCGATAGACTATATATAAACAGATCGCCTGGACAGAGAAATTCATTCAGTTATTCAGTTAGTAAGTCAGTTTAGTTGACAGTATTCAGTGTTACAGAGAGTTTCTTTGCGACTGTGCATCTCTGTATTGTACCTATACTAGTGAATATCGCTGACTTGTTGATTTGATCAAAATAAACAACCATCTTCATACTTAACCTGTTTGGTGGACTTTTTAATTAATTAATGCAGTTCTTAAACCACCTAAGAACCCTAATATGGCGACCGTTGACAGTGACGAGAAGTTCTTAAACATCTGTGGGATGTTTATCTTCTAAAAAGAATCTGCAGAAAATTGCGACGAATTATCGGCGATAAGCGAACATAACCTGCGAGAAAATTTCGACCGGCTACGACACGTAGAGGTTATACAGGCGACACGGATTTGACGGCAAGCGGATCTTCTTCGGCCTAAGGCGGAGATTTCCATCGGGAATCGGCTGTAATCTTCCGACGATGAGTGGATTTTCTTCGGCCTCAAAATCGTCTTCCTACAGTGAATTGTGAATAGTGTGGTTAAGTGTTTGAAGTCAGTGTGGTGTTTAATGGTTAAATAAGTGCTTCTAAGTGAAATTTAATGTGATACAAAATTGAGGAAGAACTGTAAGTACTGCATTGAATATTCAAGTGATTTCTTTTGCATGTTATTGTGTGGCAGATTGGAAAGATTTTAATTTTCCTTAATTTTGTTTTTATGTAGATTTTGCTAATTACCGAAAATGGCAGATAGTCAGAATTTACAAGCATTTCTAGAATCTTTTGAAGCCATATTAGACAGCAAATTCGCTGAACTCAATGATTTATTTGATAACAAATTTTCTGAATTTAAAGCTGTGGTAAAGAAAGATATAGACAGCAAATTTTCTGAACTCGGTAGAAAACTCTCTGAATTCAATGATTCATTGGACAGCAAATTTTCGGAAATTAATAATAAATTTGACAACCAATTTTCTGAATTTGGAAATAAGATTGAAGGCCTAAATTTGGTAGGAGCTAATAGTGAAGTAGTAGTTGCTGATGAAAATAATTATTTTGTGGAGGAAGTCAGTAAGTCAGATATTAAAACAGTTTTAGGTACTGATTCAGATAATTTGGTAAGTTTAAGTAGTAATCAGATGATGAAGAGTGGGGTTGGGAGTAATGATGGACTAAACTGCAGTAGTGAGAATAATAAATTTGTATTACCAGTTGAGTTAACAACATTGCTTTTAAGTGACAATTTGCTAAAACAGAACCATTCTATGTCTCAGCTGTTGTGTGGTTGTACCAAAGTCTGTTGTCTGAGATGATTGGAAGTTTGTGTTTCTGTCTGTATATAGTGAAGCTTTTTGTAATATAGAAATGTAATATTAGATGTGTATACAAAAGTTGAAGAAAACTGGAAGGTTAGGAAAAAGTAACTTACATGGTTCTGGGTTTCCAGGGAAATCCTGGAACCCACTTATTAGAATTAATTGAAATGCATGGTTTGGGGAGGGGTCCCTACATGTAAATATCTAATTTTGTAAATAAGTTTGTGAATTGATGCATGTAAATAGTTTGTATGAGTACTTAAGTTCAGATGCAGATGTAATAATACTGAATGTTTAAGATGTAAACATTTCACTGTATAAAGCAATCTGTGACAGTTTTGTGTAGAAACTGTTGGGGGTTTTCATGATGATGTGACTTTCCACATTGTGGTGACAAATTATCAGCTGTAAAATGTAAATAGACTGTTGTCATAAACAAGCAGACATCAAGTGTGTAATTTGGAGTGAAAATAATTGTAACTTAAAGTGATGGCATTGAACGTTTGTTGTGTAAAAACAGTAAATGATAAAATGATTGGATCTGAGAAAAGACAATTATTGTAAACCAAAGTCAGTGTCATGGACTATGTGCAGATGTTGTATGTAATGAAGAATTGTATTTGTTCATTGTAAAGTCATTATGGTTGTGTTGGCAATATGTGTACATTCAACCTGCTTAGATTCGTGACGGATTCAATCAATTTTAACTGTGTAAAATTAAGTGAATCCTGGGGAGGGGTTGTAACAGCCCTAATACCTGAATTTTGAATAGCATTGTACTGATGAAGTATTTGTAGTGAGCTAAAGTTTGGTTGAAAGTGATTTGATATGTTTATTTTGTAAATTCTTGTAAATCAGTCTATATAGACTTTATTTTATGTAAGAAAATTATTTAAAGTCCATTTAATATGTTTAAGAACCGAATGGTGCAAGAGAATTTCTTAAAAGTTTGTAATTCCATGTATTACTGTAAGTTACGATGTCGGCAGGACAATTTTCCACCATTTGAAAGGATTTCTGTAAATAATTTTGTATTTAAGTATCTATAATTACCATTTCTGATCATTTTTAATGTTGTTAATTAATTTTGTATTAATTCCGATTGTTTTTAATATGTTAGATTGTTTGAGTGATTGTTAATGATCGAGAAATATCGGGCGTATGCCTTTGAAGAATTCTCGTAATTTCGATAGACTCTATATAAACAGATCGCCTGGACAGAGACATTCATTCATGCATTCAGTTAGTAAGTCAGTTTAGTTGACAGTATTCAGTGTTTCAGAGAGTTTCGTCAAGTTGAGTTCACAGAGATTTTATTTGTGACGACACAGAAGTGCATCTTTGGATTGTAACTATGCTTGTGAATATCGCAAACTTGTTTTGATTGAAAATAAACAAGCATCTTCAAAAATAACCTGTTTGGTGGATTTTTTAATTAATAAATCAGTAAATTAAACCACCGAAGAACCTTAATAAAATGTTTCCAAAGACATAAGGAACTACACCTGATTTTTGACATTCGATATCTCGAGAACTAAGCGAGATATTGAAAAATCTTACTCTACACTTTCGATTTGTGTCGTCAAGTTACATAAGAATTCATCATCAAAATACGGTTTTTTTGTACAACCGCACAGTCATAATATGCTTTTATCGTCAGAAATGACTGAAAACTACGAACTTTATACACTGATCAGACAGAACATTATGACTACCTACCTACTATCGGTATAAACCCGTCCAGGAGATAGCAGCGTCACCTGACGAGGAATGACTGCTAGTCTGACACTCGCACGGTGCATGTAGAATCGGTTAGCGTGCTGTCCATGTTTAGAATGGGGGAGGCGCGCGATCTATCTGAGTTTGACCGAGGGCAGATTATGATTGCCCGGAGGCTCGGCACATCATTTTCGAAAGTGCACGATTTGTTGGGTGTTAGAGGAATGCTGTGGTGAGTGTCTTCAACAAGAAGCGAAACAAAGGTGAAACCATATCGAAACGTCGAGGGGCTGGGCGGCCACCCTTCTTTACTGATGTCGGACGTCATAGGATGGGTAGACTGGTAAAACAAGACAGGCAGCGAACTGTGGCGGAACTAACATCAGACTTTAACGCTGGACAGAGTAAAAGTATGTCTGAACACAGTCCACCGAACACTCCTAACGATGTCCCTTCGTAGCCGACGACCCACGTATATGCCAATGTTGACACCATGACATTGGCAACTATGACTGAAATGGGCACGAGACCATCGACCCTGGGCGCAACATGGTCTGATGACTCCCGATACCTTCTTCACGCCGTTGGGAGGGTGCGAATCCATCATTTTCCAGTGGAACAGCTTCTTGACACCTGTACTGCAGGACGGAGACAAGCTGGCGGTGGCTCAATTATGCTCTGCGGAACATTCACGTGGTCATCCATGGGTCCAGTGGAGCTCGTGAAAGGCACAATGACGGCCAATAAGTATCGTACACTGGTTGCAGACCACGTACACCCCTTCATGACGACCACGTTTCCCAACGGCAGTGGCAATTTTCAACAAGATAATTCGTCATGTCAAAAGGCCAGGAGTTTAATGGACTGGTTCGAGGAAAATAGTGGCAAGTTGCAATTGATGTGATGGCCCCTACTCGCCATATCTGAACACATCCGCGCTGAATTTACGGGAATTAGGTGACTTGTATTTGCAGATATGGTGCCAACTCCCTCCAACGACATACCAAGGCCTCATTGCTTCCATGTCAAGACGCGTCGCCGCTGTTATCCGTGCCAAAGGCGGACATACCAGTTATTAGGTAGGTGACCATAATGTTCTAGCTCAGCGGTCGGCAACGCGCGGCCCGCGGGCCGCATGCGGCCCATGACCTCTCTATTTGCGGCCCGTGTCCGTCTTATTAAAACCATATCGAAAGTCCATATTACAAAATAATAAAATATAAATGCACAAAAGAGTGAACGCGATCTAACAGCGCAGCGAATGAACTACGCGAACAGAGCAGAATAAGTGCGAGTGGGAAAGATTCCCCCATTCTCCTATGATTCAAACAATAGTTCAGCGTTGACAATAATCTTCTCTCGCTCGCCCGCCGTCCGTCCGCGCTGGCTGTGTCATTGAGTGAAACAAGTTATTTCATGTGTGCACGCCACCCCCGCGGTCCTGTACCTACGATTTAGTTATTGTTCTGTGACCCACGAGTACCTACTATTTTGTTTACAGTTCGGTAAGTGTGAGATATTGATAGTTCATACAATTAAATAGCGAAATTAAGTGACATGTTTTCAACACGGATTTTATTCTTACAGCGTGTATTTGGCATTGTTAGTTATAAGTTTTACTGATGGCTACAAAAAGAGGAAGTTAATTGAAGAAAATAGAGTGTTTAACTATGCATGTAGAGATTTATAATTTTTTATTAATTGCAATGGAAAGCCGCTATGCTTAACATGCCAAAAAAACCTTGCAATACAAAAAGAATATAACGTCAAAAGTCACTATGTTACCGAACATAAAGCAAATTTGCGTGCCTAGTTGGTGATTTCCGGAAAAACAAAATCAACTCACTCAAATCTTGATTCAAGAACCAACAAAGTGTTTTTAAGGTGCAAATTCAAAGTAACGAGTCAAATATACGTGATTATTCAGAAGTAAGGGTGGCGGAAATACTTGCCAAGCCTGCGCACCGTTTACCGACAGCGAATTAATAAAACAATGTGTCTTAGCTATGGCTGAAGAGGTATGCACAGATCAAAAAAAGAAATATTAAAATATAAGCTTATCTGCCAGAATTTGTACCCGGCGCACTGACGATTTGGGCGCTAATTTATGCGAAAAACTTCGTGAAAAAGCACAACAATTTGAATGGTTCTCCTTAGCTACCGATGAAAGTAATGATGTCAGATACTGCCCAGCTTCTAATATTTGTTCGTGGAATCGATAAGTACTTCAACGTGTGTGAGGAAATTTTACAGATATGTAGTTTGAAGGGAACGACTACGGGGGAAGATTTGTTTTGTTTCTTAGAACAGGCAATGACGTAAATGCAATTAGCGCAGGAAACAACTAACAGCGGTAGAAAAATGAGTGGGCAAAACAAAATTGGCAGAGATAGTATGTGAAGTCCCGTTATTTTTCATTGCATTATCCACCAAGAAGCGTTATGTTCCAAAGTCGTTTCATGGAGAAAAGTAATGGACATCGTGATATCCACTGTACACAATATCAGAAATAATGGGTTGACACATCGTCAATTCCGAGAGTTTCTATCCGAAATGGAAGCAGATCATCAAGATGTCCTTTATTATTCAGAAGTAAGATGGTCCAGTAGATGTGCAGTACTGAAAAAATTTTCAATCTCAAAAAAGAAATCAACACTCCATGAATCAGAAAGGTAAATCTGTTCCAGAGCTAACAGACCCTCAATGGTTAAAAGATCTTGGATTTTTGACAGATTTAACTCATGAATTAAATACACTGAATGTCAAGCTTCAAGGGAAAAACAAATTAATATGTGATATGCATACAGACGTAAAGGCGTTCCAAACTAAAAACCGGTTCTTCATAAAACATATTGATGAAAAAAAAATAGATCACTTCCCGAATTGTCTAAAGGCTGTTCCAAACTAAAAACCGGCTCTTCATAAAACATATTGATGAAAAAAAAATAGATCACTTCCCGAATTGTCTAAAGGCTGTCAAGGAAGCTGGAATTGATTTTAATTGGGATGATGAGAAAATGAAAGACATATTAATGGAGTTACAAGGTCAATTCAGTGACAGATTTGGAGGTTTCGAACAAACTGAAGATTTTTGCTAATACTTTTTCATGCGATATTGATGATGTACCCAATAATTTGCAAATGAATGTGATTGAACTTCAATCCAATGAGAGTCTAAAAAACGCCTTTTACTAGATGAATAATTTGGTCAAATTTTATGGTAGCTTGCCGTCTGATTTTGTCGAATTGAGCAGTTATTTCAATTTTTGGAAGCATTTATTTATGCGAGCAAACTTTTTCAATTGTCAATAATCGAAAAAATAAATACGCTTCTCGTCTCACAGATGAGCATTTGAGAGATATATTACGTATTTCAACTTCTAACATGAAAGCTGACATACAAAAAATAGCCAGTAAAATGCAACCTCAAACGTCACACTGAATTTAGTATGTAAGATCAATTTCGTAATTTGAAAACTGAGTTTTTACATTTTTACTGTGTATGTACGGCCCCGCCTTTACTTTGTTTTGCCACCTTGTGGCCCTTGACTGCTAAAAGGTTGCCGACCGCTGTTCTAGCTGATCAGTAAATTTCTTGTTTACACTTGGTGCAGTAACAATGTTTACTCGTGTCTCATTGCCTTAGTTCCAAAGAATCAGGCGCAGAGTTCGTTCTTTCCTTTCGCAGGACCACCCATAGCATTTCATGTAATCCAGAGTTGTAGAAAGGTGTATGATTTTTTCCGATTGTGTCTCATAAAGTATTAGTTTTTGATCTTCTTTTACATTGCACTGTTAAGGATAAGTAAATAAAACTGTGTGTCCGGGGTACCCGAACTTCCCCTGCTTATCCTTCTAACACTTGATATCTTGCCTCCTTTATGCTCTTGATTGAGTCTGTATTCAGTACTAGTCATCTTAGTTATAATTCCGTCTTTCAAATTTGGGTCAAGTTTATATCGCGATACATGACGTCACTAACGTGCAATACAGTTATTGTATCAATGCGCGTGTGATTGAAGTTTTGATTTTATGAAATTATTGTTAAGATAGGTTGAAGTGCAGTCTGGACCGGAATAACAACTGAAAATTCTCATTACAGCATAATGCAGAGTAATTTAAACTGATTTCATGATCGCCATGTTACTTACGTCAAGTTGTGACGTCATGTATCGCGATAGAAACTTCTGCCACAAATTTCGATTCAGAATTCGTGAACTTTTATAATACACTATGAAATGCATAATCGTCACAGTCAATCTTTACAGAACATTAAATGGCATTTTAAAGTAGATAACTCGTCATCTTTTAAGTCTTGCAGTGTTGTTCATGCGTAGTACAATTTCACACGTGATTAAAAATCCTCCCTCATTCATCTTAACTTTCTTAGTTCATTCTCGTGTTTATTCCTTGCAATCGGTCAATATTCCATGATGTAGTACCTTCTGTCAGATATATTCTTTCAATAATAATCGATATAATTTATATTAATATTTAACATCAAAATATATTACCAGCAATGGCTTAATCTCTCCATTATAAAAAATAACAATGTTACAAAGTAAACATTGTTGTGTATAGAATCCGGTGTAGACAGGGAATTAAAGTGAAATCGACGATTTTATGCTCTGAAGGTTACATGTACCTGAATTTATTTAAATTGAAAATACCCTTCTCATTGCCTTTTGATCTTCTATCAAAGGTTTAGGGCGAAAACTTTTCTCATAATTCTCAGAATTCGATCTGTTGCTGTTCTTTGAAAGTGTCTTATTTTTGTCTCAATTTTCTCACGAATATACTTTGATGAAAAACTTTTTCGTAAACAAATATCTGATAATGCACCAATTGCTTCCCTATAGCATTTAAAGTTAAACGCTCCTCTCATCTCCATACGACTAGCACAACGAGGTTCGTTAAATACCGTTTAATTTGGACCAATCTATTCGATAAGATTTTTGAAATGAAGTCTTCACGGGTGTACCGCCGGATAGTGTTTTGAAAACACGATATTTCGACGATTAGCTTTGTTTTCAAAACACTATCCGTCGGTACACCCGTGAAGACTTTATTTCAAGCATACGCCGGGAAAGTCTCCTCTCTTACAATAAGATTTTTGTTTATTAATGAACGTGCTCTTCACTAATATCTCCAAGGGATATACCATAAATGAAGCAAATTTCTAAGACATTACATGCAACTTTAAACTTTAGTAATCTCTACTGTATCACCAAATTTAAAAAAAAATCCTTGATGTTTTTGACTAATTAATAGTCCAAAAAATACAAAGTTAACCAAGTATTAATAGCATATTTTACTTATTTTGGGAAATTAGTCACTACTGTATCTGTGCGTCTACTATAACCAATATATATTTATACATGCTATTTCTTGAAGAAACAAACGGAAAAATTCAAAATTTTGCATTTTGATTTATTGTTCTGAATAATTGCGTCTAAACTCTCGCAACTGTCATTTATCTTGTGACGTCACGTCTCAGTTCGTGCCGCTGTAAACGATGTGGCGGTTTGCTGAATAGTTGCCATGGAAACCGGCGGAAAAGTAAGGTTTATACTGGATTCCGGATTCAAATTTGTGCGTATAGCGCAACGATAGTTCCTGGATCCAGCATCCTACCAGGAAATTTTTAACCGCTTCCATATACAAAAAAAAAACCTTGTAATTCGAGTTTAAGATGGATGAGGCATTAACGCGAGGAATTAATGTAATTCCATTGTGTTCACTTGGCGCTGATGTTATCGCGAGAGGCGTGCTCTGCTGCGCGAGGCTGCTGAGTGGGAGGAAGCACCTGTTTAAACACCGCCGTACCTCCTAAACCTACAGACTACGAGATAAACAAAGCCTGAGTGACCGATATTACATTACACACGCTATCCGTCTGTCTGTCACCGTTCCATTAGTTCTTGAAATTTCATGATAAAATATGTTATTTATCCCGAAATAAGTGCCCTGTGTCCTTCCTAATGATACGTAGTATTTCTTCGTCAAACGTCATCAAGATCGGTTTGTCAGTTTATTCGTGGAAATTGTAACAGATGTACAGAGAGACGGAGTTACTTTCGCATTTATAATATTAGTGTAGATTTTGCCTCCTGCACATACGATGTTTCCCCCTAGTCTACGTGACAGCGATGCTGTTTCAGAGAGTATATTTAGGGTTCTGAATACAGGCGTGGCCATTTCTACCATTTTGGACATGTCAATATTGTTATTTCCTTTCCTTACCCTTTCATCATCATCACAGAATAGGGAGAAAAATGGGTGTTTCGGGAAATTGCTAGTGGAGTGCGTGCTCCACCGCAATTAAATTATCATTCATTAAACGGTGTGGACTGTAGAGTCGTGAGTTTAAGGTAGAACTAGTGCAGTCTTGTCCAGGTCGAACGATCTTATGCGATCCTCTGCCAGTTAACTCCGACAACCCTGCGTATGACCTCGCCCCATCGGTCTGGTGGTCTTCCTCTTGGTCTGTGGTGGTCTCTTGGGCTCCACTCTAACACTGGTTTTGTCTATCTTTGGTCTTTTCTGCGTGCAATATGGCCGGCCCATTACCACTTCAAGGACGCTGTCTTTTCTAAGATGTCTGTGACCTTCGTAACTGATCTAATGTCGGTTGCTCTCTTCTTATCTTTTCTATTCAAATCTAGGATTAAACTTCCCACCAGTCTTAGGGCAGTCCTTAGTTTACGTTTCGTAATTCTCAAAGGTGTATGTCAGTACAGGAAGAATGCACTAGTCGAAAACTATTTTCCTTAGATTTGTCGACATTTTAGATTGCAGAATAACGGAATGCCTTCCAAAAGCTTGCCATCCCAGCTTGATGCGGCAGAAAATTTTGGTCTTACTTCTCCTCCCATATTCACAAGCTGGCCAAGATAAATGTACTCACTGACATTTTCTAAAGGTATATTGTTTAGTTGTACATTCTCCTCTCTGTATTTCAAAGTTTGTGCTCAGGCCATCTGCTTTGCGATCGGAGACGAGATCCTTAGCTTAACGTTTGGAGTTCATCAATGTCTTTAGCCACAAACGCAATATCATTAGGAAAATTCAAGTTAAGTTTTTTTAACTGCTTAACGTCTCTTAACAGCGAGATCTTTAGAGACGGGAAAGGATTGGAGGGGGGCCAAGGAAAGGGAAAGAATTCGGCAATGGCTTTTTAAAGGAAGCATCCCGGCATTTGCCTGGAGAGATTTGGGAAACCATGGAAAACCCAAATCTGGATGCCCGGACGGGGATTCGAACCGCCGTCCTCCCGAATGCGAGGTCAGAATGCTAACCTTTCCACCACCACTCTCGGTAAGTTGTTAAGTATTCTTCCATTGAGTGTAATTCCTTTTTTCCACCCATTCTAGCTTTGACATTCCCATATCCAAGGCAACTGAAAATAATTTCGGAGAGATGGGATCACCTTTCTTAACACCTCTTCCGATGCGGATATCTGTGGTTGGTTCCGTAAGACTTACAAAGACTGAAGAAGTGCTATATATATTATGAATCACTCTGATATAAGCTGTGTCCACGCCATGTTCATCTAAGGCTTGCATGACAGCCTTTTGACTTATTGAATCAAATATCTTTTCGAAATCTACAAAGACTATACAAAGAGGCATCTGGTAATCGTTTGAATGGCTAATTACTTCTCGCTTTAAAGACACTGAAACTAAAAAGCATTGTAGCGACGTAAATATGTCAGCTGGTAAGAGAGTGTTGTTCAGAGAAGTAAGTTAGTTGTGATGCATTGCAGCCGCGCTCACAACCGGAACGCGAGGCGAAAGGAGTCCCGCGTAATGTTTATTGCTAATTGGAGTTCATTTGCGGCCATTTAGCGCGTTTCCGGCCGTTGGGTTTTGTTTGCTTAGATCCCTATCGGCTCAACGCCCCAACACGGGTCAGGAATGCATTTCAAATTTTCTCCCCCGTCCACAATTTCCTTCCAGTTGCAACTTCTTTTTTTACTTGGTGGTCCATGGAAAAATTTCTGGAATAATATAGATTAATAGTGAGTTTGGTGGTTTGTGGTAGGATCAAAAAAGAACTGGCTCATTTGGAAAGAGTTATGAGGGGATGCACTAGAGAAGTAAGGGAATTGGGGTACAAAACTTTAGTCAGACCACTGCTGGAATATGTAGTTTGGGATCCACATTTTGGGTATCAAGTACAGGAGCTGGAGGGGGTGCAGAGGAGGGCTGCCAGATTTGTCTTTGGAAATTACCACCGAACACAATCGGTAACTAATATGATAAAGGAGCTGGAGTGGGATTCATTGGAGAATAGGAGGCTGAAGATATTCATGGGAGTGTACAATGCCTATACTGGTGATGAAGCATGGAAAGATATTGGGAAAATTAAGAGAGGAGCTTGGAAGGGTAAGGTTGACCATGACCACAAGCTGGCACTTGATTTCAGGCATAAGGGTGTGGCAAAATTTTATTTTGTAGGAAAAGGTGTGAGGGACTGGAATAAATTGCCAAGAGAAGTAATGAATACCGGTAATTTAACGGAAACGATGAAGGACTTTTAAATTGAAAATTAGTAGAGGGCAAAAGTAGGTTGGAAGAGGAAAGGAGAAAGGGGGATATGTAGAGTGATTGCCACCGAAGCTGGCGCTCCATCGCAATTTTATCAGTTATATATAATTATATGTTGGGGCTTGGAGGGATATTGGTGAAAGAATTAGGAATAGTGTGCTTAAGGAGAAGGGCAACCATGACCACAAGCTGGCGCTCGATCTCTTGCATAAGGGAGTGAGAATATTTTCATTTGTTGATAATGGTGTCAGGGATTGGAACAAATTACCATACCAAGAGAAATGATGAATAATTTACCAAAAACGCTTAAGGAAAAAATTGGTAAATCGGAAAAGTAAATGGGAAAGGAATCTTAACACTCCCCAAGACGCGCGCACAACAGTCTACCCATTCAAACCATAGGTTAGTAAATCATCTATCAATATATCATTACCATTTTGTTTTATTAGTTAATTTGAGGTTAGAAATGTGTATATTGATGCCAACTAGTGGTTTATTTTCTCCGCATGTGTGCACAAAACGCGGAATATATACATCCGCGTGTTTTAACTAGTTTCATTCTGTGTGTGTGTGTGTGTGTGTGTGTGTGTGTATAGACATAGGCCTACAGATTTTTTTTTGCTGTCTTCAGTCTTTCGACTGGTTTGATGCAATCCTCTATCCCTTCCTACCCTGTGCTAAACTCTTCATCTCAACATACCCCTTACAACCCACGTCCTTCATTATCTGCTTCATATATTCATATGTCTTCCTCTACAGGTCTTACCTTCGACTAACACACATTTATTTTATTAACGAAACTGTTTTTATTTCTTTTAATCCATATTTATTTATTGGGTTTCTTTAATTACAAATTCTTTCAATAACCATCAATTTCGGTGTTTCACATCTGTCGGGTGTCCCGTGGTGGCCACAGTGTTTTTTATTTTATCGTGTGACTATCAAATTTGGAGTTTCTGTACGTGACAAAATAGCCAATCTGTGCATTTAGTGTTCAGTACAGTTATCTACTCAGAATTTAAATGTAAATATAAGAAAATATATTTCTATATCAGATACTCTGGAACCCGTTTTCAATAAATTCTCGAAATTAACTCTTAAAAGTTATTTATGGCCCTCAAAACATTGCTGAAGTACACTACATGATTGTACTAGATAGAATAACTAGCTGGGTGAGTCAACATGGAATGAAGATAAATGCAAAAACGAGCCAGCTTATTAGGTACACAGAAAAAAAGGCCAAAGGGTGATTATGATCATAAGGTGAGGAAGGAATTGCTTGTTGAAGACTCGAAATGTAAATACGTTGGCATAACATGTGATAACAAACTTAACTGCGCGGACACATTGGACAGGTAGTAGGAAAAGGCGCTTAAAAATCCTTCACCTGATGGAAATAGTTATAAGAGGATATACTAGAGAAATAAGGAAATTGGGTTACAAAACATTGGTTACACCACTGCTTGAACATGATGGTGTAGTATGGTGCCCACATTTTGGGTATCAAATGCAGGATTTCAAGGGTGTGCAAGGGCAGCTATATTTGTCTCTGGAAATTGCCGCACAGCACAATTGGTAAATAAAATGATAAAGAAGTTGGAGAGGGATTCGTTGGAAGATAGGAGGGTGAAGAGAGTCATGGGAGTGTACAAGGTATATTGGTGATGAGGCATCGAAAGATATTGGTGGGAAGGGGAAGGAAATATAAAGATAAAGATGACGATGACCACAAGCTGGCACTCGATTTCAGGCATAAGGGTGTGGGAATAAGGGATAGGAATAAATTACTAAGAGAATTGATGAAGAATCTAGCAGAAACACTGAAAGAATTTAAAGTTTAAATTAGTTAAGGGCAAAAGTATGTGGGAAGAGGAAATGAGATAGACGGGTGTGCAGGGAGATTGCCACCGGAGTGTGCGCTCCATTGCAATTATGTTGAACATTTTGAGACACCGGGATATAAATCTGTAAGAGAGGGGGAACAGTAAAATGGAAGAGAAAATATTTAGCTCCATATCGCGTTCTGGTGTCAACTGTAAATTACAGTGATGCTATATGCCAAAGGTTTACTACATATTGCTTTGTGTGAGTTTTTGCAGATTTACTGGCGGCAATTTGTCTGTTGTATGCGGAAGTTTCGTCCTAGAGTGGCATGAGGCGTTTGGTAATGACAACTATTAGGGATTTAGTGTCTCTCTTTGTCTCTGGGTAAGTGGTCGTTCTTCAAGAGTTATTGAGCTGTAAGGAAGTCATAACCGTTCTTTAGAGCCCTTAAATGTTTTTCCTGTCGGACCTGAAACTATTTCCTTGCGTTTTGCTACAGTAAAAGACGCTTCCTTAAAAGAAAAAAACATTATCACCTTACGCAAATTGCAACGGCAGAGTAAAAATAACTAAGATGAGATATTCATAGATAAATCTGTATGAATTTGTCCAGCAGAACGATTGATACAAAAGTGTATACATTTTTACGATAAACTGTAAAGATCTTTTCAGTACAAATTTCTATCACTAATGGTATGTTAAAAGGAGGAAAAATGATCCTTAAATAAAAAAACTATTAAAACTAATTTAATTATTATTATTTAAATATATTTTAATTTTAATAAGCAGCTGCCGATGAATGGTCTGTAACAAGAACGTATTATCCTAGAATTTGTGGAAACCAGAAGCTAAATAAATCTATTTTGAGTTGTGCTCCGTTCCTCAGTTACATAATTATGTTTTCGCGGATCCTTTAAGCTCTCAAAACCTGAAAAATCATCCAAATTGATGAGGTAGATTTCGCGTGATGCCTTTTAAAACTGACACACGTAGCTCATAGATTTATAATAGACTAGTGCAAGTCCGAGAGTGTTTTTTGCGTTTCTTGATGGGTCTAGAATAGATCCAATTTTAGGGTCAAAGATTATGACAGGTTGACTTGATCTGACCAAATACTAACTTCACCTGGGTTTCACCGAAATGATGAATAAAATCTCTTGAGCTTGAAGTATTAATAGACGTATTTACCACTGAAAGGGACGATCGCGCTATCCTATAATTTTTTCAAAAAATCGTACGCTAGAACTTGCTGGAATACACACGTGACTTGTATTTTTATCTAAAAATTCACTCTGCAAAATTTGTTGAATTCCTGTTTGCTTCGAAAGCATCACGTAATTTTTTGTTGAGGCTGGGCAAACATTCATAATGTAATCTTTGCTCATAGTGTCTGTAACGGCCAGAGAACTTAATACAGATTCCAGATTTTTAATTAATTGAGCAACTCCGAAGAAATGAATTGCCAGAATACTCGATTCGGTAACATATTTTGTCTGATGTCTACTTAAAATAACCTAATAACTCACGTACAGTGAACGTGTACAAAGATCCTTGACAAAGTGATCAGTGAAATACGTAAAAAGCAAATAAACTGTAATCTAGAAAATTTGGTCAAGCAACAACATTAGCGGAATTTTTAATTAAATTGAAGTTTTGCCTAGGCCGGAATGACAATTGGCATTGGTGGTCTCAGCAGAGACCAAGAGTAATTTAAGTTTTTTTTTATGTTACTTGCATTAGCGACATGTTACTGAAAAGTACTCGTAGTTCCACGTTTTTCTTTTCAGCTGTAAAATTTTTCCATATATTTTTAAGAATGAAATGCTACGACAAGCAAACTTAATGAATGTAAGAAGTTTTTGACGGCGTATGGCTGTGTCATCGCAGTGGCAGCTTCGCTATGACATCTCACCTGATGAAGTCAGCGGAGGTTGCTGCCGAAACGTTGTGGACAGAAGAACTTATCCGGCAGAATACCAGAGAAGAATTCTTGTTAATTAATGTACTCTGCCAATTAATTTCATAGTAGTTGTTTAGCTATTAAATTGTGTACTTAATCTCCAATTTCAAAAATATCTCTGGTCAGTGTTAATTTGCGAGTGAAGGCTGACTCGTGACGTCACCGTTCTCCAGCCAATAGCTATAGAGGTGAGTGCGTGCGTGAGCTTCAAAAAGTATATAGTAGATTTGTACAGATAAGACACTGTTCGATGTAGAGGGTTAGTTTAAACGTAAATATGCAAAAGACTGTTATCTCTTTTAAAGTGGTTAACGTGTAAACAGTTGCGATTCCTTGTGTATGACATTTCTCATTCAATAAGCACCAACGTTAGCACCAGGAATAAAACATCACAAGTTCGATTAGCGTTGATCTTTTCGCAATAAGCCTTGAGATTCAACCTCTAGCCCTAACGTTTTACTCTCAACATCCCGCGGTATAAATGTAATTAAAATTGTTAGTATTATCTTTTAGTGTTCATCGGGTTTGGTCAGAAGAATTAGTCGCAGAACTTGGTTTTAATTATTGCATGGTTTCCTGTATAACAGAAAAATTGTCTAAAATCTCCAAATACTATCCACATGTTGTCAACTTGTTATTTGCTGCGTAAAACGCAACGAGTAAAATAAACCTTGTCCTGATCTGTAACCTAAACTTCGCTCGTAGATGGAATTACAGAGCCCAGATCTTCAATATCAAATACCCACCAGTGCGAGGAGCTACAACGGTACCTGGTTCAGGTCCCGTTTACCAGCCGTCCTGACTGCAGTTTTTAGGTGGTTTTCCGCAGTTATGAAGGCCAATGACCGGACTATCCCCAATCTCCACTTCATAAACAAAAATCAGTTGGCAGTGATTCGAGACTGCCGACGGAAGTGAAAACTTAAAACTATGAATGTCAGACGTGACACATCATACTTGTAGCTACAGATATACTAAATAATAATAATAATTCCATAATGAACTGGTAACAGGGTTTCTATTGGCTTCCCTAAATCATCCCAGGCGAATGCCGGGATGCTTCCTTCAAAAGGCCACGGCCGAATTCCTTCCCTTTCCTTGTCCCCAGTCCCATTCCGCCTCGACCTGGACCTCGGCGTCGACGAGGCGTAAAGCCATAAGCAAATTATATATATATATATATATATATATATATATATATATATATATATATATATATATATATATATATATATATATAGGCTGCTCATAATCCGATAGTCCTGCCAGTTACAGGGAATCCAAAGTTTAGCCATTGTTATATATATATATATGCTATATGGCAGTAAAACATGGGTAAATAAAACACAATACAAAAACAAAATTCAATCATCTGGAATGAAGTTTTTAAGGTCAATAAAAGGGTATTCCCTAAATGATTGGAGGAGAAATGAGGAAATAAGGGAACAAGTGAATATCTCCCCGCTAAATGATAGAATTATCCAAAAAAGAGATGACTGGAAGAACCACGTCCTACAGATGAGAAATGACAGATTTCCTAAGCTTGCCCTGCAGTACCATCCCACAGGCAGAAGGGACATTGGAAGACCTAGGAAGAGATGGTCGGAAGAATGAGGTCGGAACAGGCTTTTGGCCTATCCATGAAGAAGAAGAAGAAGTAAGTAAGTAATATATATTGGCTGCTCATTCCGCCACTGTCTTATCCACCTTAACATAATCCGGCAGTCCTACCAGTTACAGGGCACCCACAGTTTAGCCACGGAAGTGTTCTGGCGTACTTCATATTACACAGCAAGCTGTGCCAGAGGTGAAGGTCGGGTTAAGGATCTACGAAAATCCCCGCCGACAGAGGGACTCGAACTGTGTACCTTTCGTCCGCAAGTCAGAAACCTTAGCCAGTGATCCACCAAACCGCAACGGATATACTGTTAACATTAGCTTGTCGGTAATGCGAACTCATAAGATTTTATATCCATTCAAAAATCTCCCAACGCGCCTAAAGAATTATTCAGTTCAAACTAAAAATCTATCAGTCCACAATCCGACGGTTGGTCGAATCTTCCCGAAGGAGATGTACCAAGCTATTGTCAGAGGCAAGAAAGCCAATTCCTATCCTCAGGTTCCTATAGTTTAACTTGGAATCGGAACCACGGAATCTCCCGGCGTAGCTCATATAATCAAATACAACTTCTTAAAATTCCTGTTTACCACGTCATTTGAGCCTGCCACAGCAGAGAGAAACTTTCGGAAGTAAGCGCCTTAACCGCTGAGCTACCAAAGCGCCTTGTTTTGAAGTATACGTGAGCTAACTACTATCAAAATCAGATAAAAACTGTGGGTTTGTATGCACAACGTTGACAGAAATTAGGAGGAGAGGGTCTAGGTTTTTGTAAATCAAACGAAAACGGGATTTTTCTATTTGTTCTAAAATATACATACGCAAAGTTCCATCAAAATTGGATAAAGCTGTGTGTTCCAAAAAGCGTCCAGTGCGCATATCATACGCGCATCACGCCATACCATGTCGCTGACACGAATTTATAAATTAACCAGAGCCTATAGCCCGCCTGTAGAAGTTTTCACTTCAAAAACACACATATCTCACGCTGAAAATAGTTACACGTTTGAGACAGATGGCGAAACTTCACTTCACCCAGTAGTACGCAGTACGACCTGGCAGTGGGTATAGAATACTTAGGCTCAGCAAGGGCATGCAGCCGTAAAACCATAGCTCCAAATGTGACCGTGTCTACGATTAATAAGTCATCAAAGGCAGTCGACCCCGAATGTCGACAAAAGGTGATGAAGAAGAAGATACGAACTCCAATATCAAATCTGTTCTGTTTAGTAACAGCCAAGTCCTCCATGGTTTCCGATTTTCTTGTCAAGATTCCATTGCAACAGTACCTGAAACTATGATTTGTTAGTTCAGTCTAACTGAATGCATTCTTCAGCCTTTTCTCTCCGTCTCTCTTAACGAAGTAATGTCCTGTAAGGAGCTCATTATACCGTCCCACCTCTCTCCTTCACTTGTTAGACGAGTCCTTAACGTACACAGAGGACGACATTCTTCCGGAGACATTCGGGGTCTGTGCCGTACAGTTTCTCGGCGACGCATAAACGTATCACACGACCGGTATCGTGATGTTGGCAACAGTGTAAATCAGCCATAAAATTCTGAATTGTTAGCTCAACTATTCAAAACTATTTCAGTTCCTGTTCAACAATTGTGAGCTTACACGTGAGCCGAAGAATGGTGGACTACATTAGGTAAGTCTGTTTGCTACTGTATTATATCGTATGTGCAACGATTCTTTTAAAACTGAATTCGATAGTATTTTTGTCTTTTTTTTTGTATTCATGTTCAGCGATATCTTTTCCAATTGTGAACCGATTTTAATGATTCTTTTTTTTAATTTGATGGTATATACTTTTAAAATGGTCCCATATAAATTTCAATGATATCGTATGAAGTTTTATTGACGCCACTCAATTCTGAATTTTTGTATGTCCCTTTAATATTGCCTGGGGGAGCTTTATTGAACACATCACTGCATATGTAGCACTCATTGTTGTTTGCATTTCGACTGCAATAAAGCTCCCCCCAGGCAATATTACAGGGACATACAAAAATTCCGACTCTTTTTTTTTTTTTTAACTGCTTTATGTCTCTCAACATCGAGGTCTTTAGAGACAGGAAAGGATGGGGGCAAGGAATGGGAAGGAATTCGGCCATGGCCTTTTTAAGGAAGCATCCCGGCATTTGCCTGGAGTGATTTGGGAAACCATGGAAAACCCAAATCTGGTTGCCCGGACGCCAGAACGCTATCCGTTACAACACCACGCTCGGTGAAATTCCGAATTGAGTTTATATATATATATATATATATATATATATATATATATATATATATATACATATATGTACACAAAATGGATACAGACTTAAAAAAAACGCACTAAAAATTTTAAAATAAGTTAAAACTTACGTGGAAGAAAATAAATCTAAATGGACCACATTTTACATTACTACTTCTTCTATCGTTATGCCCAACTGAGGAGCGCGAATGAGCTTATTTAGCAAATTTGTTTTTCTTTTCCCAAAATCTCTTCATCCTCTTGCTGAGATCTTACCTAAGTTCTTCCGTCCATGTGTTCCTCCTTCTAATACTCTGTTGGCATATTGGTGGTTATCTGCATATATCCTGTGTATCATCATTTGTAATTCCGATTTACGTTACTGTTATTGAAATTTTAACATTGGTTAGTTATTTCTGTCGGTGCCAGTTGTTACTCAGCGGGCAGGCTTCTATCGCGAGGAACAAATTACTGCACTTTATTTGCTATTCGATGCGAACGGAATAACCAAAATTCCCAATATTTTATTGCATATAGTGAGGTGGAGAATTTAGCGAAACAAATTAGACTGTGTTTTAATCTGTGGCTTCGGCCTCGTTGGGCATATCTCTGGCGCTACATTGTCGCCTGGCAGACTGCATCATACGATAAAAACTTCACAGTTAATCTAATGTATTATTGTTTTTCCTTACTATCACCAGTTTTTTCTTCCCCTTGGTGACACCGATTCCAATGTTAAAATTTCAATAATAGTATTGTAAAATATTGTATATTTTATATTTATTTTCTTTTAGGTAAAGTATAAACGTATTTTGAATTTTCGTCTGTGTTTGTTTTAAAAATCATTCAATTATAATAGAGATATAAGGCACTGTTTTCGTGTTACACCTTATGGAAACAATAACTGTGATAATCTATGATATTTACTTGGATGGCAGTTCTGACTGTCGAAACGTAAACTAACAGTTAAACAACTTGACCTGGAGTCTGAAAATAGAAATTTAAGGCTTCTTCCCAAGTTGGTAGGAAGCCTTGATGGTGCTTGAGATTGGTTTCTTTCGGAAGAGTAGGCCTGAATTGTCCGCCACTGGGTTTCCCCCCTCTCCCTTCTTTCATCTCTCATCAACAACACTCTACACTGAACACAAACATTTTCACAGTCACACATACTACAACAACACTTACTAACAAAATAGTGTTCCGCGAAGATGGTTCAGATGGTCCGCAGGAATAATATTATAAATTTAGAAACAGTATTCGTACTGTAAAAAGTTATAAGCGAGTATAAGTTGTAAACCCAAGTTCTTAAAATCCACGAATATTTCAATGACCAGGCAACCGTGAAGTAAACAAAACTTAAAGGCGCCTTGTCTTGTTTCTTCTATTTCGTTCGTGTAGACCGGCGGTATAGTGTAGCACATACAGCATCATCTTATATATAAAATTCTCATGTCACAATTTTCGTTCCCATACTCCTCCGAAACGGCTTGACCGAATCTCATGAAATTTTGTGAGCATATTAAGTAGGTCTGAGAATCGGCAAACATCTATTTTTCATCCCCCTAAATGTTAAGGGTAGTCCACCCCTAAATTTTTTTTTTATTTTTTAGACAAAATTTTCATTTTTTATTTTTTTATGATACAACATACAAAAATACATACAATCCTAAATTTTCACCCTTCTACGATCAACCCTTATTTTTTAATAGCCATTTTAGTAATTCTTTTTGGATGCACCGGGTGGAACTGGCAAAACATTCGTTATTTCGATAATTCTTGCTGAAATACGATCAAATAATGGCATCGCATTGGCCGTCTGAGAATCGGCAAACATCTATTTTTCATCCCCCTAAATGTTAAGGGTAGTCCACCCCTAAATTTTTTTTTATTTTTTAGACAAAATTTTTATTTTTTATTTTTTTAATGATACAACATACAAAAATACATACAATCCTAAATTTTCACCCTTCTACGATCAACCCTTATTTTTTATTAGCCATTTTAGTAATTCTTTTTGGATGCACCGGGTGGAACTGGCAAAACATTCGTTATTTCGATAATTCTTGCTGAAATACGATCAAATAATGGCATCGCATTGGCCGTTGCATCATCGGGCATTGCAGCAACTTTATTGGATGGAGGCAGAACAGCTCATTCAGTATTTAAGCTGCCACTAAATATTCAGAATAACCCTGACGCAGTATGCAACATTAAGAAACAATCGTCCATGGCCACCGTGCTGAAACGGTGTAAAATTGTCATCTGGGATGAATGTACTATGGCACACAAACATTCGCTTGAGGCGTTGAACAGGACATTGAAAGATATTAAAAACATCAACAAACTATTTGGCGGAACTCTATTGGTCCTTTCAGGTGATTTCAGACAAACACTTCCAGTCATTCCACGTTCAACATACGCTGATGAGTACAACGCTTGCTTAAAATCATCTCCATTGTGGCGTAATGTTGAAAAATTACAGCTAAAAGTAAATATGCGCGTTCAAATGCTTCAAGATCCATCAGCTGGAACATTTTCAAAACAACTCTTAGATATCGGTGATGGAAAAGTTGCTATAGATGAAACTGGATACGTAAAATTACCGACCGATTTCTTCACAATCGCTGATTCGCAAGATACTCTCATTGAACAAATATTTCCCGATGTACACACACAGTACATAAATCATGAGTGGCTTGCAGAAAGAGCAATTTTAGCGGCAAAAAATGTAGACGTTTTGTTATTTTTATATTCCCTCATCGTTCACAGCGCTCCATGCCTATTTCAGGCATATACCACATTCTTATATACATACAATATACACATTCTTACATACATACATACTTACAATAAGTAAGCTATTTTTTGTATACACTATAAATTACTTGAAAGTTATTTATATGGCAAAACAACGTTTGCCGGGTCAGCTAGTCTACATATATACTCTGCAAGTCACAAAATTGTGGGTGGCAGAGGGTGATCGGCACCAAAGCTAATCTCTTCTGGGTGTTGTGAATCATTTTCCTCAATTGCTGATAATATTAATAAATAAATTACGCCAAACCAATTTACTTTTTCTTTGCTGTGCATTCCAATCCCGAATGGCATGAGGGAAGAAAGAATCCATATAAGCATCAGAGTGGCTCCTTATCTCTCTAATCTCATCTTTCCCGTCATTGCAACTCAGATATGTTGATAGATGAAGTATTTCACCGCACTCCCAAGTGCGCGTCATCAACAGTAACATTATTCATCCGGAGTCTAGTCAATATGTAATTCACTTTTAATAGTTCACTTCAAGTTTCATAACAGAAATGAACGAGTTTTGGAAGTGATGGGTGAGAAAAGAAGTTTGTGGAAGAAGCTTACAGAAAGAAGAGAGAGGATGGTAGATGATATTTTGAGACATGCTGCATTGGTTAATTTTTTAGTGGAGGGAATAGTCGAAGGTAAGAACTGTAGAGGAAGAGATTAGAATATACGAAGCAGATAATTGAGAACTGGGTTGTATTGGATATGTAGAGATGAAGAGGTTAGGGCAAGATAGGAAGGGACGGAGGATTGCATGAAACCAGTAGAAGACTGATGACAACAAAAACAGAACAAGTGGACAGCTCTACTGATTTCGCATTTTAACGTTCGAGCCACTGTCTGTGACACACCTTTCTGCAGAGGAAGTGAAACTCGTGTTTCGTTCCGATATTGTTGGAGGCGGTGCAGAACCACTTGTGAACGCCTCCAAAACGCCTGCCTCGTGGAGCTAGGCTCCTCGACGTCTGTGTCTCCATTGTCTCCGCCTGGAGGAACGCTTTCGCCGCTTTGTCACGCCGGCCTGTCGCCTCCACGGTCGCAGACGGCCTTCAGGGGAAAGTGCATCCCCCAGAGCAATCTTCAATAACAGTAACATTACTTTCCCCGCCTGCAGTCGCCAATGAAAATCTCGAAGGGAAATATTAAGCCTTTCACAACCTATACATCCAGTACCTCCATGTGGAGAGCAACTTGTTAATTTAAAAGTAAGTGCTTTAACTTTCTACGTAATTTTACTCCTACGGCCAGCTATTTACTTTCGAAACTCTGTAGCTCCAGCCACAATTTCATACGCATTTACTTTTGCTACTTACTTACGCGTTGTAACGGTTTCGGCTGTACTAGTATATACCAGGACGAATGGTAAATATTGAAGGAGGTGGTAGTACGGACAATATTGAGCAATAAAGTTCATATAAACATGTATCCGATTGCTGGAATATTATGCATAAAATATACCTCAGAAAATGATCAAGAGTGCACATGCATAACGAAGAAGTACTCAGACAAGCTACACGTACTGTTGCAAAGAGAGCTGCAAAGTGTATTGAGTCAATGGCGGGATTTTAGAACATTTAATTTGACCTTTTGTAAAATATGCGTGTGATTTTGGGATTAATAAAGTACTTTTATAAGTTATTTGTGTGCTCTCGATCATTTACTAAGGTTTTTTTTTTAATGCATAACGTTCCAGCACCTGTATCTCCAAAACAAATGTAAATCAGACACGTGTTTATATGAACTTTTCTACTAAATATTGTTTGTTCTTCCACCTCCTTCAATATTTACCATTCCTCCAGAATCAACCTGTATTTTTATGCACAATTTATACTTTCACCCTCACAATTCGAGTATTATAAAACAATTACCTTTATCTTCCTTTTTACGGTATCGAATCGCTTCAATCTATCTTTTACTTGTTATCTATATATTCGATTCTGGGTCTATTACCACAGCTGAAAAAGTTATCTAGTGAATAAAGTTCAATTATTTTCTGCAAATATCAACTCAGATGGTTTATTGTAAATTCACAATTTAGCACTTACTAGTTACTTATCTTTTATCTCTCTTTATGTACAGTGCATATGACGAAAGGTCCTTTGTCTTGATGGTTGACGCTCCCTGACGTTTAACAATGAAGCATCAAATTTAGTGCATATATTTACAACTGTTTAGTAGTTAAATATCCCTATAGTATTAAATTTGATGGTCAGTGACTTCATGTACCTCACACACTGGTGAGCCAAAACATTATGGCCACTGCACACCGCGAGATTCAATGCCATCTGATGGCGTTTCGGCTACGTCATGCGATAAGGAAAGTATGTAAGCGGAGCAGATACGCGTGGGGAGTCATTCTAGCTACGATCCGCGTAGCAAATGCGGAAATCCACTGACAGAACGGCTAATTGCTATGGCCCGCCACCTGGGAACGAACATCTCGGAAACGGCTAAGCTGCTCGGCTGTTTGTGTGATACTGTAGTGAGCATCTCTGCAGAGTGGTTGAAGGACGGTGAAACCACGACTGGGCGACAAGGTGGTGGACGTCCACGCCTCATCACAGAATGTGGAGGTCGGAGGCTTTTCCGCTCTGTAAAGCAGGATAGGACAGATCTGACGGCATAGTACAATGCCGGTGCAGGCACAAGTGTTTCGGAGCACATCGTTCACGGCTCATTGCTAACCGTGGGGCTCCGCAGCAGACATCTGTGTTCCCATGCAGACCCAACGACATCGTCAATTACGACCGAGCGGGGCGGTGTAACGGTTAGCGTTCTCGCCTCGCATTCGGGAGGACGGCGGTTCGAATCCCCGTCCGGGCATCCAGATTTGGGTTTTCAGTGGTTTTCCAAATCGCTCCAGGCAAATGCCGGGATGCTTCCTTCAAAAGGCCATGGCCGAATTCCTTCCCATTCCTTGCCACCCATCCTTTCCCGTCTCTAAAAGACCTCAATGTTAAAAAGAAACATAAAGCAGTTAAAAAAACAAAACAAAACAAAAAAAAACAAAAAAAACGTCAATTACGATTACAGTGTACAAGAGATCATAGAGCCTGGACCTTGTATGAATGTAAACGTGTCGCCTGGTCGGATGAATCACGTTTCTTGTTACACCAGGTCGCTGTCGTGTCCGGATACGCCGTCTTCCAGGTGACCGGCTGCTCGAAACATGCATCACGCCACGGACGCAGGATGGTGGGGGCGGTATAATACTATGGGGGCATTCACCTGAGCTTCGATGACACCAGTGGTAGTGATCGAAGGCACCATAACAGCTATGGACTACGTGAAAATGATTGCGCATCAAGCTTCACTTCTTCCACGACGGCGATAACTGTCCGTGTCACAAGGCCAGAATCCTGCTACATTGTTTTGAGGAACATGATAGTGAACCCACTCTGATGACTGTGGCATCAATTTTCGTATTCTCGACCCGATAGAGCACATCTGAGCCGCTCTTTAGTGGCCAGCTCCGCGTCCACAAACCACCGGCCCGTAGTTTAAGGGAATTGCGTGACTTGTGCGTACATATCTGGTGCCAGATACATCCGGAAATTGATAAAGGATTTTTCGAATTAATACCGCGTAGAATCGCTAGTGTATCGCCTTCCAAAGCAGGTAGTTAAAATGTTTTGGCTCACCTGAGTACATCTTAACACTGCTTTTGTACACAATTGATTGAGGTGTATCGTTCAGGTCTGGCAATCTGGATTGATATTTGACTGGTCTTCAGATTCTGAGTTTTCCTTGGTTATTATTCCAGGTGAACGCATGAAAGGTTCTTCACTATAGGATATAGCCGATTATTTTCCTGTCCCTTGCCTGTGCCGGTTTTAATGCCCATAAATGCCGACGTTTGGAGTCATTGTTCACATCTTCTAGGAATGATAATTTTTTCGTATGTGGTTATTATGTTCTCTTTTTATTAAGACTTTTTTTAAATTTTATTTTGCCTCAATCCCCAAATAGTATACTAACTTTACTGTAGTTAAAAGTAAATAGAATCAAATATTTTAGTTAAACCAAAAAAATGTTAAACTTGCTTTCCTATCTCATGAGATATCTGTAAAATTTTGTTGTACTAAAAATATCTCCTATTATAAGCAAACTGTAATTAAATTAGTGTTTTACATTAATTTCCAGATTATTTTTATTCAGCCGTTCATCTCTTTCTGAGTTATCGAGTCATTTCCGCATAACCGCTAGTACACCGTGTACATCATTTAAGTATGGGATGGTCCATAAAGTACATAGCTCAATTTTGGCCTCCTGTTAACCCCCCCCCCCAGCCCCCCCCCCTCCCGTAGACCGACGTGGCTTTTGCCTCTACCCCCCCCCCCCCATCCTGCAAGTAGCACGTAGCTTTTTACTCTATTGATTCAAGAAGATATTTTGTACAGTTTTCTCTTGTCAGAAAAATTACATACAGATATTGTTAAATGACAGAAACAAATATTCACATGCTGTTGTGTGTTCTGTACCTTAACTGTGACAAATAATGTGAATAAGGAGTTACGTGGCTTGACTTGGAAACCCTTCTCTCCCCCCCCCCCCCCCCACCCCTCTACACGAAGCTCAGCGTAGCTATCCAGCCAACGCCTCCCCCTCCTCCCTAGACGGAACTACGTGGTTTATGGACGCTCCCTATGTGCTCTAAATCTTGTTTGGCGTTCACGTCTTCTCTTCAGATATTCCCCAATAACAAACTAACCCAACATCCTATCTGTTATTTTCCTCTATCCTTCATTCGCATGTATTCTTTTTGTTATAGCATTTCGCCTCGTCAACGTTGACGTCATTAAAGCATTTGAGGCGAAAAGGACTCGGGTCAAATAATGGGAAGAAATTAAAACATGCGCTTTTCGAAGGAACCATTCAAATATTCGGGTGATTTTGGAAAACCTTGGAAATCCTAAATCCGGATGGCCGGACGGGGATTCGAACCCGTGCCCTCCCGAACGCGAGGCCAGAGCGTTACCACTCACCTACCAAGCTCGGTACATCCATTTTCACATGTTCGCTTCGTTCTTAATTTATCCACTTAAATTTAAACATTTCAAACTTGCTCGTATTAAGGCGTAAGCTTACTGGATCGGGGAGGTACAACCGCACCAAGTTAGAATCCTGGCTCCCGCATACTGGCCTTCCAGATTGAGTTATTAAGCGGTTTTCCGCAATCACCTAGGCGAGTATTGGGACGGCTCCCAAATTTCTCTTCATAAACTACATGTTTCACAAACAAAAATACACCTCTCATAGAGAACATAAATTACACTAATCACAGACAGATGACAACACTAAGGAGGCGTCCATAAATTACGTGAGATGAAATAGAAGGGGGGGGGGTCTGGCGAAATCTTACCAAGGAGGGGGGGGTCTCACGTGAGGTTTTGGAAATTTTTGGTGGACTGTAAAGAGAGAAAAAAAGAGGTCTACCAATGACACGAAAGTCTATTTTAAGGGGGTATTTCGTCGAAAAATGGGGGTCTACCGGGCTCTAGAAGGGTGAGACCTTAAAAAAAACAAGGTCTCAAAAAGTTGCGAGGGCGATTACTGGGGGGGGGGGGGGGCGGACCAGATCTCACGAGGGGGGGGGGGGGAGGTTCTGGAAATCCGGAAAACACCTCAAGTAATTTATGGATGCTTCCTAAGCTAGTCCTATTGTAACACTGCCTCAGAGACACACGACTTTATCAGGCATCGGTTCACGACTGAACATGGCTGAAAAATAATAATAACCCAATTTCAAATGCCTGAGTTTTTTCTTTTTACTAACATACCGTAAATCAACAAACAGTTCACTTCTACGAACCGATGTGCTACACTCGTACAGATCACCATATGAAATCTTGTTTCTAGTTAGATCTATACAGCTGGGTACTTCGATGTGATTAGGGCCGGGAGTAACTTTTAAACGAGGAACAGCAAGTAGTTGACCACTGCCTTTTCAAGGAATGATTTTGGGACTCCATGGAAAACCGAAATCTGGATTTCAGGGCCGGGAGTTGAACCTGCGTCTTCACGAATGCAAGGCTCGACCTGACCCAATGGACTCTGTGTTTGCAACTTGTAAGCGTTTGTTCTTATCCGCACCTTGTATATCGCCACCAGTCAAATATTCCGACGACGAGTTTCGTACATGAGACTCCGCTCAATGCACATGGTTACGTGAGCTTCTTTGATTTTATCTTTACCTGTTTCTCCTCTTACCAGATATTAATCGGTTACTTCAATTCTTTCTACATGGCTTCCAATAACTGGTGTATGACCAACGCTTTAACAACTACATTCGCAGTCTCAATTCTGTTAATTGACCATCTAGTACACTTCTCACAAATGTTTCATCGAGGCTTTCTTTGACACGTTAATATTACAATTTACTTTACAGTCTTACAACCTTATTAAGATTAACAATTAGTATTTCTCTTTATTCTGCGTGACAATGAGTAATATTGTATTGACATTCACACGTCACATATAAACATTTTTCTTTGCCCTCGGACTATTTACATTTCATATGCAAAAATTATTGGTCACTACCGCTCAACGAAGATAGATTAGTATTTCTTTAAGGCTTCCCTTTTTGCAAATCTCTTGATAACATTATCATTCCATGTGAGATCGAAGGCTTTCACGGCGTATCGATGAAATGTAGTCTTCACGGGTTTTCCGCCGTATGTTGTTGAAATCTTCAGGTTGGATGTTGTGCAGGGAGAACCAGTGCGGCTCTGGTTCTCCCTGCACAACATCCAGTGCGGCTCTGGTTCTCCCTGCACAACATCCTACCTGAAGATGGCGGCAGAGTCAGCCGCCGAAACCCGTGAAGAGTACATTTCATTATCATTCCATGTTAATGGCTTCCATTAATACCAATTTCTTTCATACATCCGATTACCAAAAATACTGCTTCACGCCTCTTGTGCATCTTTGTCCTTTTTAACTGATGTTTTCTGAGTTAAGATTGCACTTTTTCAGTCTATATTTACGGAAATATGTACACAACCATGGTCTTAACTTTTAATCCTAAGTAGGATGTACCATAAAAACTGATTTTTTTCTGCCTAATAAATAGTCTTTATTAATGCTTCTGTGATTTTGATGTCCTTTTTTTCTTTTTTACGCATGGCTTTACGCCTAGTCGACGTCGAGGTCATTAGAGGCGGAATGGGACTGAGGATAAGGAACGGGAAGGAATTCGCCCATGGTATTTTGAAGGAAGCATCCCGGCATTCGCCTGCAGTGATTTGGGGAAACCGTGGAAAACACACATCTGGATGCCCGAACGGAGATTCGAACCGGCGTCCTTCCGAATGCGAGGCCAGAGCGTTAACTGCTCACCCAACACGTTCGGTCTTTTGATTTCATCCTCGCTTCGCTATTGCAGTTTTAAATATTAAGTTACCTAATTCTGTTTTACTATATCTGTTCCTACAGGGCGTTCGCCGGAAAACGCTACCCTCCCAGTCTGTTGCCGTCGGCAACTTGCTCGGTCAGTCGCCCCAGCAGTTTCCGCCACACGGCACCGTGAATCACCGCACTGTTTAACACCTCCGCTGCCCCAACAGTGCAGTGCAGTGACCCTTACATTGTTAAGAACGGTTTCTTTGCATTGTAGATAGTTTGTGACTTCAGTCTCTTATTAATCAGTGTTGTGAATAAACGTTTCTTTGCGGTTTGGCTGGTTTGGGGCTTCATACTCTTATTAATCTGTACCGTGTTTGAGTGTGAGGAAAATTATGGTACGTTACAGTTTGCAACAAAGAATATTTCTCTACGATACATATGTGAAGAAGAAGTCGTTTAAAAAGTGTCGCAGTAAATTTCATCGCGAATTTCCTGGCGCTTTACTGCCAGCTAAATCAACAATTCTGCGTCTGGTTAAAAAAGTAAGAGAAACGGGTTCATTTTTTAACAAAAAGATACTGTCGGTCAACCGTATTCTCACAGAGGAGAAAATTGACGATATCGCTTTTCGACTAGAACAGTCACCCAAAAAATCATTAAGTCAGTTAGGGCAGCGTGTGTCTCGAAATATGTTCAGAAGATGTGAAATGTGCATTACACAAGAGGGTCAACACTTCCAGCATCTTTTATAAGGTAAGCTAATGAATTACGTCACATTTAAATGCTTAGCACACAAGTTTATGAAGTTTATGAAGCGTAATTATTATGAAATAGTCCGCGGCCGACGGTCGAACAATGCCGGAAACTGAGCGCTCGCTCGCCGGGAGCAGTTTCTTCCTTGTAGCGCTAACAGTGGGTTGCGTTTCCCGGCGAACGCCCTGTATTTTGGCATTTGGTTTACTGTTGGTTTCGCCATTCCTAGCTCACGTCTTGACATTTGCCTTTCTCGATAGTATTTAGGACTGTCTACCTAGAAATTAATCAAGCATTCTGTCCTGTTACAGTCGTTAAGGGGCGTACATAAATTACGTGAGGTGAAATAGATTGGAGGGTGGGCGGGGGTTTGGCGAAATCTCACCAAGGGGGAGGGGGGGGGGGTCAACGGAAATCTCACGTGAGGTTTTGGAAATTTTTGTTGGACTGTATAGCTAAAACAGGTCTACAAAACACGCGAAAGTCCATTTTAAGGGGGTATTTCGTCGAAAAGTGGGGGTGTAACCGGCTTTGGAAGGGTGAGACCTAAAAAAAAGTCTCAAAAAGTTGCGAGGGCGATTTCTAGGGGGTGGGGTCTCACAGACCAGATCTCACCAGAGAGAGGGGGGGGGGGAGGATTCCGGAAATCCGGAAAAACACCTCACGTAATTTATGGATGACCCCTTACTACGATTCCTTATTCGTACGGTTCCTATTCAGTGGACGACGGAGAGTATCAGCTATATGTTCCACCTTAAAATCAGATGTCTGACTTTCTGACGCCGGATGTATTTGGGGCGGCGCCGTAGTTTTTACGAGTGGAGAGGAGTTAATTTGGGTCCGCTATGCCGCCGGTCGGTTTCTCGTCTGCATGCTCGGCAGGCAGTGTCCAAGTTTCGCCGCGAATGCTTCACACTCTGAATACCAGCCGCCGGACCGGTAGCCGACAGAATAATAATGCCAAGGCGAGGCCGTCACTACACGCCCATACGTAAACTAGGCAAAGCGCCGAATGTGGGTTCCCTCAATCCCTACCACTGCAAGCCGGGGGGCTTCCACATAAACACAAAGCATCACTTACGAATAACTGTTCGGTGACGTGTACGAACATCGGGAATATCGGTGAAGGTTTCAGACAGGCAGCTTCAAACGGTAGATTCCGCTAAATACCTAGGGGTAACAATTCGTAATAATTTGTCGTGGAATGAGCATATCGAGAAGGTAATTGGGAAAGCAAATCGTATGCTCCGATTTCTATGTCGTAATTTAAAACAGTGCACACCGGAAGTTAAATTGATTACATACAAATCACTAGTGCGGCCTCACTTAGAATATTGTTGATATGTATGGGGTCCCTATCGAAAGGGGTTAATGGAGGCATTGAAGAAGGTCCAAAGAAGAGCCACCCGATTCGTGATAGATTTATATACGAGGCAATGTCGAATCGGGCCAACAGTTGCCTCATGACAGCGCGCCTTGGCACGGCGCATTGTCGTGATGCAGAGTCCAGTTGGCGGAGATGACTGGTCGGACGCGATTCACTCGGTCTCACAGGCGGGCTGGTACTTACACTTAAAAGTTCCAATTGACAGTTTCCCCGGGGGAAACGAACTCCTTATGAATCACCCCGCGACGGTCAAAAAACACGATCAGCATTGTCTTGATCTTTGATTTGTTCTTGCATGCCTTCGTTGGACGTGAAAGGCAACTGTTGGCCCGATTCGGCGTTGCCACATTGCTGCACCCCGCCTACAGTCCCAATCTGGCTCAAACTGACTTTTCATCCGTGGGAATTAAAAAAAAAAGGCAGCTGAAGGGACCGCGGTTTGACTCGATTCAGAACGTTCAATCAGCATCTACGAGGACTCTCTAGCAGCAGCGTATTTCTAAGTGTGTAGCTGCCCAAGGGTGCTATTTCGAAGAGGATTAAGGAATTGTAAACGTATCTTAAATGTTTTTTTTTTAAAATCAGTCCTACTACTTTTGGTATACACCATGTATTTACTAACTTGGGAACCATCAGACCTGTTCAGAACGGATTTCGATCCCCCGAGTATATGTTGAAGGGTAATAATTCCATATATCTGTGTTACAATTATTTCTTCAAAATGAGCCCTAGGTATCGAGAAATTAACGCGCAAACATTTGTGAATGTTGCTTAAATAATATAATTTTATTTCATTGTTTAACAGTTTCAGCGTGGCGTATCGGTAGCGCGTTTGCTTACCATTTTGCGAACCCGGGTTCAAATCCCCATACTGGCAAATATTTTTATTTCTTTTTTTATATGCAGTAATCATTAAGCATTGATTTTATTTCATTTACGAATTTTTATTATGCGAAATAACTTTTAAAACAAAATATTACAGAATATATATTCCCAACTTTATTTTTTTTTTGTAATCGTTATTTGATTTTTTATTGTTGAAATGTTTTTTTTTTTTTGAAACAGATATATTTCATGTTCTACAAAGGAAATGGAACTTTAACAGAATATCTCTTTTATGGTCGTAGCATTGTAATAAAAATTGTATAATGTATCTATTGTAAGTAATTATATTATTGTAAATAATTGTATTATTGTAAATAATGTTTTAAAAGTTATTTCGCATAATAAAAATTCGTAAATGAATTTTAAATGAAATAAAATCAATGTTCAATGATTACTACATATAAAAAAAAGAAATAAAAATATTTGCCAGTATGGGGATTTGAACCCGGGTTCGGAAAATGGTAAGCAAACGCGCTACCGATACGCCACGCTGAAACTGTTAAACAATGGAATAAAATTATAATATTTAAGCAACATTCACAAATGTTTGCGCGTTAATTTCTCGATACCTAGGGCTCATTTTGAAGAAATAATTGTAACACAGATATATGGAATTATTACCCTTCAACATATACTCGGGGGATCGAAATCCGTTCTGAACAGGTCTGATGGTCTCCAAGTAAATGTAATATGGTTTGTCCGTGAGTGTCGCTACAACTTTGTACTTCACCCCCGCCGGTCCTCGGGGGTTATATGGTATGATAGCCCTCCATTCCCCGTCCATGAAGAATGTTTCGGATTGGAACTTCTGGGGTTGGTTTCGGAAATAAAGGTGTCAAAAGACGTCGGTCAAGCAGCTGGGGATCGATTGCCGAAGTGGTAAAGATTGGCCAGGCCAGGGTGTTGGGGGGGGGGGGCGTTTGGTGGTTGTGGAGGGGTGCTGGGGGGGGGGTTTGGGGGTTGTTTAGTGTTGTGGACGGTATTGGGGGTTGTGGAGGGTATTCGGGGTTGTGGGGAGTATTGGGGATGTTGGAAATTGGGGGTGTTTGGGGATTGTTGGTGGGTTGTTAGGGTGTGTTGGGAGAACAGAACGTTCTGTACCATCGAAACTTGTTTCTGAGCGTTAGTGAACGTTGTAGAATATTCTAGAAACAGGACTAAGAATATGATTATTTTATTTAGCTTTATAACTCCTGTATTTATTTTTTAATTTGCATCTCATAGGGACTCGCTAGCTTTGACCGAGCGAAGCGAATGTAGCTCCAACTAGCATTATGATTCAAAACTAAAGTATTGTGGCTTTATTTACTAGCGTTTGATGTTGTTATAAAGCCGATAGAGTTACTCTTTCCAGTCTTATGAGGTTACGACTTGTCGAGGCATGATATCACAAGACAAAGATTTGGTGTATTACGGTGGTAAAAACGTTTGTATTTTACCTTATCAAGACCTATTCCAGAATTAAATTAAAGAACTGTATTCAATGGAATTGATTAATTTAATGATTCAGGGTTGAAGATTTTTATGGACTGATTAGAAGGATGTACAACAGCGACCGTACCGAGCGTGGTGGGTGAGCGGTTACACTCTGACCTCGCATTCGGGAGGACGCGGGTTTGAATTCCCTTCCGGCCATCCAGTTTTCTATAGTTTTCACAAAATCACTCTAGGCCAAAGCCCGGGTGTTTCTTTTAAAAAGCTATGGCCGAAGTACTACCCGTTCCTTGCTCCCACTCCTTTCCCGCCTTCTATGTAGACGAGGTGTAAAATCATAAGAAAAACTTCTGAGGCAGTCTGTTTCTGCAGTTTACCATTTGGTATAACGCATGTTTCATTTTATTAAACTGTCTGACGGTATGTTGCAGGGCAGCATTTAGGCATAGGCTACCTAGGCCGGCACCACATGCAAAAAAAATCAAACATGTGCAAATAAAAAAACTTATTTCCGAAACGGTTTTATCACAAAGTCCTGAAATGGTCGTGAAAATCGAAAACAATGTTTGCGCAAGCACATTTCAATCCTTTGAAGTACGGAAGTTTGCGGTAGGGATGATCGATATTCATCGATGGTGAATAAACATCGATGTTTAGCTCGAAAACATCTATGTTTTAATATCGATGTTTTGACTTCGATAACATCGACACATCGATGTTATGAGAATAAAATATCGAAACATCAATATATTCTTTAGGGCAATCTAGCGTGCATTGGATGTACTAGCTAGATGACTATCATGTTCAACTATTTTACACTAGATGACACTGATAAACGTAACCGGAGTAGGCCGTACGAATAGTTACATCTTTGCATTTTCTAAGAGATTAAAAAAAAAATACTGTCAACTTCAACGCTCGCGTGATTTTTGTAAGTGCGTGTGTGTTGTGAGTGAACATGTGTAGCGAAGCGAATTTAATTTGCTATTGATATTGTAAATAACGAAATAACAGGTATGGTAAATCTTTATTCTGTATTGTATTATTATTTCTTTGACCAGTAACTTTTGCGGTAATATAACCCAACAATGTAGGTACCATGAGTTTGTTCACTGTATTATTTCCTACTTCTTAGGTTATTTTGTGTAAAAAGTGGATACATTGCCCGAGATTAAATATTTCCTGGTTGCTGCTTTTGTTTTGCATTGAAGGAGTGTTAAGGATTCTTTTTTGGATGTCGGTTGGCTTTGCATGCAGGTGAGTGAATTACTAAATGCTTAACGCTTTTTGTATTGCATGGTGGGCCAGTGACGGAGGGATTACGTAGGATTAGGAATGAGCGATATTAATAGATATCGGCGAAATATAGTATTTTATTTTCAATAATAAACACATTTAATAAACAGAATAGACAGTTTTAATTCCTACCGAAAACATCGATGTTTTAGACATATCGATGTTTTTTTATCGATGTTTATCGCACATCGATACTTTTGAATCGATGTTAACATCGATGTCAACATCGATGTTTTTCTAATATCGATCATCTCTAGTTTGCGGTTCTACGATGAAGATTAATAACCCTTGTAACTTAAAGCTGGAGTATACTGTGGTCGGGCGTATGAACGTAACCTGAAGTCACTGTCGTACACCTGCAATACGAAATAGAATTCCCTAACCTTCATTTGCGGAAGATGAAGTTAAGATAAATTCATTTTGTATACGATCTAAACTGCGAGAAATGTTGGTAGGTCCAAGTTTTAATGTTTTGTTTGAAAATAAGTATTTATAAAAAAATTACTTTCGTGTATAATTTAAATAGGTGTGTTTAGAATTCAATATTAATTCTATTTTTCAATTCGTTTTTATATAATTTGTTGTTTTAAGTACACTTTTTATTTCTTTTAAAACTTAATTTCAGCATTCAGGAATCTCAATCGATTGCTTGATGTGGCGTGGGAATGCTCGTGATAATGGAGCGCTGTCTAAAAACAGTTTAGTCGCTGTCTTCTCTTGACAAGAGTGTATAAATAATCAATAATGTGTTTCTAATCTTTCTCTATTGCTGACTTCTGGTTATCTTAATCACTTTTATCGTTTGTTTTATCTTAATATGCAGGCCTACACTTTCATATTATTAAAACTTTTGAGTTTGTGTTTCCGCGGGCTTTTGCTGCGGTCTTTGGTAGCAACAACACAACTACAATACTACCAACAACTTTATCTATCGATAATCAGTCGAGAAATTGAAAAGGCGAGCATCACTTGCTAACCTCGTTCACTTCAGTCTTGGAAACGATACAGAAAGCACGTTTCGAACTTCCGATTCTTCAGAAGTTATCCTCGTATATATTTTTGCTAGCATTACATTATCCAATATTTCGCATTAAAAGGGTTATTAATTTAATAATAAGTAATCGATTTGCTTTATAAGGGCCCGCACCACAGTTATAGCCGTGGTGGTTCTTCGTGAGTCGATATATTAATCAATTAGCACAGTCCATCGATCACTCATAGGCTCGAAGCTCAGAATTTTCAGAAACTCTCCAGTGTTTACAGCAATGCTGATACAATACTTTTTTTTTTACAATGGCTTGGGTTTGAAGAAACTTTTAAATGCGATACTCGGTCTTTAAAAGGGAGTTGAAGAAAAAAACTAACAGAATCCAGACCACTGGGCATGAAACCATAAAGTTCCCGAAAACGAGAGTAACTCTGTGTCACAAACTAGCCACCAGAACAAGTGGATTTACAGAAACTGATATTTTCCAGGTATTAATGCTTCGCCAGGAAATCCAAATATTTTAATATTACCCGATGCCACAAGGCTATTAGTCTAGGCGCGAAATGGTGGTATATTTTTTATCGCGCTATTAAAACTGTTAACTCCTTTTTCTAATTAAACTCATAATTACAACTGGAAACTACCTGGAGTGCGAATAATGAGGCTATAAACATCGTCTCGCCAAGAGTAAAACAACTACGTTTATTGTCCGACACTCGAACGAGCTCCTAAGCTTCCGTAAAGAGTAGCAATTCCTTCGTCGCATTCCGATCTAATCTTCGGTTGGTTTGCGACGTGCGAAGGTCACTCCGATTAAGAAAATTTATTACCTTGCTTTTTTACTTACTTGGCTCGATGTGGTGTTTAGCTCATATAATAATAACGACTTTGTTACTGGACTTATCACACACTTGTTGCGTAAATGATTCAAATTTAACGCCGTCTATTAACAATTGTTTTATTAATTTTTCCAGACGCGTTTCGCCCCTTTTACTGTTGGGCATGGTCAGTGGATGTAAATGTATGTAGTTTTATTTTTATGTCTGTATAAATCACAAACTGTTATGTATATTTGTCATTTCTACAGATGTTGTAACAACACTATGTACATTTACAGTGACTGACGATGCACCACAACAAAAGGGCGAAACGGGACTGGGAGAGTTAATAAAACAGTTGTTAACAGACGGTGTTTAATTTAAAACATAGTCAGTTTAACATGAGGCCTTCTTCCATCGAGGACGATCGAAATCCTCTTTAATAAGACGCGTTGCCTGGAGACTGCGCGCTCACCTCCATGGATCGGCAATCTTCGGCGACTCTCGATAATGGCCGAAGTGTTAGTTCCACTGTCATGCTTGGCTAGTCAGCAGAATTCAATTAAATAAATGTACTGACTGTATCTGCGCTTATACTGTTAAAAATAAGTGTACATTTCAAATAAGTAATTGAATTTGATTTTTCTAGCACTTACAAAGTTAAAAGAAAGTGTAATTGCGATGCCAGATAAAAGGTAATTGCCTGTTGTGGAATTAACTGACACAAACATATGAAAATTTAATGCGAGGCAATCATAGGTTCAAAAGTTACAATCGTACATTCGTTTTAAATTCACACACACACACACACACACTATATATATATATTGTTTACTTACAATTTACAGAAATTCATGTAAGGAGAAGAATATTCAATGTTTATGCTATAGTATCTGAATCAGTTATAAGAAATAAGTTAAAGAATAACCTAAGCATTTTTTTTGGCTGGTATAAGAAACAAGGAAGTTTATTAAAAACTCAGAAAAAGTTTACACGAAACGTACGTAATCGCGAAATGTCAAACAAATAACAGTTATCCGTTACTGAAATTGTACTTTCCGTTATTTAAATTAAAAAGGATTTATTTTAAAAAATCCTAGCCAAATACTCCGATAATCTAACCAGAGTAAGATACTGATATCACGAAAAATATTATTAAAACGATCGTTATTCGATTTTACTTACAAGCTTTTCCAGAATGAATTCCTGCTTCCATCATAGATGATACCCGTTGTTTTTTGATGGACGTTGAAAGTAGTATGAAGAATTATAAAAGACGGCCCGCCCCGTTGTCTCAGTTTGCTTGCGGGGCCGTGATGGTGCCCGGCGCTGACACGGGGTTAGCTGGTTCCAGTCCTGCTGGTGGACTTGGCCGGCAGGGTAGCAGAGGTGGTAGTGCACGACTCCTAATCACCAGAGTGTGAACCGAATTCGTTGATTAAATCCCAAAACTGTCCACATTGCGTATGGAGTGAGGGCATAAGACACTGTCCGCTGTCTTTCTTTCGAAAAAATAGGCTTGAATTGGTCGCCACTGGATTGCACCTTATCCCATCTGTCATCTCTCATTTCGATAACCCAAACAACACTCTACACTGTACGAACACACTATCACAGCCATACACACTACAACAACACTTACGAACGCTGTCGCACTGGAGAAGGCACTGGAAGACCAATCCAGATCATCTTCCAGAGAGGTCCCATGGAGGGAGAACAGCCTTAGTGGTAACCGGCTGCTCCAGTAATCACCATGGTATCACAAGCGGAAGGACGTAGAAGACGGTACAAAACTTGGGGGCCCCACCTCCCTGAGAACCAACTTGTCGGGCCCCAGGGAACCAACTTGGGGGCCCCTGACAATAAACAAGAGGGCACCTGAGAACCAACAAGGGAGCCCATGTATGCGATGTATGCGATTTAAACTTTTGACAAGTGTGTAGGTTTATTGTAGGATGAAGTATCCTCCATCAATGCATTGCATCTTTGGTGTTTGTGACGATACGTTCGAATATCATTTACAGCTCCGGCGTCATATAACGTAGAAACGTAAGACTACCTAGTGTTTTGAGTCTAATACTAATCTTCAAAACGGCGGAAACCACATCGAAATATGTTCCGCAATTTTTAAGCGTTTCGGAACCGATATAAACTGGTAGTTATATATATAGGTCTGTCATATGGTGAAATTATCCATGTAACTTATGTAGGTTTTTAAATGTACGCAGCTTTCACCATACTTCACATATTAAGTAGATAAAGTGCCAACATTCAATTGGACAAGGAAGGCCAAGTTGATAGTGTAGCACTAAATATTCCTAAGGGATTTGACAGAGTAGCCGTAAAACAGTTTTAAATAAACTGAAAACAGTTGGATTGGATGAAAAAGTTACTCGCTGGATACAGGAATTATTAAAAAACCAGAAAGCAAAGTGTTTGAGTAGGAAAATCATTATCAGAAGAAGTGGAAGTGTATTGGTTTCCGTTGCTGTTCATTATTCTAATGAATGACTGTGTTGATGGGTTACGGTCAGAAGTTAGTTATTTTGCAGATGATATAATGGTATACAATAGGATGAAAACAGGCAAAGACTGTGAACAGCTGAAGCGTGACCTGGATAGAATGTCTAAACGGGTAGGTCAGCATGGAATGGAGATAAATGCCAAGAAAGTAGATGTATTAAGCCGGAGCTGGCGTCTTTTTTGACCTTGACCTTGAAGGGGGGTGGTGTGGGGGGGACCTCCCTCCCCCTCCCTCTCCGGCGGGCTTTTGAATAAGCCAATCAGCGGACCGTTAGTTCATTTGGTGGCCGCTAGGGGGGCAGCACCGGCCGCGTTTGCGCAAACGATAGTTCCTTGACCGCCCGCCCAGATGGAAGCACAAACCTCAATCTGCGCAGACATTCCATGGCTCGCGTGACGTCACAGCCTCTGTACAGCGGTAACCTGAATTTATCTGAGCTTAGTCGGACGCACAACCCCGCAGGCGACAACGGTTGTTTCTATTCCCAGTGCGCGCCACAGATGACGCTTCGGGTACCGTTATACGCTATTCCTGGAGTGCGTACTGTAACTCGGCGTGGGTGACAGCGCGCGCAACAGATGACGCGTCGGGTCCCGTTAGCCGCTATTCGTGGCGTGCGTAGTTTCCTAGCGCAGAGCTATTTCCGGGTGACGCGTTGGTTCCCGTTAGGCAGTATTCCTGGAGTGTGCGTGGACTGGGACCTACTTTCGACGGCGCAATTTACCGTTCGTGACAGGGTATAAATTCTGCGCCAAACTTCTTCTCAGCCTCATTGATCACCAGTATCTTACAGAGTGAACATCATGGATCGAGTACTGACTGCTGAAGACATCGAACAGTATTTGGCAAATGGTGAGTTAATTTTCTGTTATTAAGTATTATTATAATTATTATTATAAATAAGTAAGTTTGATTTTAATTTTATTTTACAGGTCTTCCCGGCATCTCTCAGCTAATCAGTGATGAATTTGTAGACTCACGATCGGTAACAATGGACAACCTTGAGGTGCGGTACAATCTTGCAGGCGGTAAGTGATTAGCATTGTAAATTATTTTTCGTGTGAATACTTAGTGCATGTGTGACTGGTATTATTTATTTTGTTGCAGATGAAATGAATGCTGTTGGTCGTACCAGTGAGTAGCTAATACTTTAAATAACTTTTTATGTGAATGCTTAAAGCATATGCTTGACATTATTTACTATGTTGTAGATGTGAGTGAATGTGCTTTGCCTGTGATTACCACTCATGAATTGTTTTGCTACTGGCAATCGTTTGGTACTTAAATTATTTTTTATGTGAATACTTAGTGCATATATGACAGACATTATTTATTATATTGCAGATGATGTGAATGCTGTTGATTTTACTAGCATGCAACCCACACACAAACGGATGGCAACCCATGATGATGGGAGTGGAGGTGCTTTGCCTGTGATTAACACTCAGGAATTGATGGATTGTTTTACTACTGGCAAGTGTTTAATACTTTAAATAATTTTTATGTGAATACTTAGTGCATATGTGACTGACATTATTTATTTTGTTGCTGATGTGAGTGAATGTGCGTTGCCTGTGATTAACAATCAGGAATTGATGGATTGTTTACTACTGGCAAGTGTTTAATACTTTAAATGATTTTTCGTGTGAATACTTAGTGCATGCGTGACATTATTTATTTTGTTGTAGATGTGAGTGAAGGTGCTATGCATGTGATTAGAACTCATGAATTGTTTTTCCTACTGGCAATCGTTTGGTACTTAAATTATTTTTCATGTTAATACTTAACGCATATATGACAGACATTATTTATTATGTTGCAGATGATGTGAATACTGTTGGCCTTACCAGTGTGCAACCTACACACAAACGGAAGGCAACCCATGATGACGGACCATCAAAAAGCATTAAAATGTCAGGTAATGTGTTCATTTTATAGACTGCTTTGTTTTCCATACTTGTAACTATGAATCTAATTTTTTGTGTCTCTTTTCAGATGTTTATATGTCGCCACCAGACATGGAAGAACTATGGGGTATTCCAATAGTGGACATAAACCAACCCAGCACCAGCGTGGACATATCCCATCCCAGCACCAGTGCGTGGGAAGATCCAAACGATCTATTAGCCACTATATCGCCAGTAGAGGCACTCTGGGCTGCAGACGAACCATATTGTTTTACTACTGGCAAGTGTTTAATACTTTAAATAATTTTTCGTGTGAATACTTAGTGCATGTGTGACATTATTTATTTTGTTGTAGATGTGAGTGGAGGTGCTATGCATGTGATTACCATTCATGAATTGTTTTCCTACTGGCAATCGTTTTGGTACTTAAATTATTTTCATGTTAATACTTAACGCATATATGACAGACATTATTTATTATGTTGCAGATGATGTGAATACTGTTGGCCTTACCAGTGTGCAACCTACACACAAACAGAAGGCAACCCATGATGACGGTCCATCAAAAAGCATTAAATGTCAGTCAGGTAATGTATTCATTTTATAGACTGCTTTGTTTTCCATACTTGTAACTATGAATCTAATTTTTTGTATCTATTTCAGATATTTATATGTCACCACCAGACCTTGCAGCACTATGGGGTATTCCAATAGTGGACATAAACCAACCCAGCACCAGCGTGGACATATCCCATCCCAGCACCAGTGCGTGGGAAGATCCAAACGATCTGTTAGCCACTCTGTCGCCACTCTGGGCTGCAGACGAACCATCGTCCCAGTGGCTACACAATACACCAGCAACCGTTAATGAGGGTGGGGAAAAAGGTAAGCCAGATGCTACGCGCTTGAAGCCAACTATCAGGGCAAGTGCTTACGGGAATAGGTTACTTCACATCACTGTTGTAAATACTGAAAATTTTAAAGATCCAGGCAATTTTATTAGAGCATGCTATGGAATTTTTAATGATCAAATTTCCGCGATTATTCACAATCCTTCAACACCAGCTGTAAAATGCCAGGTGGGGTTGGATTG